>OX596011.1:37249489-37349489 GCA_951394025.1 Heteromyza rotundicornis
AATGATTACAATAATAGAGTACATAGAACTATTCAGTTAGCTCCATGCAATGTCAACCCATCTAATGAAAGGAAATATTAGATACTGCATATAACAACTTGAAAATGTATCGTACACCGAGATTCAAGATTAACGATAGTGTGCGAATTAGTAAATATAAACATGTTTTTGAAAAAAGGCTACACACCAAACTGGACAACTGAAATATTACAATTTATCATATACAAAACACAAACCCTACTACTTATATATTAAAAGATTACGAAGGTCGTGTGATTAAAGGTGGATTTTATGAATATGAATATTTAAAAAGTAATTTTCCGATACATATTTGGTGGAGTAGATTCTTAAAACCTAAGGAGATAAGTTTTCGTTAATGGTTAGGGTTCCCCAATAATCATAATCTATGGATAAGAAGAAAGATGTAGTAAAATAAAAAAATGTAACATGTATTTTTACGAATAAAATCAAAAACTTTTCTTTTTTAATAATGTAACAACGATTTTTCATTGTTAGTACATAAATAACGTTCAAGATGTCAATAACATTAAATTTAAGCCGGTAACGAGTCAATTTTAGCTGAACATTATTTCCCACCAATACAGTTGAATAAAAACTATCAATGTGCTGTTGTAAATTTTCATGCATATCATTCAATACCTAATATAGATGTAGACAATAACATGTTTCATATTGGTAATCATGTTATTGAAATACCTATTGGATCGTAGAATTTGATGATATAGTCGAGCATGTCGTATTTGAGTATGAACATCTTGTTACCAAAGAAGTCAGCGCTAACAACATTTTACAAGCACAACAACATTACATAACTCTAAAAATGAAAAATTTTAACAAAAAATCGCGCGTTTTTTTGTTAAAATTTTTCGCCTCCGGCGTTTGTGTGTTATTGTTATGCTGTAAAGTTGAAAATGAAAAATTTTAACAAAAATCGCGCGATTTTTTGCGATATTGTTATTGTTGTAAAGTTGAAAATGACCCAAAAATTATATTTTCAATTAATACATTGTTTCAATCCTTCTTTAAATTCATTTGCCTATTTCAAAATATTTATTTATTTATTAATTAAAATAAATAAATAAATAAATAAATAAATAAATAAATAAATAAATAAATAAATAAATAAATTTCCAAAATATATTTCCATAAATTCTTTAAAAAAGTAACTAAATACTTCATTGCCATAAATTTATTAAAATAAGTACCTACTTTATGCTTCCATGAACACATGAACATTAGTTTCGTGGTGCAAGTATCACCACTTTCATTCTGAATGACACTTTCAAGAAGAAGAAGAATTCATAAACAAGAATAAGTGGTTATTTTATATGGGATAATTCGGAACTTTAAACGCAAATATCTCGGAAACTATAAGCGTCCGGGACAAAATTCTTCCGGATTTCGATTTAGGATGTGAAAATACATAAAAATCAAAAAAAAAAGTGAAAAAAATTTCCAGGCCCTAAAGTAAACTTGTTCCATAAAAAATGCGACTAAAATGTTAAAGAAAGTTAAGCCAGACAACATTCAAGACGCTATTAAAATTGCTCAAAAATCCATTAGATCTACCATAGGAAATAAAAAACATTCTATAAAAATTGCTCGAGTAATATCTGTACCCAAAGTAGGAGGGTTTTTACCACTATTCTATTATAAACCCTATTCAAAAAACTCTTAAGTAAGCTACCCAAAAGAGCATTAACTGATGTTGATTTACGAAAATTCGCTGTGAATATACCACACTTTAGAGGAGTATTTATGCTAGATGAACTACCAAAACGCGTACATCAAATTGAAAGCGGTATTGTGAATCTGGATTCATCTAGTGGAATTGGTACACATTGACAAAAATCGGAAGGAATATTTTGATAGCTTTGGAAACTTACCTCCTCCGAAGGAAATCATCAAATATCTTGGATCTTGGATCTTGAATCGTAACCTAAAGTATAACTATAATCATATATTTTTCGAGGTCTTGTCTTCTACATTTTTCAATTTGTAGTGCTGGATACATCATCCTCTTGGATGAAAAAGAAAACCAAATTCAATTAATAAGTTTTTTCATTGATTTAATTTTGATTAATATCGCTTACTTTGAATATAACTGGCGTCAACTTCGCAGGACATATTGGACATTATCGTCCAAGTCCCACTCAGCAGCACATTATTCATGTTACTGGTTTCTTTTAGCTATCGAGTATGTTAAACTATTTTTCTGTTACTCCCTTTATATATGAGAAATAAGTTCACAAGACACATGGATTTTTTTGTTTGGGAGGTAGCCAATTTCAAGCCACATGAGAAAATATTTTTGACTTTTTTGGAAAAAACGATCCGCTGTTGTTGCTTTAAACTTTAAAGGCATCAATTCGTAAACAAATGCATACTCCTGTTAGAATACTAAAAGCGTCTGGACCGTTGCTTGTTTAAATAAATCCAACGTATTTTATTAGGTTTTGTTTCGCTTTATTTAGTATAAACAAACTACATTGCTACAGTAAATATGCTAGCTAGAATCAAACGTAAACAAGGTTTTGTTTCGCTTTATTTAGTATAGACAAACTACATTGCTACATTGTATGCTACAGTAAGTATGCTGGAGTATTAGCGCTCCGCTGCTGTTGCTTTAAATGAATGTCTGGCTTTTAGCCCAGCCAGCAACCAAATCAAAAGATCTCCCAGTCCATACAAACTCCAACCAGAAACTTTAACCCGAATCAGTCCCAGCGTAACTATATGATCACGTCAGCAATAGTATATTTACGAATAATTCGAAAAAAAAGTTCTGGGCTGATTCAGATTAATATGAAGAAATTGTGAAATATAAAATTTTTGGGCGTTCAGCCCAGACAGCAACCAAAAATCAAAAGATCTCCCGCTAGGTGGCTGCCCCTATTGATATAGCACCGAAACTCACCGATCGGCGATCGCAAGAGGGCACTTCAAAGCTTTCATCCAGAGACCCCCACAGGTGGCGTCAATATCGACCAACCAAATCAAAAGCCCTACCGCCAGGCAAATGCTAATTTACAACTAGTCCATACAAACTCCAACCAGAAACTTTAACCCGAATCAGTTCCCAGCGTAACTATATGATCACGTCAGCAATAGTATATTTACGAATACTTGGAAAAAAAGTTCTGCGCTGATTCAGGTTAATATGAAGAAATTGTGAAAAATAAAATGTTTGGCTGTCAGCCTAGACAGCAACGAAATCAAAGACACCAACCATATAAAAAGACCCGCCAGGTGGCGAAACAAGCTTGAGAGCTTAAATCTTTCAGTTTTTACACTGGAGGAATTTTGCTCCTTCTCACTAAACCCAGAAACCCCATATTAACACTACTCCGCTCTTGTTTTGATAAACAAGCTTGAGAGCTTAAATCTTTCAGTTTTTACACTGGAGGAATTTTGCTCCTTCTCACTAAACCCAGAAACCCCATATTAACACTACTCTGCTCTTGTTTTGATTAAACTTTAATGGCATCAAACTTAAACAGATTCATACTCTTGTTAGAATATTAAAAGCGTCTGGACTGTTGCTTGTTTAAATAAATCAAACGTCTTTTATTAGGTTTTGTTTCGCTTTGTTTAGTATAAACAAACTATATTGCTACACTGTATGCTACAGTAAGTATGCTTGAGTATTAGCGCTCCGCTGCATAATCTTATTTTATTTTATGTGCATTTCTAAAAACTAAAAATTAAATAAATAAATAAATTTTAAAAAAAATGTCTTCGTCGATGTTTGTATTTTTTCTTCTTTCTTTCTGCTTATAGGAATTCAAAGTCAACTATTTTGATCACCGCACTTTGATGTGCAATTGTAAAAGTTAAAAACGTGAATACTTAGTGAGAGAAAACGATGTTTTATAAAGTTTAAATTATGTATTTCTGTTTTATTCATTTTTCAAGTAATTCATATTTTGACATAAGATCCCCAATATCAATACATTTTCTAGCATCTGAGTAGCAGCTACTCGTATCTGGTCCTACTGTACAATTGTCGTTGCTCCAAGAACAGTTCCTAATATGTGTTCCATGTTTTGATGTACACATTCCAACACACTCGACATTAGTAACCAGAATTAAACCATCCACAAGTCTTGTCCAATGTTCCTCCATAATCATATCTTTATATTGATCCACGGTCGTATTGTTCTCTCATGAGCTTATATATCATATTTTCAATTTCCAACTTTACTTGATCCATATTTGTTTCGAAGTGTTCTGAATATGTTTCGATACGTTCGTATTGTTCTCTCATGAGTTTATGTACGAAATCTTTCGTTGTTGCATCATTAGAAGCAATGGGTGCGCCCAAATTAATAATTCGTTTAGAATTCATATTAATATTTCGATCATGATCAAATGTAAAACCAATATCCTTTATTATAGATTTTTTAACATTGCTGTGGGTTCGTTTCGCATTGTGGGAATAGCGACCAAATTTATCAACACTCATGGCTCTATTCTTATACTATTATATTACCCTCTCTCAATTCTTCAATGATTGAAACAATTTCGTTATTGTGATTGTTGTGACCGGCTGACTGTGATGAAATTAATAGTCGCAAACGATCTACTAGTTCATTAGGATTATCCTAATATACGAAATTTGTTTAAGTTGAATTTAATTTCATTAGCCCAGTTCCTTTATGTAAGGATTTTATTGGTGTTGATGTTGCTGTTGTTGTTGTTGATGACGTTGATGATAAATTAGCATTAAACAATTTTTGAATAATTTGTTTATATATATGTGCTTTGGTTCCTTTTATTTGTTTGTGTGCGTTAAAATTGCGTTTATGGGCATTCGTAGCTAATAATATCGATTTGTAAGTATTTAATTCTGTTTCGTTATATGTTTTTGGAGGTTTTTTATAAAATAACAGACTAAACAGACCGTATGTGAAATCCCAACTGTTAGCTCCAATTTGTATTTTATTAGCAGTTATTTTAAGGGGCAATTTACCAAATCACCAATTACCATCTAAACCTCTGTTGACTCCATATACCAAATCTAATTTGTAGATTTTATTCAACAATGATAAATCTGATATTATTTTGGAACTATTGCTATCATTTGTGTTGTTAATAGTAGTATCTTCTTTCGTATTTGTATCGCTACTATTTGTTTCTGTTTTGAAGTATTCGGATTCGTTTCTTTGAATTGGTGAACTGAACGCTACAGCTTCTTTTCTTTGAGTTGGGTACATAGAGTCTAAATTTATAGATTTAAAGGTGGTCATTCTCGACCTTCTCCTGTTTAAATTCTTCCTGTTTTATACTTTTATATTTCTTAGCTGTATCAATAAACTCCTTTAATGGTTTTGTTATGGGTGAAAATTGTTTTTCTAGATTATCAGTTTCTGTTAATTCTCCAGTCTTTATAGCTTGAAATTTTCTTTTTAAGACATTCTTCGCACTTATAATGTTTTTCATCAATTTTTCATCCATTGAACTTATTTTTGTATATCAGGTTTCGATCACACCAGATCAGGTTAAATAGCAGATCACAGGTTAAATATCAGATCAGGTTAAATAACAGAATAAATAACAGATCAGGTTAAATAGCAGATCAGATCTGATCTGATCAAAGTTTTATATATTACTAATGGGTGAATTTCTATAGAACGTCCTTTTATAATTTAATAAATATATCGAATCCCTTTCGATATCTACCATTCTCAATGGGGTCATCTTTATTTATAACAAGAAATCCGTGTTTATCTCGCCAACATTCACTACACATTTCCATAAAGTTTTTAAAATTCATGTCTGTACCCACATGATCGTTATATATATGTTTAATATTTATTTCATCTTGTTTAAACATTATAATCATATTTGCATTGTCTCGTATCAAATGTTTGGGTATTCGTGTATACGTTTGACATAAATAGAAACTATCAATATTGTTATGTCGACCCATACAAAAATAAGATCGTATATTATTTTGTTTTTCGCATGCAACATCATCGAATATCATTATCGAATTACTTTTCGCCTTTTCTGGTAGTAAAACTTCATCATTCTCAGAAAATGTAAAATATCCCATTCCCTTCATCGGTTTAATCAATTTACTCAGACATTGATATTTCGGTTGATGCAATGACTTTGAATATATGTAAATATTTTCAAATTTTTAATCCATTCGGACTCTCTATTAAACTCAACATTACGTTAGTTTTTCCACAATTCGATGGTCCCACGATTAGGGTTCTCAATGTATTCGGTAGTAGCGATCCATGCCTTGGTTGCTGATTTGATAATTGAGGTGTTGCTTTAGCATCCAAATTTTGCACAACAATCTGTTTTTGTTGTTTTGTGAAGCGCATCTTCATATCAACTAAAAAATTTTATATATAAACGAAAACTTTTATATAATATTTTTAGTCAAAAAAAATATATATATAATGGGAATGACATACATCAAACGTTTTAGTAAAAAACCAACCATCAAAGGCTATGGTTTACTTGACACAATTATAAACAAGTTACCCATAGAACTACATCTACCAGGATATCAGTTTTGTGGACCAGGAACAAAATTACAAAAACGTTTAAAACGTAGCGATCAAGGTATTAATCCACTCGACGCTAGTTGTAGACAACGCGATATTGCCAACACAAAATCTAAAGAGTTAAATCAACGTCATACAGCGGATAAAATATTAGCTGAGCGAGCTTGGGAACGGGTAAAATCTAAAGAAAGCAGCATTGGTGAACGTGCAGCCGGTTGGTTCATAACAAACGTGATGAAAACTGAAACCAAACTTGATATGGGGTGTGTAATGAGAGGGACGAAAAAACGTGGATTGAAAGTTAAAAAAACATTTTCTTCAGCAATAAAAAATGCGACTAAAATGTTAAAGAAAGTTAAGCCAGACAACATTCAAGACGCTATTAAAATTGCTCAAAAATCCATTAGATCTACCATAGGAAATAAAAAACATTCTATAAAAATTGCTCGAGTAATATCTGTACCCAAAGTAGGAGGGTTTTTACCACTATTCTATTATAAACCCTATTCAAAAAACTCTTAAGTAAGCTACCCAAAAGAGCATTAACTGATGTTGATTTACGAAAATTCGCTGTGAATATACCACACTTTAGAGGAGTATTTATGCTAGATGAACTACCAAAACGCGTACATCAAATTGAAAGCGGTATTGTGAATCTGGATTCATCTAGTGGAATTGGTACACATTGACAAAAATCGGAAGGAATATTTTGATAGCTTTGGAAACTTACCTTCTCCGAAGGAAATCATCAAATATCTTGGATCTTGGATCTTGAATCGTAACCTAAAGTATAACTATAATCATATATTTTTCGAGGTCTTGTCTTCTACATTTTTCAATTTGTAGTGCTGGATACATCATCCTCTTGGATGAAAAAGAAAACCAAATTCAATTAATAAGTTTTTTCATTGATTTAATTTTGATTAATATCGCTTACTTTGAATATAACTGGCGTCAACTTCGCAGGACATATTGGACATTATCGTCCAAGTCCCACTCAGCAGCACATTATTCATGTTACTGGTTTCTTTTAGCTATCGAGTATGTTAAACTATTTTTCTGTTACTCCCTTTATATATGAGAAATAAGTTCACAAGACACATGGATTTTTTTGTTTGGGAGGTAGCCAATTTCAAGCCACATGAGAAAATATTTTTGACTTTTTTGGAAGAAACGATCCGCTGTTGTTGCTTTAAACTTTAAAGGCATCAATTCGTAAACAAATGCATACTCCTGTTAGAATATTAAAAGCGTCTGGACCGTTGCTTGTTTAAATAAATCCAACGTATTTTATTAGGTTTTGTTTCGCTTTATTTAGTATAAACAAACTACATTGCTACAGTAAATATGCTAGCGTATAAGCGATCCGCTGCTGTTGCTTTAAATGAATCAAACGTAAACAAGGTTTTGTTTCGCTTTATTTAGTATAGACAAACTACATTGCTACATTGTATGCTACAGTAAGTATGCTGGAGTATTAGAGCTCCGCTGCTGTTGCTTTAAATGAATGTCTGGCTTTCAGCCCAGCCAGCAACCAAATCAAAAGATCTCCCAGTCCATACAAACTCCAACCAGAAACTTTAACCCGAATCAGTCCCAGCGTAACTATATGATCACGTCAGCAATAGTATATTTACGAATAATTCGAAAAAAAAGTTCTGGGCTGATTCAGATTAATATGAGGAAATTGTGAAATATAAAATTTTTGGGCGTTCAGCCTAGACAGCAACCAAAAATCAAAAGATCTCCCGCTAATTTGGGCTGATTCAGGTTAGTATGAAGAAATTGTGAAATATAAAATTTTTGGGCGTTCAGCCCAGACAGCAACCAAAAATCAAAAGATCTCCCGCTAGGTGGCTGCCCCTATTGATATAGCACCGAAACTCACCGATCGGCGATCGCAAGAGGGCACTTCAAAGCTTTCATCCAGAGACCCCCACAGGTGGCGTCAATATCGACCAACCAAATCAAAAGCCCTACCGCCAGGCAAATGCTAATTTACAACTAGTCCATACAAACTCCAACCAGAAACTTTAACCCGAATCAGTTCCCAGCGTAACTATATGATCACGTCAGCAATAGTATATTTACGAATACTTCGAAAAAAAGTTCTGCGCTGATTCAGGTTAATATGAAGAAATTGTGAAAAATAAAATGTTTGGCTGTCAGCCTAGACAGCAACCAAATCAAAGACACCAACCATATAAAAAGACCCGCCAGGTGGCGAAACAAGCTTGAGAGCTTAAATCTTTCAGTTTTTACACTGGAGGAATTTTGCTCCTTCTCACTAAACCCAGAAACCCCATATTAACACTACTCCGCTCTTGTTTTGATAAACAAGCTTGAGAGCTTAAATCTTTCAGTTTTTACACTGGAGGAATTTTGCTCCTTCTCACTAAACCCAGAAACCCCATATTAACACTACTCCGCTCTTGTTTTGATTAAACTTTAATGGCATCAAACTTAAACAGATTCATACTCTTGTTAGAATATTAAAAGCGTCTGGACTGTTGCTTGTTTAAATAAATCAAACGTCTTTTATTAGGTTTTGTTTCGCTTTGTTTAGTATAAACAAACTATATTGCTACACTGTATGCTACAGTAAGTATGCTTGAGTATTAGCGCTCCGCTGCATAATCTTATTTTATTTTATGTGCATTTCTAAAAACTAAAAATTAAATAAATAAATAAATTTAAAAAAAAATGTCTTCGTCGATGTTTGTATTTTTTTTTCTTTCTTTCTGCTTATAGGAATTCAAAGTCAACTATTTTGATCACCGCACTTTGATGTGCAATTGTAAAAGTTAAAAACGTGAATACTTAGTGAGAGAAAACGATGTTTTATAAAGTTTAAATTATGTTTTTCTGTTTTATTCATTTTTCAAGTAATTCATATTTTGACATAAGATCCCCAATATCAATACATTTTCTAGCATCTGAGTAGCAGCTACTCGTATCTGGTCCTACTGTACAATTGTCGTTGCTCCAAGAACAGTTCCTAATATGTGTTCCATGTTTTGATGTACACATTCCAACACACTCGACATTAGTAACCAGAATTAAACCATCCACAAGTCTTGTCCAATGTTCCTCCATAATCATATCTTTATATTGATCCACGGTCGTATTGTTCTCTCATGAGCTTATATATCATATTTTCAATTTCCAACTTTACTTGATCCATATTTGTTTCGAAGTGTTCTGAATATGTTTCGATACGTTCGTATTGTTCTCTCATGAGTTTATGTACGAAATCTTTCGTTGTTGCATCATTAGAAGCAATGGGTGCGCCCAAATTAATAATTCGTTTAGAATTCATATTAATATTTCGATCATGATCAAATGTAAAACCAATATCCTTTATTATAGATTTTTTAACATTGCTGTGGGTTCGTTTCGCATTGTGGGAATAGCGACCAAATTTATCAACACTCATGGCTCTATTCTTATACTATTATATTACCCTCTCTCAATTCTTCAATGATTGAAACAATTTCGTTATTGTGATTGTTGTGACCGGCTGACTGTGATGAAATTAATAGTCGCAAACGATCTACTAGTTCATTAGGATTATCCTAATATACGAAATTTGTTTAAGTTGAATTTAATTTCATTAGCCCAGTTCCTTTATGTAAGGATTTTATTGGTGTTGATGTTGCTGTTGTTGTTGTTGATGACGTTGATGATAAATTAGCATTAAACAATTTTTGAATAATTTGTTTATATATATGTGCTTTGGTTCCTTTTATTTGTTTGTGTGCGTTAAAATTGCGTTTATGGGCATTCGTAGCTAATAATATCGATTTGTAAGTATTTAATTCTGTTTCGTTATATGTTTTTGGAGGTTTTTTATAAAATAACAGACTAAACAGACCGTATGTGAAATCCCAACTGTTAGCTTCAATTTGTATTTTATTAGCAGTTATTTTAAGGGGCAATTTACCAAATCACCAATTACCATCTAAACCTCTGTTGACTCCATATACCAAATCTAATTTGTAGATTTTATTCAACAATGATAAATCTGATATTATTTTGGAACTATTGCTATCATTTGTGTTGTTAATAGTAGTATCTTCTTTCGTATTTGTATCGCTACTATTTGTTTCTGTTTTGAAGTATTGGATTCGTTTCTTTGAATTGGTGAACTGAACGCTACAGCTTCTTTTCTTTGAGTTGGGTACATAGAGTCTAAATTTATAGATTTAAAGGTGGTCATTCTCGACCTTCTCCTGTTTAAATTCTTCCTGTTTTATACTTTTATATTTCTTAGCTGTATCAATAAACTCCTTTAATGGTTTTGTTATGGGTGAAAATTGTTTTTCTAGATTATCAGTTTCTGTTAATTCTCCAGTCTTTATAGCTTGAAATTTTCTTTTTAAGACATTCTTCGCACTTATAATGTTTTTCATCAATTTTTCATCCATTGAACTTATTTTTGTATATCAGGTTTCGATCACACCAGATCAGGTTAAATAGCAGATCACAGGTTAAATATCAGATCAGGTTAAATAACAGAATAAATAACAGATCAGGTTAAATAGCAGATCAGATCTGATCTGATCAAAGTTTTATATATTACTAATGGGTGAATTTCTATAGAACGTCCTTTTATAATTTAATAAATATATCGAATCCCTTTCGATATCTACCATTCTCAATGGGGTCATCTTTATTTATAACAAGAAATCCGTGTTTATCTCGCCAACATTCACTACACATTTCCATAAAGTTTTTAAAATTCATGTCTGTACCCACATGATCGTTATATATATGTTTAATATTTATTTCATCTTGTTTAAACATTATAATCATATTTGCATTGTCTCGTATCAAATGTTTGGGTATTCGTGTATACGTTTGACATAAATAGAAACTATCAATATTGTTATGTCGACCCATACAAAAATAAGATCGTATATTATTTTGTTTTTCGCATGCAACATCATCGAATATCATTATCGAATTACTTTTCGCCTTTTCTGGTAGTAAAACTTCATCATTCTCAGAAAATGTAAAATATCCCATTCCCTTCATCGGTTTAATCAATTTACTCAGACATTGATATTTCGGTTGATGCAATGACTTTGAATATATGTAAATATTTTCAAATTTTTAATCCATTCGGACTCTCTATTAAACTCAACATTACGTTAGTTTTTCCACAATTCGATGGTCCCACGATTAGGGTTCTCAATGTATTCGGTAGTAGCGATCCATGCCTTGGTTGCTGATTTGATAATTGAGGTGTTGCTTTAGCATCCAAATTTGGCACAACAATCTGTTTTTGTTGTTTTGTGAAGCGCATCTTCATATCAACTAAAAAATTTTATATATAAACGAAAACTTTTATATAATATTTTTAGTCAAAAAAAATATATATATAATGGGAATGACATACATCAAACGTTTTAGTAAAAAACCAACCATCAAAGGCTATGGTTTACTTGACACAATTATAAACAAGTTACCCATAGAACTACATCTACCAGGATATCAGTTTTGTGGACCAGGAACAAAATTACAAAAACGTTTAAAACGTAGCGATCAAGGTATTAATCCACTCGACGCTAGTTGTAGACAACGCGATATTGCCAACACAAAATCTAAAGAGTTAAATCAACGTCATACAGCGGATAAAATATTAGCTGAGCGAGCTTGGGAACGGGTAAAATCTAAAGAAAGCAGCATTGGTGAACGTGCAGCCGGTTGGTTCATAACAAACGTGATGAAAACTGAAACCAAACTTGATATGGGGTGTGTAATGAGAGGGACGAAAAAACGTGGATTGAAAGTTAAAAAAACATTTTCTTCAGCAATAAAAAATGCGACTAAAATGTTAAAGAAAGTTAAGCCAGACAACATTCAAGACGCTATTAAAATTGCTCAAAAATCCATTAGATCTACCATAGGAAATAAAAAACATTCTATAAAAATTGCTCGAGTAATATCTGTACCCAAAGTAGGAGGGTTTTTACCACTATTCTATTATAAACCCTATTCAAAAAACTCTTAAGTAAGCTACCCAAAAGAGCATTAACTGATGTTGATTTACGAAAATTCGCTGTGAATATACCACACTTTAGAGGAGTATTTATGCTAGATGAACTACCAAAACGCGTACATCAAATTGAAAGCGGTATTGTGAATCTGGATTCATCTAGTGGAATTGGTACACATTGACAAAAATCGGAAGGAATATTTTGATAGCTTTGGAAACTTACCTCCTCCGAAGGAAATCATCAAATTACTTGGATCTTGGATCTTGAATCGTAACCTAAAGTATAACTATAATCATATATTTTTCGAGGTCTTGTCTTCTACATTTTTCAATTTGTAGTGCTGGATACATCATCCTCTTGGATGAAAAAGAAAACCAAATTCAATTAATAAGTTTTTTCATTGATTTAATTTTGATTAATATCGCTTACTTTGAATATAACTGGCGTCAACTTCGCAGGACATATTGGACATTATCGTCCAAGTCCCACTCAGCAGCACATTATTCATGTTACTGGTTTCTTTTAGCTATCGAGTATGTTAAACTATTTTTCTGTTACTCCCTTTATATATGAGAAATAAGTTCACAAGACACATGGATTTTTTTGTTTGGGAGGTAGCCAATTTCAAGCCACATGAGAAAATATTTTTGACTTTTTTGGAAAAAACGATCCGCTGTTGTTGCTTTAAACTTTAAAGGCATCAATTCGTAAACAAATGCATACTCCTGTTAGAATATTAAAAGCGTCTGGACCGTTGCTTGTTTAAATAAATCCAACGTATTTTATTAGGTTTTGTTTCGCTTTATTTAGTATAAACAAACTACATTGCTACAGTAAATATGCTAGCGTATAAGCGATCCGCTGCTGTTGCTTTAAATGAATCAAACGTAAACAAGGTTTTGTTTCGCTTTATTTAGTATAGACAAACTACATTGCTACATTGTATGCTACAGTAAGTATGCTGGAGTATTAGCGCTCCGCTGCTGTTGCTTTAAATGAATGTCTGGCTTTCAGCCCAGCCAGCAACCAAATCAAAAGATCTCCCAGTCCATACAAACTCCAACCAGAAACTTTAACCCGAATCAGTCCCAGCGTAACTATATGATCACGTCAGCAATAGTATATTTACGAATAATTCGAAAAAAAAGTTCTGGGCTGATTCAGATTAATATGAGGAAATTGTGAAATATAAAATTTTTGGGCGTTCAGCCTAGACAGCAACCAAAAATCAAAAGATCTCCCGATAATTTGGGCTGATTCAGGTTAGTATGAAGAAATTGTGAAATATAAAATTTTTGGGCGTTCAGCCCAGACAGCAACCAAAAATCAAAAGATCTCCCGCTAGGTGGCTGCCCCTATTGATATAGCACTGAAACTCACCGATCGGCGATCGCAAGAGGGCACTTCAAAGCTTTCATCCAGAGACCCCCACAGGTGGCGTCAATATCGACCAACCAAATCAAAAGCCCTACCGCCAGGCAAATGCTAATTTACAACTAGTCCATACAAACTCCAACCAGAAACTTTAACCCGAATCAGTTCCCAGCGTAACTATATGATCACGTCAGCAATAGTATATTTACGAATACTTCGAAAAAAAGTTCTGCGCTGATTCAGGTTAATATGAAGAAATTGTGAAAAATAAAATGTTTGGCTGTCAGCCTAGACAGCAACCAAATCAAAGACACCAACCATATAAAAAGACCCGCCAGGTGGCGAAACAAGCTTGAGAGCTTAAATCTTTCAGTTTTTACACTGGAGGAATTTTGCTCCTTCTCACTAAACCCAGAAACCCCATATTAACACTACTCCGCTCTTGTTTTGATAAACAAGCTTGAGAGCTTAAATCTTTCAGTTTTTACACTGGAGGAATTTTGCTCCTTCTCACTAAACCCAGAAACCCCATATTAACACTACTCCGCTCTTGTTTTGATTAAACTTTAATGGCATCAAACTTAAACAGATTCATACTCTTGTTAGAATATTAAAAGCGTCTGGACTGTTGCTTGTTTAAATAAATCAAACGTCTTTTATTAGGTTTTGTTTCGCTTTGTTTAGTATAAACAAACTATATTGCTACACTGTATGCTACAGTAAGTATGCTTGAGTATTAGCGCTCCGCTGCATAATCTTATTTTATTTTATGTGCATTTCTAAAAACTAAAAATTAAATAAATAAATAAATTTAAAAAAAAATGTCTTCGTCGATGTTTGTATTTTTTTTTCTTTCTTTCTGCTTATAGGAATTCAAAGTCAACTATTTTGATCACCGCACTTTGATGTGCAATTGTAAAAGTTAAAAACGTGAATACTTAGTGAGAGAAAACGATGTTTTATAAAGTTTAAATTATGTTTTTCTGTTTTATTCATTTTTCAAGTAATTCATATTTTGACATAAGATCCCCAATATCAATACATTTTCTAGCATCTGAGTAGCAGCTACTCGTATCTGGTCCTACTGTACAATTGTCGTTGCTCCAAGAACAGTTCCTAATATGTGTTCCATGTTTTGATGTACACATTCCAACACACTCGACATTAGTAACCAGAATTAAACCATCCACAAGTCTTGTCCAATGTTCCTCCATAATCATATCTTTATATTGATCCACGGTCGTATTGTTCTCTCATGAGCTTATATATCATATTTTCAATTTCCAACTTTACTTGATCCATATTTGTTTCGAAGTGTTCTGAATATGTTTCGATACGTTCGTATTGTTCTCTCATGAGTTTATGTACGAAATCTTTCGTTGTAGCATCATTAGAAGCAATGGGTGCGCCCAAATTAATAATTCGTTTAGAATTCATATTAATATTTCGATCATGATCAAATGTAAAACCAATATCCTTTATTATAGATTTTTTAACATTGCTGTGGGTTCGTTTCGCATTGTGGGAATAGCGACCAAATTTATCAACACTCATGGCTCTATTCTTATACTATTATATTACCCTCTCTCAATTCTTCAATGATTGAAACAATTTCGTTATTGTGATTGTTGTGACCGGCTGACTGTGATGAAATTAATAGTCGCAAACGATCTACTAGTTCATTAGGATTATCCTAATATACGAAATTTGTTTAAGTTGAATTTAATTTCATTAGCCCAGTTCCTTTATGTAAGGATTTTGTTGGTGTTGATGTTGCTGTTGTTGTTGTTGATGACGTTGATGATAAATTAGCATTAAACAATTTTTGAATAATTTGTTTATATATATGTGCTTTGGTTCCTTTTATTTGTTTGTGTGCGTTAAAATTGCGTTTATGGGCATTCGTAGCTAATAATATCGATTTGTAAGTATTTAATTCTGTTTCGTTATATGTTTTTGGAGGTTTTTTATAAAATAACAGACTAAACAGACCGTATGTGAAATCCCAACTGTTAGCTCCAATTTGTATTTTATTAGCAGTTATTTTAAGGGGCAATTTACCAAATCACCAATTACCATCTAAACCTCTGTTGACTCCATATACCAAATCTAATTTGTAGATTTTATTCAACAATGATAAATCTGATATTATTTTGGAACTATTGCTATCATTTGTGTTGTTAATAGTAGTATCTTCTTTCGTATTTGTATCGCTACTATTTGTTTCTGTTTTGAAGTATTCGGATTCGTTTCTTTGAATTGGTGAACTGAACGCTACAGCTTCTTTTCTTTGAGTTGGGTACATAGAGTCTAAATTTATAGATTTAAAGGTGGTCATTCTCGACCTTCTCCTGTTTAAATTCTTCCTGTTTTATACTTTTATATTTCTTAGCTGTATCAATAAACTCCTTTAATGGTTTTGTTATGGGTGAAAATTGTTTTTCTAGATTATCAGTTTCTGTTAATTCTCCAGTCTTTATAGCTTGAAATTTTCTTTTTAAGACATTCTTCGCACTTATAATGTTTTTCATCAATTTTTCATCCATTGAACTTATTTTTGTATATCAGGTTTCGATCACACCAGATCAGGTTAAATAGCAGATCACAGGTTAAATATCAGATCAGGTTAAATAACAGAATAAATAACAGATCAGGTTAAATAGCAGATCAGATCTGATCTGATCAAAGTTTTATATATTCAATCAATCCTTTTATAATTTAATAAATATATCGAATCCCTTTCGATATCTACCATTCTCAATGGGGTCATCTTTATTTATAACAAGAAATCCGTGTTTATCTCGCCAACATTCACTACACATTTCCATAAAATTTTTAAAATTCATGTCTGTACCCACATGATCGTTATATATATGTTTAATATTTATTTCATCTTGTTTAAACATTATAATCATATTTGCATTGTCTCGTATCAAATGTTTGGGTATTCGTGTATACGTTTGACATAAATAGAAACTATCAATATTGTTATGTCGACCCATACAAAAATAAGATCGTATATTATTTTGTTTTTCGCATGCAACATCATCGAATATCATTATCGAATTACTTTTCGCCTTTTCTGGTAGTAAAACTTCATCATTCTCAGAAAATGTAAAATATCCCATTCCCTTCATCGGTTTAATCAATTTACTCAAAAATTGATATTTCGGTTGATGCAATGACTTTGAATATATGTAAATATTTTCAAATTTTTAATCCATTCGGACTCTCTATTAAACTCAACATTACGTTAGTTTTTCCACAATTCGATGGTCCCACGATTAGGGTTCTCAATGTATTCGGTAGTAGCGATCCATGCCTTGGTTGCTGATTTGATAATTGAGGTGTTGCTTTAGCATCCAAATTTTGCACAACAATCTGTTTTTGTTGTTTTGTGAAGCGCATCTTCATATCAACTAAAAAATTTTATATATAAACGAAAACTTTTATATAATATTTTTAGTCAAAAAAAATATATATATAATGGGAATGACATACATCAAACGTTTTAGTAAAAAACCAACCATCAAAGGCTATGGTTTACTTGACACAATTATAAACAAGTTACCCATAGAACTACATCTACCAGGATATCAGTTTTGTGGACCAGGAACAAAATTACAAAAACGTTTAAAACGTAGCGATCAAGGTATTAATCCACTCGACGCTAGTTGTAGACAACGCGATATTGCCAACACAAAATCTAAAGAGTTAAATCAACGTCATACAGCGGATAAAATATTAGCTGAACGAGCTTGGGAACGGGTAAAATCTAAAGAAAGCAGCATTGGTGAACGTGCAGCCGGTTGGTTCATAACAAACGTGATGAAAACTGAAACCAAACTTGATATGGGGTGTGTAATGAGAGGGACGAAAAAACGTGGATTGAAAGTTAAAAAAACATTTTCTTCAGCAATAAAAAATGCGACTAAAATGTTAAAGAAAGTTAAGCCAGACAACATTCAAGACGCTATTAAAATTGCTCAAAAATCCATTAGATCTACCATAGGAAATAAAAAACATTCTATAAAAATTGCTCGAGTAATATCTGTACCCAAAGTAGGAGGGTTTTTACCACTATTCTATTATAAACCCTATTCAAAAAACTCTTAAGTAAGCTACCCAAAAGAGCATTAACTGATGTTGATTTACGAAAATTCGCTGTGAATATACCACACTTTAGAGGAGTATTTATGCTAGATGAACTACCAAAACGCGTACATCAAATTGAAAGCGGTATTGTGAATCTGGATTCATCTAGTGGAATTGGTACACATTGACAAAAATCGGAAGGATTATTTTGATCGTAACCTAACCTAACATATAACTATAATCATATATTTTTCGAGGTCTTGTCTTCTACATTTTTCAATTTGTAGTGCTGGATACATCATCCTCTTGGATGAAAAAGAAAACAAAATTCAATTAATAAGTTTTTTCATTGTTTTAATTTTGATTAATATCGCTTACTTTGAATATAACTGGCGTCAACTTCGCAGGACATATTGGACATTATCGTCCAAGTCCCACTCAGCAGCACATTATTCATGTTACTGGTTTCTTTTAGCTATCGAGTATGTTAAACTATTTTTCTGTTACTCCCTTTATATATGAGAAATAAGTTCACAAGACACATGGATTTTTTTGTTTGGGAGGTAGCCATTTTCAAGCCACATGAGAAAATATTTTTGACTTTTTTGGAAAAAACGATCCGCTGTTGTTGCTTTAAACTTTAAAGGCATCAATTCGTAAACAAATGCATACTCCTGTTAGAATATTAAAAGCGTCTGGACCGTTGCTTGTTTAAATAAATCCAACGTATTTTATTAGGTTTTGTTTCGCTTTATTTAGTATAAACAAACTACATTGCTACAGTAAATATGCTAGAGTATAAGCGATCCGCTGCTGTTGCTTTAAATGAATCAAACGTAAACAAGGTTTTGTTTCGCTTTATTTAGTATCGACAAACTACATTGCTACATTGTATGCTACAGTAAGTATGCTGGAGTATTAGCGCTCCGCTGCTGTTGCTTTAAATGAATGTCTGGCTTTAAGCCCAGCCAGCAACCAAATCAAAAGATCTCCCAGTCCATACAAACTCCAACCAGAAACTTTAACCCGAATCAGTCCCAGCGTAACTATATGATAACGTCAGCAATAGTATATTTACGAATAATTCGAAAAAAAAGTTCTGGGCTGATTCAGGTTAATATGAAGAAATTGTGAAATATAAAATTGTTGGGCTTTCAGCCCAGACAGCAACCAAAAATCAAAAGATCTCCCGCTAGGTGGCTGTCCCTATCGACATAGCACTGAAACTCACCGATCGGCGATCGCAAGAGGGCACTTCAAAGCTTTCATCCAGAGACCCCCACAGGTGGCGTCACTATCGACCAACCAAATCAAAAGCCCTACCGCCAGGCAATTGCTAATTTACAACTAGTCCATACAAACTCCAACCAGAAACTTTAACCCGAATCAGTCCCAGCGTAACTATATGATCACGTCAGCAATAGTATATTTACGAATAATTCGAAAAAAACTTCTGGGCTGATTCAGGTTAATATGAAGAAATTGTGAAAAATAAAATTTTTGGCTTTCAGCCTAGACAGCAACCAAAAATCAAAAGATCTCCCGCTAATTTGGGCTGATTCAGGTTAATATGAAGAAATTGTGAAATATAAAATTGTTGGGCTTTCAGCCCAGACAGCAACCAAAAATCAAAAGATCTCCCGCTAGGTGGCTGTCCCTATCGACATAGCACTGAAACTCACCGATCGGCGATCGCAAGAGGGCACTTCAAAGCTTTCATCCAGAGACCCCCACAGGTGGCGTCACTATCGACCAACCAAATCAAAAGCCCTACCGCCAGGCAATTGCTAATTTACAACTAGTCCATACAAACTCCAACCAGAAACTTTAACCCGAATCAGTCCCAGCGTAACTATATGATCACGTCAGCAATAGTATAATAATAGGTAGATCAACATCTACAAATTTATTGGAATTTTCTTCATTAACAATAAAGGGATTTTCAAAGAATCTTCAAACAGATGTCATATATACTGATTTTAGTAAGGCTTTTGATAAAGTTAATCATTATTTGTTGATTGAAAAGCTTAAAAGATACGGATTCCCAGATCTTCTTTTAAAATGGGTAGAATCGTATCTGACAAATCGGAAGCAACAGGTGTTATTCGAATCATCAACATCAAAAACTATAGATGTCACCTCTGGAGTTCCTCAAGGAAGTCACTTAGGTCCTATTCTGTTTAATCTTTTTATAAATGACCTTCCTTCTGTCATTAAACATTCGAATGTACTGTTGTATGCTGATGACGTTAAATTGTTTCTATCCTATGACATCTTAGATCAACATAAGTTGTTACAATCAGATCTGACCAGTATAGCTATCTGGTGTGATTATAACTTAATGGAACTGAACCTGAAAAAATATAAATTTATGACATTTGCTAGAAGACACCAACTTTCATCGCTGTATCATATAAATAACTGTAATCTAGAAAAGGTTTTTACTTTTGTGGACCTGGGTGTTACTATGGATCCAAAACTTCGCTTTCATCTACATATTGACTTATGTGTGAATAAGGCGAGGGGTGTTCTAGGTTTCATTAAAAGATGGTCAAAAGAATTTAATGACCCATTCGTTACCAAAAGTCTTTACATATCACTTGTAAGACCAATTTTGGAATATGCATCAGTCTTGTGGAATCCACAATACAACTGCCACTCTGATAGAATTGAATCGGTTCAAAAACAATTTTTATTATTTGCTTTAAGAAACCTTCGCTGGAATCCGAATCAGAACCTACCTCCATACGAAAATCGTTTAAAACTCTTGGACATCCCTACTCTAAAAAATAGAAGAACGATGCTTAATGTAACATTTTTGATTAAATTGATAAATGGCTCTCTGAATTCTACATTTTTGCTTCAAGAAATTGATTTTAATACCCCAACCCGTCGTTCCAGATCTTTCATTCCTTTGATATTAAGTATGTGCCGCTCTAATTACGCGCAGAATGAACCTTTTCGTTGTATTTGTAGCGATTTTAATAGCCTGTATTCTGTCTTTGACCTGTCAGATTCACTTAATAAAACTAAAACTTTTATTTTAAATGCACTTGATCACACTTAAGCCTTTGTTGCTCTTTGAGTTTTTGGACCGCTTAGGGTCTAACGAAATGACAGGGTTGCCAAACTCCACAAAGATCGGCATTGTCGATTTTTTGAAAGTGTTGTATTTTTGTTGTATTTTATATTTATATTTCAGCAGAATTTTGTTTTCTACTGTATATTGTATACAAATAAAACAAAATTTTTAGCTGAATTCACATTCGTTCCGTTACTGTTTACTTAACTGTTCTATTTGTATTTGATTTTTTATATTTCGTATAAAAAAACAAAATACTAAAATTAATATTTGTAATCTTTGTCGCGTAAATTAACTGTTTGGATTGTTTTGTCTTTGTATTTTTGTTAAGTCTAATATCGTAAAGTAGGCAAAAATTATATTTGATCAAATTCATATTCGTCGCATGAATTCTGATGCTTCATAATATTTTCTTTTAATTCTATTGTTTATTATCACGTTAATCTTATATTATGTTATGTTTGGAAAAATTCTCTCTTGCATTCATAACCTAATTCGCGTTTTATTAATATGCGTTTTATCAGCTGATGATTTTAATCTGTAGCTGAAACGAATTTCCAAATATGTTTACCCGCGATCGGTTACACAGCGTAATCCGGATTACGGCTGTTCGGTCACCAAATCCGTGCGTCATGCGGATGTGCCCCTCGGTCGGTTGGGCGGGTTAGTGGGACCGTTGGGATTCGTCGTTAAAAAAAATATTTACGAATAATTCGAAAAAAAAATTTTGGGCTGATTCAGGTTAATATGAAGAAATTGTGAAAAATAAAATTTTTGGCTTTCAGCCCAGACAGCAACCAAATCAGAGACACCAACAATATAAAAAGACCCGCCAGGTGGCGAAACAAGCTTGTTGATGGAGGCGAGCTCGAGGGGAGGAGCAAAAAAGACCGAATAGAGCTAAAATCTTTCAGTTTTTACACTGGAGGAATTTTGCTCCTTCTCACTAAACCCAGAAACCCCATATTAACACTACTTTGGACCAAAATGGACAGCCTTAAGTATATAGAGCTACTTGATGAAGTTCTTTTGAGTTTGGGTGATGAAGCGGCTTCAGGCGAGTGGAGATAATGCTGCAATTCATTTATCTAGGGCAATAAAACGGTTCTTGAGTACGCGGAACATACCTGTTTTGGGCTGACCCGCTTTCAGCCCCTATCTAAACCCCATTGGGAACATGTGGGCAATATTATCCAAGTGGATTTTCAAGAATGGGAGACAATTTGACAATGTAAAATGCCTATTTGGAATACTTCAATTTAGCATAGAAGCATGACTCATTTAGTATACCTTTACAATAAAAAAACCATTGGAATATGCATACTATTATATATTTTCGCCAGGAAATTATTCTGCTAAGGAATTTTCATTCAATAAAATGCTTGAATATGAATTTCTAAATTTTCGTATAAAATGTATTTTTTTTATGCCTGCAATCGGTAAATTTATATGTTTTTTTGTTTAAAAGTTCCACTGACTATAATCATTTATAGAAAATTTTTAAACAAAAAGCAATCACTTCCAATTAAATTAATTACAAATTTTCTACTTCTAAAATCCCTCGGACTGCTGGGAATAAAACGGTCAAAAATATTCCGTGAATCTGGGATTCCGGGATACTCAAATTCGGCATCCCTAGTGTATGCAAAACAAAAACAAAGCATTTATAAGAATACACTTCCATACCTACATATGTTTCATTGACAACAAGTAAATCGAGTGTTTGAGCTAAAGTCGTAATTTAAGCTCCATTGAACTTATTTTTGAATATCAGGTTTCGATCACACCAGATCAAGTTAAATAGCAGATCACAGGTTAAATATCAGATCAGGTTAAATAACAGAATAAATAACAGATCAGGTTAAATAGCAGATCAGGTTAAATAGCAGATCAGATTTGATCTGATCAAAGTTTTATATATTACTAATGGGTGAATTTCTATAGAACGTCCTTTTATAATTTAATAAATATATCGAATCCCTTTCGATATCTACCATTCTCAATGGGGTCATCTTTATTTATAACAAGAAATCCGTGTTTATCTCGCCAACATTCACTACACATTTCCATAAAGTTTTTAAAATTCATGTCTGTACCCACATGATCGTTATATATATGTTTAATATTTATTTCATCTTGTTTAAACATTATAATCATATTTGCATTGTCTCGTATCAAATGTTTGGGTATTCGTGTATACGTTTGACATAAATAGAAACTATCAATATTGTTATGTCGACCCATACAAAAAAAGGATCGTATATTATTTTGTTTTTCGCATGCAACATCATCGAATATCATTATCGAATTTCTTTTCGCCTTTTCTGGTAGTAAAACTTCATCATTCTCAGAAAATGTAAAATATCCCATTCCCTTCATCGGTTTAATCAATTTACTCAGACATTGATATTTCGGTTGATGCAATGACTTTGAATATATGTAAATATTTTCAAATTTTTAATCCATTCGGACTCTCTATTAAACTCAACATTACGTTAGTTTTTCCACAATTCGATGGTCCCACGATTAGGGTTCTCAATGTATTCGGTAGTAGCGATCCATGCCTTGGTTGCTGATTTGATAATTGAGGTGTTGCTTTAGCATCCAAATTTTGCACAACAATCTGTTTTTGTTGTTTTGTGAAGCGCATCTTCATATCAACTAAAAAATTTTATATATAAACGAAAACTTTTATATAATATTTTTAGTCAAAAAAAATATATATATAATGGGAATGACATACATCAAACGTTTTAGTAAAAAACCAACCATCAAAGGCTATGGTTTACTTGACACAATCATAAACAAGTTACCCATAGAACTACATCTACCAGGATATCAGTTTTGTGGACCAGGAACAAAATTACAAAAACGTTTAAAAAATATTGCCAACACAAAATCTAAAGAGTTAAATCAACGTCATACAGCGGATAAAATATTAGCTGAGCGAGCTTGGGAACGGGTAAAATCTACAGAAAGCAGCATTGGTGAACGTGCAGCCGGTTGGTTCATAACAAACTAAAACCAAACTTGATATGGGGTGTGTAATGAGAGGGACGAAAAAACGTGGATTGAAAGTTAAAAAAACATTTTCTTCAGCAATAAAAAATGCGACTAAAATGTTAAAGAAAGTTAAGCCAGACAACATTCAAGACGCTATTAAAATTGCTCAAAAATCCATTAGATCTACCATAGGAAATAAAAAACATTCTATAAAAATTGCTCGAGTAATATCTGTACCCAAAGTAGGAGGGTTTTTACCACTATTCTATTATAAACCCTATTCAAAAAACTCTTAAGTAAGCTACCCAAAAGAGCATTAACTGATGTTGATTTACGAAAATTCGCTGTGAATATACCACACTTTAGAGGAGTATTTATGCTAGATGAACTACCAAAACGCGTACATCAAATTGAAAGCGGTATTGTGAATCTGGATTCATCTAGTGGAATTGGTACACATTGACAAAAATCGGAAGGAATATTTTGATCGTAACCTAACCTAACGTATAACTATAATCATATATTTTTCGAGGTCTTGTCTTCTACATTTTTCAATTTGTAGTGCTGGATACATCATCCTCTTGGATGAAAAAGAAAACAAAATTCAATTAATAAGTTTTTTCATTGTTTTAATTTTGATTAATATCGCTTACTTTGAATATAACTGGCGTCAACTTCGCAGGACATATTGGACATTATCGTCCAAGTCCCACTCAGCAGCACATTATTCATGTTACTGGTTTCTTTTAGCTATCGAGTATGTTAAACTATTTTTCTGTTACTCCCTTTATATATGAGAAATAAGTTCACAAGACACATGGATTTTTTTTTTTGGGAGGTAGCCAATTTCAAGCCACATGAGAAAATATTTTTGACTTTTTTGGAAAAAACGATCCGCTGTTGTTGCTTTAAACTTTAAAGGCATCAATTCGTAAACAAATGCATACTCCTGTTAGAATATTAAAAGCGTCTGGACCGTTGCTTGTTTAAATAAATCCAACGTATTTTATTAGGTTTTGTTTCGCTTTATTTAGTATAAACAAACTACATTGCTACAGTAAATATGCTAGAGTATAAGCGATCCGCTGCTGTTGCTTTAAATGAATCAAACGTAAACAAGGTTTTGTTTCGCTTTATTTAGTATCGACAAACTACATTGCTACATTGTATGCTACAGTAAGTATGCTGGAGTATTAGCGCTCCGCTGCTGTTGCTTTAAATGAATGTCTGGCTTTCAGCCCAGCCAGCAACCAAATCAAAAGATCTCCCAGTCCATACAAACTCCAACCAGAAACTTTAACCCGAATCAGTCCCAGCGTAACTATATGATCACGTCAGCAATAGTATATTTACGAATAATTCGAAAAAAAAGTTCTGGGCTGATTCAGGTTAATATGAAGAAATTGTGAAATATAAAATTGTTGGGCTTTCAGCCCAGACAGCAACCAAAAATCAAAAGATCTCCCGCTAGGTGGCTGTCCCTATCGACATAGCACTGAAACTCACCGATCGGCGATCGCAAGAGGGCACTTCAAAGCTTTCATCCAGAGACCCCCACAGGTGGCGTCACTATCGACCAACCAAATCAAAAGCCCTACCGCCAGGCAATTGCTAATTTACAACTAGTCCATACAAACTCCAAGCAGAAACTTTAACCCGAATCAGTCCCAGCGTAACTATATGATCACGTCAGCAATAGTATATTTACGAATAATTCGAAAAAAACTTCTGGGCTGATTCAGGTTAATATGAAGAAATTGTGAAAAATAAAATTTTTGGGTTTCAGCCTAGACAGCAACCAAAAATCAAAAGATCTCCCGCTAATTTGGGCTGATTCAGGTTAATATGAAGAAATTGTGAAATATAAAATTGTTGGGCTTTCAGCCCAGACAGCAACCAAAAATCAAAAGATCTCCCGCTAGGTGGCTGTCCCTATCGACATAGCACTGAAACTCACCGATCGGCAATCGCAAGAGGGCACTTCAAAGCTTTCATCCAGAGACCCCCACAGGTGGCGTCACTATCGACCAACCAAATCAAAAGCCCTACCGCCAGGCAATTGCTAATTTACAACTAGTCCATACAAACTCCAACCAGAAACTTTAACCCGAATCAGTCCCAGCGTAACTATATGATCACGTCAGCAATAGTATAATAATAGGTAGATCAACATCTACAAATTTATTGGAATTTTCTTCATTAACAATAAAGGGATTTTCAAAGAATCTTCAAACAGATGTCATATATACTGATTTTAGTAAGGCTTTTGATAAAGTTAATCATTATTTGTTGATTGAAAAGCTTAAAAGATACGGATTCCCAGATCTTCTTTTAAAATGGGTAGAATCGTATCTGACAAATCGGAAGCAACAGGTGTTATTCGAATCATCAACATCAAAAACTATAGATGTCACCTCTGGAGTTCCTCAAGGAAGTCACTTAGGTCCTATTCTGTTTAATCTTTTTATAAATGACCTTCCTTCTGTCATTAAACATTCGAATGTACTGTTGTATGCTGATGACGTTAAATTGTTTCTATCCTATGACATCTTAGATCAACATAAGTTGTTACAATCAGATCTGACCAGTATAGCTATCTGGTGTGATTATAACTTAATGGAACTGAACCTGAAAAAATATAAATTTATGACATTTGCTAGAAGACACCAACTTTCATCGCTGTATCATATAAATAACTGTAATCTAGAAAAGGTTTTTACTTTTGTGGACCTGGGTGTTACTATGGATCCAAAACTTCGCTTTCATCTACATATTGACTTATGTGTGAATAAGGCGAGGGGTGTTCTAGGTTTCATTAAAAGATGGTCAAAAGAATTTAATGACCCATTCGTTACCAAAAGTCTTTACATATCACTTGTAAGACCAATTTTGGAATATGCATCAGTCTTGTGGAATCCACAATACAACTGCCACTCTGATAGAATTGAATCGGTTCAAAAACAATTTTTATTATTTGCTTTAAGAAACCTTCGCTGGAATCCGAATCAGAACCTACCTCCATACGAAAATCGTTAAAAACTCTTGGACATCCCTACTCTAAAAAATAGAAGAACGATGCTTAATGTAACATTTTTGATTAAATTGATAAATGGCTCTCTGAATTCTACATTTTTGCTTCAAGAAATTGATTTTAATACCCCAACCCGTCGTTCCAGATCTTTCATTCCTTTGATATTAAGTATGTGCCGCTCTAATTACGCGCAGAATGAACCTTTTCGTTGTATTTGTAGCGATTTTAATAGCCTGTATTCTGTCTTTGACCTGTCAGATTCACTTAATAAAACTAAAACTTTTATTTTAAATGCACTTGATCACACTTAAGCCTTTGTTGCTCTTTGAGTTTTTGGACCGCTTAGGGTCTAACGAAATGACAGGGTTGCCAAACTCCACAAAGATCGGCATTGTCGATTTTTTGAAAGTGTTGTATTTTTGTTGTATTTTATATTTATATTTCAGCAGAATTTTGTTTTCTACTGTATATTGTATACAAATAAAACAAAATTTTTAGCTGAATTCACATTCGTTCCGTTACTGTTTACTTAACTGTTCTATTTGTATTTGATTTTTTATATTTCGTATAAAAAAACAAAATACTAAAATTAATATTTGTAATCTTTGTCGCGTAAATTAACTGTTTGGATTGTTTTGTCTTTGTATTTTTGTTAAGTCTAATATCGTAAAGTAGGCAAAAATTATATTTGATCAAATTCATATTCGTCGCATGAATTCTGATGCTTCATAATATTTTCTTTTAATTCTATTGTTTATTATCACGTTAATCTTATATTATGTTATGTTTGGAAGAATTCTCTCTTGCATTCATAACCTAATTCGCGTTTTATTAATATGCGTTTTATCAGCTGATGATTTTAATCTGTAGCTGAAACGAATTTCCAAATATGTTTACCCGCGATCGGTTACACAGCGTAATCCGGATTACGGCTGTTCGGTCACCAAATCCGTGCGTCATGCGGATGTGCCCCTCGGTCGGTTGGGCGGGTTAGTGGGACCGTTGGGATTCGTCGTTAAAAAAAATATTTACGAATAATTCGAAAAAAAAATTTTGGGCTGATTCAGGTTAATATGAAGAAATTGTGAAAAATAAAATTTTTGGCTTTCAGCCCAGACAGCAACCAAATCAGAGACACCAACAATATAAAAAGACCCGCCAGGTGGCGAAACAAGCTTGTTGATGGAGGCGAGCTCGAGGGGAGGAGCAAAAAAGACCGAATAGAGCTAAAATCTTTCAGTTTTTACACTGGAGGAATTTTGCTCCTTCTCACTAAACCCAGAAACCCCATATTAACACTACTTTGGACCAAAATGGACAGCCTTAAGTATATAGAGCTACTTGATGAAGTTCTTTTGAGTTTGGGTGATGAAGCGGCTTCAGGCGAGTGGAGATAATGCTGCAATTCATTTATCTAGGGCAATAAAACGGTTCTTGAGTACGCGGAACATACCTGTTTTGGGCTGACCCGCTTTCAGCCCCTATCTAAACCCCATTGGGAACATGTGGGCAATATTATCCAAGTGGATTTTCAAGAATGGGAGACAATTTGACAATGTAAAATGCCTATTTGGAATACTTCAATTTAGCATAGAAGCATGACTCATTTAGTATACCTTTACAATAAAAAAACCATTGGAATATGCATACTATTATATATTTTCGCCAGGAAATTATTCTGCTAAGGAATTTTCATTCAATAAAATGCTTGAATATGAATTTCTAAATTTTCGTATAAAATGTATTTTTTTTATGTCTGCAATCGGTAAATTTATATGTTTTTTTGTTTAAAAGTTCCACTGACTATAATCATTTATAGAAAATTTTTAAACAAAAAGCAATCACTTCCAATTAAATTAATTACAAATTTTCTACTTCTAAAATCCCTCGGACTGCTGGGAATAAAACGGTCAAAAATATTCCGGGAATCTGGGATTCCGGGATACTCAAATTCGGCATCCCTAGTGTATGCAAAACAAAAACAAAGCATTTATAAGAATACACTTCCATACCTACATATGTTTCATTGACAACAAGTAAATCGAGTGTTTGAGCTAAAGTCGTAATTTAAGCTCCATTGAACTTATTTTTGTATATCAGGTTTCGATAACCAGATCAGGTTAAATAGCAGATCACAGGTTAAATATCAGATCAGGTTAAATAACAGAATAAATAACAGATCAGGTTAAATAGCAGATCAGGTTAAATAGCAGATCAGATTTGATCTGATCAAAGTTTTATATATTACTAATGGGTGAATTTCTATAGAACGTCCTTTTATAATTTAATAAATATATCGAATCCCTTTCGATATCTACCATTCTCAATGGGGTCATCTTTATTTATAACAAGAAATCCGTGTTTATCTCGCCAACATTCACTACACATTTCCATAAAGTTTTTAAAATTCATGTCTGTACCCACATGATCGTTATATATATGTTTAATATTTATTTCATCTTGTTTAAACATTATAATCATATTTGCATTGTCTCGTATCAAATGTTTTGGTATTCGTGTATGCGTTTGACATAAATAGAAACTATCAATATTGTTATGTCGACCCATACAAAAAAAGGATCGTATATTATTTTGTTTTTCGCATGCAACATCATCGAATATCATTATCGAATTACTTTTCGCCTTTTCTGGTAGTAAAACTTCATCATTCTCAGAAAATGTAAAATATCCCATTCCCTTCATCGGTTTAATCAATTTACTCAGACATTGATATTTCGGTTGATGCAATGACTTTGAATATATGTAAATATTTTCAAATTTTTAATCCATTCGGACTCTCTATTAAACTCAACATTACGTTAGTTTTTCCACAATTCGATGGTCCCACGATTAGGGTTCTCAATGTATTCGGTAGTAGCGATCCATGCCTTGGTTGCTGATTTGATAATTGAGGTGTTGCTTTAGCATCCAAATTTTGCACAACAATCTGTTTTTGTTGTTTTGTGAAGCGCATCTTCATATCAACTAAAAAATTTTATATATAAACGAAAACTTTTATATAATATTTTTAGTCAAAAAAAATATATATATAATGGGAATGACATACATCAAACGTTTTAGTAAAAAACCAACCATCAAAGGCTATGGTTTACTTGACACAATTATAAACAAGTTACCCATAGAACTACATCTACCAGGATATCAGTTTTGTGGACCAGGAACAAAATTACAAAAACGTTTAAAAAATATTGCCAACACAAAATCTAAAGAGTTAAATCAACGTCATACAGCGGATAAAATATTAGCTGAGCGAGCTTGGGAACGGGTAAAATCTACAGAAAGCAGCATTGGTGAACGTGCAGCCGGTTGGTTCATAACAAACGTGATGAAAACTAAAACCAAACTTGATATGGGGTGTGTAATGAGAGGGACGAAAAAACGTGGATTGAAAGTTAAAAAAACATTTTCTTCAGCAATAAAAAATGCGACTAAAATGTTAAAGAAAGTTAAGCCAGACAACATTCAAGACGCTATTAAAATTGCTCAAAAATCCATTAGATCTACCATAGGAAATAAAAAACATTCTATAAAAATTGCTCGAGTAATATCTGTACCCAAAGTAGGAGGGTTTTTACCACTATTCTATTATAAACCCTATTCAAAAAACTCTTAAGTAAGCTACCCAAAAGAGCATTAACTGATGTTGATTTACGAAAATTCGCTGTGAATATACCACACTTTAGAGTAGTATTTATGCTAGATGAACTACCAAAACGCGTACATCAAATTGAAAGCGGTATTGTGAATCTGGATTCATCTAGTGGAATTGGTACACATTGACAAAAATCGGAAGGAATATTTTGATCGTAACCTAACCTAACGTATAACTATAATCATATATTTTTCGAGGTCTTGTCTTCTACATTTTTCAATTTGTAGTGCTGGATACATCATCCTCTTGGATGAAAAAGAAAACAAAATTCAATTAATAAGTTTTTTCATTGTTTTAATTTTGATTAATATCGCTTACTTTGAATATAACTGGCGTCAACTTCGCAGGACATATTGGACATTATCGTCCAAGTCCCACTCAGCAGCACATTATTCATGTTACTGGTTTCTTTTAGCTATCGAGTATGTTAAACTATTTTTCTGTTACTCCCTTTATATATGAGAAATAAGTTCACAAGACACATGGATTTTTTTTTTTGGGAGGTAGCCAATTTCAAGCCACATGAGAAAATATTTTTGACTTTTTTGGAAAAAACGATCCGCTGTTGTTGCTTTAAACTTTAAAGGCATCAATTCGTAAACAAATGCATACTCCTGTTAGAATATTAAAAGCGTCTGGACCGTTGCTTGTTTAAATAAATCCAACGTATTTTATTAGGTTTTGTTTCGCTTTATTTAGTATAAACAAACTACATTGCTACAGTAAATATGCTAGAGTATAAGCGATCCGCTCCTGTTGCTTTAAATGAATCAAACGTAAACAAGGTTTTGTTTCGCTTTATTTAGTATCGACAAACTACATTGCTACATTGTATGCTACAGTAAGTATGCTGGAGTATTAGCGCTCCGCTGCTGTTGCTTTAAATGAATGTCTGGCTTTCAGCCCAGCCAGCAACCAAATCAAAAGATCTCCCAGTCCATACAAACTCCAACCAGAAACTTTAACCCGAATCAGTCCCAGCGTAACTATATGATCACGTCAGCAATAGTATATTTACGAATAATTCGAAAAAAAAGTTCTGGGCTGATTCAGGTTAATATGAAGAAATTGTGAAATATAAAATTGTTGGGCTTTCAGCCCAGACAGCAACCAAAAATCAAAAGATCTCCCGCTAGGTGGCTGTCCCTATCGACATAGCACTGAAACTCACCGATCGGCGATCGCAAGAGGGCACTTCAAAGCTTTCATCCAGAGACCACAGGTGGCGCCACTATCGACCAACCAAATCAAAAGCCCTACCGCCAGGCAATTGCTAATTTACAACTAGTCCATACAAACTCCAACCAGAAACTTTAACCCGAATCAGTCCCAGCGTAACTATATGATCACGTCAGCAATAGTATATTTACGAATAATTCGAAAAAAAGTTCTGGGCTGATTCAGGTTAATATGAAGAAATTGTGAAAAATAAAATTTTTGGCTTTCAGCCTAGACAGCAACCAAAAATCAAAAGATCTCCCGCTAATTTGGGCTGATTCAGGTTAATATGAAGAAATTGTGAAATATAAAATTGTTGGGCTTTCAGCCCAGACAGCAACCAAAAATCAAAAGATCTCCCGCTAGGTGGCTGTCCCTATCGACATAGCACCGAAACTGACCGATCGGCGATCGCAAGAGGGCACTTCAAAGCTTTCATCCAGAGACCACAGGTGGCGCCACTATCGACCAACCAAATCAAAAGCCCAACCGCCAGACAATAGCTAATATACAACTATTTTTCTGTTACTGCCTTTATATATGAGAAATAAGTTCACAAGACACATCGATTTTTTGTTTGGGAGGTAGCGAATTTCAAGTCACATGAGAAAATATTTTTGCCTTTTTTGAAAAAGCGATCCGCTGTTGCTGCTTTAAACTTTAAAGGCATCAATTCGTAAACAAATGCATACTCCTGTTAGAATATGAAAAGCGTCTGGATCGTTGCTTGTTTAAATAAATCAAAAGTCTTTCATTGGGTTTTGTTTCGCTTTGTTTGTATAAACAAACTACATTGCTACATTGTATGGTAGAGTAAGTATGCTGGAGTATTAGCGCTCCACTGCTGTTGCTTTAAATGAATGTCTGGCTTTCAGCCCAGACAGCAACCAAATCAAATGATCTCCCGCTAGGTGGCTGCCCTCACCGATCGGCGATCGCAAGAGGGCACTTCAAAGCTTTCATCCAGAGACCACAGGTTGCGTCACTATCGACCAACCAAATCAAAAGCCCTACCGCCAGGCAATTGCTAATTTAAAACTAGTCCATACAAACTCCAACCAGAAACTTTAACCCGAATCAGTCCCAGCGTAACTATATGATCACGTCAGCAATAGTATAATAATAGGTAGATCAACATCTACAAATTTATTGGAATTTTCTTCATTAACAATAAAGGGATTTTCAAAGAATCTTCAAACAGATGTCATATATACTGATTTTAGTAAGGCTTTTGATAAAGTTAATCATTATTTGTTGATTGAAAAGCTTAAAAGAAGCTTGACTTATGTGTGAATAAGGCGAGGGGTGTTCTAGGTTTCATTAAAAGATGGTCAAAAGAATTTAATGACCCATTCGTTACCAAAAGTCTTTACATATCACTTGTAAGACCAATTTTGGAATATGCATCAGTCTTGTGGAATCCACAATACAACTGCCACTCTGATAGAATTGAATCGGTTCAAAAACAATTTTTATTATTTGCTTTAAGAAACCTTCGCTGGAATCCGAATCAGAACCTACCTCCATACGAAAATCGTTTAAAACTCTTGGACATTCCTACTCAAAAAAATAGAAGAACGATGCTTAATGTAACATTTTTGATTAAATTGATAAATGGCTCTCTGAATTCTACATTTTTGCTTCAAGAAATTGATTTTAATACCCCAACCCGTCGTTCCAGATCTTTCATTCCTTTGATATTAAGTATGTGCCGCTCTAATTACGCGCAGAATGAACCTTTTCGTTGTATTTGTAGCGATTTTAATAGCCTGTATTCTGTCTTTGACCTGTCAGATTCACTTAATAAAACTAAAACTTTTATTTTAAATGCACTTGATCACACTTAAGCCTTTGTTGCTCTTTGAGTTTTTGGACCGCTTAGGGTCTAACGAAATGACAGGGTTGCCAAACTCCACAAAGATCGGCATTGTCGATTTTTTGAAAGTGTTGTATTTTTGTTGTATTTTATATTTATATTTCAGCAGAATTTTGTTTTCTACTGTATATTGTATACAAATAAAACAAAATTTTTAGCTGAATTCACATTCGTTCCGTTACTGTTTACTTAACTGTTCTATTTGTATTTGATTTTTTATATTTCGTATAAAAAAACAAAATACTAAAATTAATATTTGTAATCTTTGTCGCGTAAATTAACTGTTTGGATTGTTTTGTCTTTGTATTTTTGTTAAGTCTAATATCGTAAAGTAGGCAAAAATTATATTTGATCAAATTCATATTCGTCGCATGAATTCTGATGCTTCATAATATTTTCTTTTAATTCTATTGTTTATTATCACGTTAATCTTATATTATGTTATGTTTGGAAGAATTCTCTCTTGCATTCATAACCTAATTCGCGTTTTATTAATATGCGTTTTATCAGCTGATGATTTTAATCTGTAGCTGAAACGAATTTCCAAATATGTTTACCCGCGATCGGTTACACAGCGTAATCCGGATTACGGCTGTTCGGTCACCAAATCCGTGCGTCATGCGGATGTGCCCCTCGGTCGGTTGGGCGGGTTAGTGACACCGTTGGGATTCGTCGTTAAAAAAAATATTTACGAATAATTCGAAAAAAAAATTCTGGGCTGATTCAGGTTAATATGAAGAAATTGTGAAAAATAAAATTTTTGGCTTTCAGCCCAGACAGCAACCAAATCAGAGATCCAACAATATAAAAAGACCCGCCAGGTGGCGAAACAAGCTTGTTGATGGAGGCGAGCTCGAGGGGAGGAGCAAAAAAGACCGAATAGAGCTAAAATCTTTCAGTTTTTACACTGGAGGAATTTTGCTCCTTCTCACTAAACCCAGAAACCCCATATTAACACTACTTTGGACCAAAATGGACAGCCTTAAGTATATAGAGCTACTTGATGAAGTTCTTTTGAGTTTGGGTGATGAAGCGGCTTCAGGCGAGTGGAGATAATGCTGCAATTCATTTATCTAGGGCAACAAAACGGTTCTTGAGTACGCGGAACATACCTGTTTTGGGCTGACCCGCTTGCAGCCCCTATCTAAACCCCATTGGGAACATGTGGGCAATATTATCCAACTGGATTTTCAAGAATGGGAGACAATTTGACAATGTAAAATGCCTATTTGGAATACTTCAATTTAGCATAGAAGCATGACTCATTTAGTATACCTTTACAATAAAAAAAACCATTGGAATATGCATACTATTATATATTTTCGCCAGGAAATTATTCTGCTAAGGAATTTTCATTCAATAAAATGCTTGAATATGAATTTCTAAATTTTCGTATAAAATGTATTTTTTTTATGTCTGCAATCGGTAAATTTATATGTTTTTTTGTTTAAAAGTTCCACTGACTATAATCATTTATAGAAAATTTTTAAACAAAAAGCAATCACTTCCAATTAAATTAATTACAAATTTTCTACTTCTAAAATCCCTCGGACTGCTGGGAATAAAACGGTCAAAAATATTCCGGGAATCTGGGATTCCGGGATACTCAAATTCGGCATCCCTAGTGTATGCAAAACAAAAACAAAGCATTTATAAGAATACACTTCCATACCTACATATGTTTCATTGACAACAAGTAAATCGAGTGTTTGAGCTAAAGTCGTAATTTAAGCTCCATTGAACTTATTTTTGTATATCAGGTTTCGATCACACCAGATCAGGTTAAATAGCAGATCACAGGTTAAATATCAGATCAGGTTAAATAACAGAATAAATAACAGATCAGGTTAAATAGCAGATCAGGTTAAATAGCAGATCAGATCTGATCTGATCAAAGTTTTATATATTACTAATGGGTGAATTTCTATAGAACGTCCTTTTATAATTTAATAAATATATCGAATCCCTTTCGATATCTACCATTCTCAATGGGGTCATCTTTATTTATAACAAGAAATCCGTGTTTATCTCGCAAACATTCACTACACATTTCCATAAAGTTTTTAAAATTCATGTCTGTACCCACATGATCGTTATATATATGTTTAATATTTATTTCATCTTGTTTAAACATTATAATCATATTTGCATTGTCTCGTATCAAATGTTTGGGTATTCGTGTATACGTTTGACATAAATAGAAACTATCAATATTGTTATGTCGACCCATACAAAAATAAGATCGTATATTATTTTGTTTTTCGCATGCAACATCATCGAATATCATTATCGAATTACTTTTCGCCTTTTCTGGTAGTAAAACTTCATCATTCTCAGAAAATGTAAAATATCCCATTCCCTTCATCGGTTTAATCAATTTACTCAGACATTGATATTTCGGTTGATGCAATGACTTTGAATATATGTAAATATTTTCAAATTTTTAATCCATTCGGACTCTCTATTAAACTCAACATTACGTTAGTTTTTCCACAATTCGATGGTCCCACGATTAGGGTTCTCAATGTATTCGGTAGTAGCGATCCATGCCTTGGTTGCTGATTTGATAATTGAGGTGTTGCTTTAGCATCCAAATTTTGCACAACAATCTGTTTTTGTTGTTTTGTGAAGCGCATCTTCATATCAACTAAAAAATTTTATATATAAACGAAAACTTTTATATAATATTTTTAGTCAAAAAAAATATATATATAATGGGAATGACATACATCAAACGTTTTAGTAAAAAACCAACCATCAAAGGCTATGGTTTACTTGACACAATTATAAACAAGTTACCCATAGAACTACATCTACCAGGATATCAGTTTTGTGGACCAGGAACAAAATTACAAAAACGTTTAAAAAATATTGCCAACACAAAATCTAAAGAGTTAAATCAACGTCATACAGCGGATAAAATATTAGCTGAGCGAGCTTGGGAACGGGTAAAATCTACAGAAAGCAGCATTGGTGAACGTGCAGCCGGTTGGTTCATAACAAACGTGATGAAAACTAAAACCAAACTTGATATGGGGTGTGTAATGAGAGGGACGAAAAAACGTGGATTGAAAGTTAAAAAAACATTTTCTTCAGCAATAAAAAATGCGACTAAAATATTAAAGAAAGTTAAGCCAGACAACATTCAAGACGCTATTAAAATTGCTCAAAAATCCATTAGATCTACCATAGGAAATAAAAAACATTCTATAAAAATTGCTCGAGTAATATCTGTACCCAAAGTAGGAGGGTTTTTACCACTATTCTATTATAAACCCTATTCAAAAAACTCTTAAGTAAGCTACCCAAAAGAGCATTAACTGATGTTGATTTACGAAAATTCGCTGTGAATATACCACACTTTAGAGGAGTATTTATGCTAGATGAACTACCAAAACGCGTACATCAAATTGAAAGCGGTATTGTGAATCTGGATTCATCTAGTGGAATTGGTACACATTGACAAAAATCGGAAGGAATATTTTGATCGTAACCTAACCTAACGTATAACTATAATCATATATTTTTCGAGGTCTTGTCTTCTACATTTTTCAATTTGTAGTGCTGGATACATCATCCTCTTGGATGAAAAAGAAAACAAAATTCAATTAATAAGTTTTTTCATTGTTTTAATTTTGATTAATATCGCTTACTTTGAATATAACTGGCGTCAACTTCGCAGGACATATTGGACATTATCGTCCAAGTCCCACTCAGCAGCACATTATTCATGTTACTGGTTTCTTTTAGCTATCGAGTATGTTAAACTATTTTTCTGTTACTCCCTTTATATATGAGAAATAAGTTCACAAGACACATGGATTTTTTTGTTTGGGAGGTAGCCAATTTCAAGCCACATGAGAAAATATTTTTGACTTTTTTGGAAAAAACGATCCGCTGTTGTTGCTTTAAACTTTAAAGGCATCAATTCGTAAACAAATGCATACTCCTGTTAGAATATTAAAAGCGTCTGGACCGTTGCTTGTTTAAATAAATCCAACGTATTTTATTAGGTTTTGTTTCGCTTTATTTAGTATAAACAAACTACATTGCTACAGTAAATATGCTAGAGTATAAGCGATCCGCTGCTGTTGCTTTAAATGAATCAAACGTAAACAAGGTTTTGTTTCGCTTTATTTAGTATCGACAAACTACATTGCTACATTGTATGCTGGAGTATTAGCGCTCTGCTGCTGTTGCTTTAAATGAATGTCTGGCTTTCAGCCCAGCCAGCAACCAAATCAAAAGATCTCCCAGTCCATACAAACTCCAACCAGAAACTTTAACCCGAATCAGTCCCAGCGTAACTATATGATCACGTCAGCAATAGTATATTTACGAATAATTCGAAAAAAAAGTTCTGGGCTGATTCAGGTTAATATGAAGAAATTGTGAAATATAAAATTGTTGGGCTTTCAGCCCAGACAGCAACCAAAAATCAAAAGATCTCCCGCTAGGTGGCTGTCCCTATCGACATAGCACTGAAACTCACCGATCGGCGATCGCAAGAGGGCACTTCAAAGCTTTCATCCAGAGACCCCCACAGGTGGCGTCACTATCGACCAACCAAATCAAAAGCCCTACCGCCAGGCAATTGCTAATTTACAACTAGTCCATACAAACTCCAACCAGAAACTTTAACCCGAATCAGTCCCAGCGTAACTATATGATCACGTCAGCAATAGTATATTTACGAATAATTCGAAAAAAAGTTCTGGGCTGATTCAGGTTAATATGAAGAAATTGTGAAAAATAAAATTTTTGGCTTTCAGCCTAGACAGCAACCAAAAATCAAAAGATCTCCCGCTAATTTGGGCTGATTCAGGTTAATATGAAGAAATTGTGAAATATAAAATAGTTGGGCTTTCAGCCCAGACAGCAACCAAAAATCAAAAGATCTCCCGCTAGGTGGCTGTCCCTATCGACATAGCACTGAAACTGACCGATCGGCGATCGCAAGAGGGCACTTCAAAGCTTTCATCCAGAGACCACAGGTGGCGCCACTATCGACCAACCAAATCAAAAGCCCAACCGCCAGACAATAGCTAATTTACAACTATTTTTCTGTTACTGCCTTTATATATGAGAAATAAGTTCACAAGACACATCGATTTTTTGTTTGGGAGGTAGCGAATTTCAAGTCACATGAGAAAATATTTTTCCCTTTTTTGAAAAAGCGATCCGCTGTTGCTGCTTTAAACTTTAAAGGCATCAATTCGTAAACAAATGCATACTCCTGTTAGAATATGAAAAGCGTCTGGATCGTTGCTTGTTTAAATAAATCAAAAGTCTTTCATTGGGTTTTGTTTCGCTTTGTTTGTATAAACAAACTACATTGCTACATTGTATGGTAGAGTAAGTATGCTGGAGTATTAGCGCTCCGCTGCTGTTGCTTTAAATGAATGTCTGGCTTTCAGCCCAGACAGCAACCAAATCAAATGATCTCCCGCTAGGTGGCTGCCCTCACCGATCGGCGATCGCAAGAGGGCACTTCACAGCTTTCATCAAGAGACCACAGGTTGCGTCACTATCGACCAACCAAATCAAAAGCCCTACCGCCAGGCAATTGCTAATTTAAAACTAGTCCATACAAACTCCAACCAGAAACTTTAACCCGAATCAGTCCCAGCGTAACTATATGATCACGTCAGCAATAGTATAATAATAGGTAGATCAACATCTACAAATTTATTGGAATTTTCTTCATTAACAATAAAGGGATTTTCAAAGAATCTTCAAACAGATGTCATATATACTGATTTTAGTAAGGCTTTTGATAAAGTTAATCATTATTTGTTGATTGAAAAGCTTAAAAGATACGGATTCCCAGATCTTCTTTTAAAATGGGTAGAATCGTATCTGACAAATCGGAAGCAACAGGTGTTATTCGAATCATCAACATCAAAAACTATAGATGTCACCTCTGGAGTTCCTCAAGGAAGTCACTTAGGTCCTATTCTGTTTAATCTTTTTATAAATGACCTTCCTTCTGTCATTAAACATTCGAATGTACTGTTGTATGCTGATGACGTTAAATTGTTTCTATCCTATGACATCTTAGATCAACATAAGTTGTTACAATCAGATCTGACCAGTATAGCTATCTGGTGTGATTATAACTTAATGGAACTGAACCTGAAAAAATGTAAATTTATGACATTTGCTAGAAGACACCAACTTTCATCGCTGTATCATATAAATAACTGTAATCTAGAAAAGGTTTTTACTTTTGTGGACCTGGGTGTTACTATGGATCCAAAACTTCGCTTTCATCTACATATTGACTTATGTGTGAATAAGGCGAGGGGTGTTCTAGGTTTCATTAAAAGATGGTCAAAAGAATTTAATGACCCATTCGTTACCAAAAGTCTTTACATATCACTTGTAAGACCAATTTTGGAATATGCATCAGTCTTGTGGAATCCACACTACAACTGCTGGTTCAAAAACAATTTTTATTATTTGCTTTAAGAAACCTTCGCTGGAATCCGAATCAGAACCTACCTCCATACGAAAATCGTTTAAAACTCTTGGACATCCCTACTCTAAAAAATAGAAGAACGATGCTTAACGTAACATTTTTGATTAAATTGATAAATGGCTCTCTGAATTCTACATTTTTGTTTCAAGAAATTGATTTTAATACCCCAACCCGTCGTTCCAGATCTTTCATTCCTTTGATATTAAGTATGTGCCGCTCTAATTACGCGCAGAATGAACCTTTTCGTTGTATTTGTAGCGATTTTAATAGCCTGTATTCTGTCTTTGACCTGTCAGATTCACTTAATAAAACTAAAACTTTTATTTTAAATGCACTTGATCACACTTAAGCCTTTGTTGCTCTTTGAGTTTTTGGACCGCTTAGGGTCTAACGAAATGACAGGGTTGCCAAACTCCACAAAGATCGGCATTGTCGATTTTTTGAAAGTGTTGTATTTTTGTTGTATTTTATATTTATATTTCAGCAGAATTTTGTTTTCTACTGTATATTGTATACAAATAAAACAAAATTTTTAGCTGAATTCACATTCGTTCCGTTACTGTTTACTTAACTGTTCTATTTGTATTTGATTTTTTATATTTCGTATAAAAAAACAAAATACTAAAATTAATATTTGTAATCTTTGTCGCGTAAATTAACTGTTTGGATTGTTTTGTCTTTGTATTTTTGTTAAGTCTAATATCGTAAAGTAGGCAAACATTATATTTGATCAAATTCATATTCGTCGCATGAATTCTGATGCTTCATAATATTTTCTTTTAATTCTATTGTTTATTATCACGTTAATCTTATATTATGTTATGTTTGGAAGAATTCTCTCTTGCATTCATAACCTAATTCGCGTTTTATTAATATGCGTTTTATCAGCTGATGATTTTAATCTGTAGCTGAAACGAATTTCCAAATATGTTTACCCGCGATCGGTTACACAGCGTAATCCGGATTACGGCTGTTCGGTCACCAAATCCGTGCGTCATGCGGATGTGCCCCTCGGTCGGTTGGGCGGGTTAGTGGGACCGTTGGGATTCGTCGTTAAAAAAAATATTTACGAATAATTCGAAAAAAAAATTCTGGGCTGATTCAGGTTAATATGAAGAAATTGTGAAAAATAAATTTTTTGGCTTTCAGCCCAGACAGCAACCAAATCAGAGACACCAACAATATAAAAAGACCCGCCAGGTGGCGAAACAAGCTTGTTGATGGAGGCGAGCTCGAGGGGAGGAGCAAAAAAGACCGAATAGAGCTAAAATCTTTCAGTTTTTACACTGGAGGAATTTTGCTCCTTCTCACTAAACCCAGAAACCCCATATTAACACTACTTTGGACCAAAATGGACAGCCTTAAGTATATAGAGCTACTTGATGAAGTTCTTTTGAGTTTGGGTGATGAAGCGGCTTCAGGCGAGTGGAGATAATGCTGCAATTCATTTATCTAGGGCAACAAAACGGTTCTTGAGTACGCGGAACATACCTGTTTTGGGCTGACCCGCTTGCAGCCCCTATCTAAACCCCATTGGGAACTTGTGGGCAATATTATCCAAGTGGATTTTCAAGAATGGGAGACAATTTGACAATGTAAAATGCCTATTTGGAATACTTCAATTTAGCATAGAAGCATGACTCATTTAGTATACCTTTACAATAAAAAAAACCATTGGAATATGCATACTATTATATATTTTCGCCAGGAAATTATTCTGCTAAGGAATTTTCATTCAATAAAATGCTTGAATATGAATTTCTAAATTTTCGTATAAAATGTATTTTTTTTATGTCTGCAATCGGTAAATTTATATGTTTTTTTGTTTAAAAGTTCCACTGACTATAATCATTTATAGAAAATTTTTAAACAAAAAGCAATCACTTCCAATTAAATTAATTACAAATTTTCTAAAATCCCTCGGACTGCTGGGAATAAAACGGTCAAAAATATTCCGGGAATCTGGGATTCCGGGATACTCAAATTCGGCATCCCTAGTGTATGCAAAACAAAAACAAAGCATTTATAAGAATACACTTCCATACCTACATATGTTTCATTGACAACAAGTAAATCGAGTGTTTGAGCTAAAGTCGTAATTTAAGCTTTCTTAAATTGCATTTTTTTCAAAAAGGGTGAAAAAGGTGGACGACTTTTTTTTTTATATCAAAGTTAAATGTTTAAACTTGCTTTCAAATACCGTTTATTTACATCGAATCGTGTGAAAAATGTATTTTTGGCACTTTTTCCTTTAAGAAGCTTAAAAATGCAAATTTGACTGTGCAAATTTCTGGCTCAGAAAGCTCCACTTTCCAAAGCTCCTGGTAGAGCTGTAATCAGTTAATCCAAAAATCGTTGCTTATGTTTTTCTAGTGGAAGTATTACCTTTCCAAAAATATCATACACTTGCATATTTGCGATACCAAATTTTTTTGAATTTTGTCTATTGGACGCATCACTGTACGCCGTGGCATTGAGTTAATTGAAGACTTAATACAATTTTCTTCAATTTTGTTCCATTCAGCAGTAATGCCACTTTTAAGGCATTTTACATTGTCAAATTGTCTCCCATTCTTGAAAATCCACTTGGATAATATTGCCCACATGTTCCCAATGGGGTTTAGACGAATTGCAGCATTATCTCCACTCGCTTGAAGCCGCTTCATCACCCAAACTCAAAAGAACTTCATCAAGTAGCTCTATATACTTAAGGCTCCATTTTGGTCCAAAGTAGTGTTAATATGGGGTTTCTGGGTTTAGTGAGAAGGAGCAAAATCCCTCCAGTGTAGGTTAGGTTAGGTTAGAGTGGCGGTTAGAATTGCCTCACATAGACCATGCTGGTCTATAGTGTTACCACGGCTCCCTATTCACTCGAAATCCGCAGTCCTTCCTCCGTGATCTCTATCTAAACCGAAAGTTTTGGTCTGCAACGCGAAGTGTTTCAATTGAAAGATTGTTAGTTTGGACACCTCCGTAATTGACTTGAAGAATGCCTTTCCTGGTATTTTGCGTCTGCTTCTAACCAGCGCAGGGCAGTAGCAGAGCAGATGTTCAAACGTTTCCACCTCATCAGGCTCGTTACAGTTCCGACACCAGTTGTTGGACACCAGACCCATCCTATAAGCTTGATGTCCTATAAGACAGTGTCCGGTTACAACTCCTACCGTCAGTCTGCATTCGTCCCGGTTGAGGGATAAGATGTCGTTGGATTGATGTTTACTGTATTTTGGCCAGAAGATTTTAGAAATGTGGCTGTGCCTTGTGTTGGTCCATCTGTTTTGTGAGATTAAAAGAGTTTTGTTATCTTGTTTCATATAGTGGTATTGAATAGGTACAGGGACCAGCAAAGGCGTAGTGTCTGATTTAACTCCCTCATTCGCCAACTCATCCGCCCTTTCATTCCCTTCTATGTCGCAGTGTCCCTGAACCCACACTAGACTAACTTTGTTGTCTAAGACCCTCGAGTACATCGTAACAGCGTTCAACTGTTGTTGATTTTATTGTCACATTTTTAAGAGCTTTAAGAGCAGCTTGACTGTCCACATAGATATAAATCTCTTTATTGACTGTCGTGACTATGAAGTGCTCAGCAGCTTTTTGGATTGCTACTATCTCCGCCTGGAATATACCGCAGTCAAAAGGTACTTTAAATGATTTACTTATCTTGGGGTTATTGACATAAAAACCTGCCCCTACCCCCTCTTCTTGTTTAGAGCCATCAGTATATATGTGAAGTGCGTTTATTGAATCACCCTGCCTGGATGACCAATAATCTCTTGAGGGAATTTTAATAGAAAAGTTCCTGTTAAAGTATGTTTTTGGAGATATATAATCAGTAGTAATAGACAGAGTATTATCTAAGTTACTATGTCCAATGGGCCCAAGAAGCTTAAAAATGCAAATTTGACTGTGCAAATTTCTGGCTCAGAAAGCTCCACTTTCCAAAGCTCCTGGTAGAGCTGTAATCAGTTAATCCAAAAATCGTTGCTTAAGTTTTTCTAGTGGAAGTATTACCTTTCCAAAAATATCATACACTTGCATATTTGCGATACCAAATTTTTTTGAATTTTGTCTATTGGACGCATCACTGTACGCCGTGGCATTGAGTTAATTGAAGACTTAATACAATTTTCTTCAATTTTGTTCCATTCAGCAGTAATGCCACTTTTAAGGCATTTTACATTGTCAAATTGTCTCCCATTCTTGAAAATCCACTTGGATAATATTGCCCACATGTTCCCAATGGGATTTAGACGAATTGCAGCATTATCTCCACTCGCTTGAAGCCGCTTCATCACCCAAACTCAAAAGAACTTCATCAAGTAGCTCTATATACTTAAGGCTCCATTTTGGTCCAAAGTAGTGTTAATATGGGGTTTCTGGGTTTAGTGAGAAGGAGCAAAATCCCTCCAGTGTAGGTTAGGTTAGGTTAGAGTGGCGGTTAGAATTGCCTCACATAGACCATGCTGGTCTATAGTGTTACCACGGCTCCCTATTCACTCGAAATCCGCAGTCCTTCCTCCGTGATCTCTATCTAAACCGAAAGTTTTGGTCTGCAACGCGAAGTGTTTCAATTGAAAGATTGTTAGTTTGGACACCTCCGTAATTGACTTGAAGAATGCCTTTCCTAGTATTTTGCGTCTGCTTCTAACCAGCGCAGGGCAGTAGCAGAGCAGATGTTCAAACGTGTCCTCCTCATCAGGCTCGTTACAGTTCCGACACCAGTTGTTGGACACCAGACCCATCCTATAAGCTTGATGTCCTATAAGACAGTGTCCGGTTACAACTCCTACCGTCAGTCTGCATTCGTCCCGGTTGAGGGATAAGATGTCGTTGGATTGATGTTTACTGTATTTTGGCCAGAAGATTTTAGAAATGTGGCTGTGCCTTGTGTTGGTCCATCTGTTTTGTGAGATTAAAAGAGTTTTGTTATCTTGTTTCATATAGTGGTATTGAATAGGTACAGGGACCAGCAAAGGCGTAGTGTCTGATTTAGCTCCCTCATTCGCCAACTCATCCGCCCTTTCATTCCCTTCTATGTCGCAGGGTCCCTGAACCCACACTAGACTAACTTTGTTGTCTAAGACCCTCGAGTACATCGTAACAGCGTTCAACTGTTGTTGATTTTATTGTCACATTTTTAAGAGCTTTAAGAGCAGCTTGACTGTCCACATAGATATAAATCTCTTTATTGACTGTCGTGCCTATGAAGTGCTCAGCAGCTTTTTGGATTGCTACTATCTCTGCCTGGAATATACCGCAGTCAAAAGGTACTTTAAATGATTAACTTATCTTGGGGTTATTGACATAAAAACCTGCCCCTACCGCCTCTTCTTGTTTAGAGCCATCCCTATATATATTATAAAACTGAGTGTGTGTCTGTCTGTCTGTCTGTCTGTCTGTCTGTTTGTCCCTCAATCACGGCTAAACGGCTGTACCGATTCTCTTGAAACTTTCAGGATAAATTCTATAGGTATCGACATGTAACATAGGCTATATGCGGTTGGGATTGGACAAATGGGCGTGGCACCTCCCATACAACACAAAATATGTCTACAAGGTAATTTAGTAACTATTGAATTGAATTTGAATAGAAAATTGAATAATAAATACGAAATTTAGCACGAAGTTGCATAATTACTTTTCCAAGCTTTATGCCAAATATGAGCATAATTGGACAAGGGGCGTGGCACCGCCCACACAACACGTAACTTAAATAACAGCTAATTAAGCAACTATTGGATATATTTTAATGAAATTTGGAATGGAGCTATATAGTATGTTTTCTCAGCTATGTGTCGAATATGGGAATAATTGGACAAATGGGCGTGGTACCTCCCACACAACACATAACTTAAATACCAGCTAATTAAGCAACTATTGGATATATTTTAGTGAAATTTGGAATGGAGTTGTACTGCTATGTGTCGAAAATGGGAATAATTGGACAAGGGGCGTGGCACCGCCCACACAACACGTAACTTAAATAACAGCTAATTAAGCAACTATTGGATATATTTTAATGAAATTTGGAGTGGAGCTATATAGTATGTTTTCCCAGCTATGTGTCGAATATGGGAATACTTGGACAAAGGGGCGTGGCACCTCCCACATAACACATAACTTAAATACCAGCTAGTTAAGCAACTATTGGATATATTTTAGTGAAATTTGGAATGGAGTTGTACTGCTATGTGTCGAAAATGGGAATAATTGGACAAGGGGCGTGGCACCGCCGACACAACACGTAACTTAAATAACAGCTAATTAGGCAACTATTGGATATATTTTAATGAAATTTGGAATGGAGCTGTATAGTATGTTTTCCCAGCTATGTGTCGAATATGGGAATAATTGGACAAAGGGGCGTGGCACCTCCCACATAACACATAACTTAAATACCAGCTAATTCAGCAACTATTGGATATATTTCAGTGAAATTTGGAATGGAGTTGTACTGCTATGTGTCGAAAATGGGAATAATTGGACAAAGGGGCGTGGCATCGCCCACACAACACGTAACTTCAATAACAGCTAACTAAGCAACGATTGAATATATTCTAATGAAATTTAGCATGGAGTTGTACAGTATGTTTTCCCAGCTATGTGTCGAATATGGGAATAATTGGACAAAGGGGCGTGGCACCTCATACACAACACATAACTTAAATACCAGCTAACTAAGCAACGATTGATTATATTCTAATGAAATTTAGCATGGAGTTGTACAGTATGTTTTCCCAGCTATGTGTCGAATATGGGAATAATTGGACAAAGGGGCGTGGCACCTCCCACACAACACATAACTTAAATACCAGCTAATTAAGCAACTAATGGCTATATTTTAGTGAAATTTGGAATGGAGTTGTACTGCTATGTGGCGAATATGGGAATAATTGAACAAGGGGCGTGGCACCGCCCATACAATTTTCTACCCCATATCACGGCTTTACTGATTTTATTGAAATTTTAAGGTAAAATTGTGTTAGTAATTTAATTTGCAATAGGACATAAGAGGTTGGATTTGGACAACGGGGCGTGGCACCTCCCATACAACAAAAAATATTATTAAAAAGTAACTTAGTAACTATCGAATATTAAGTGGTCCATGCCACCAACTGCGCCCTTGCACATTTTTTGGGTGAACCATACCGGGTGGGATTACAACATCCACCAATTGCGTCCTTGGACTTTTTTTGGCTGAATCATACCGGGTGGGATTACAGCTGCCACCAAGTGCGTCCTTGGACATTTTTTGGGTGGCTCATGCCGGGTGGGATTACAACCTGGCACCAAGTGCTTCCTTGCACATTTTTTTGGTGAATCATACCGGGTGGTATTACAACTGGAACCAAGTGCTTCCTCGGACATTTTTTGGGTGGCTCATGCCGGGTGGGATTACAACTGCCACCAAGTGCGACCTTGGACATTTTTTGGGTGGCTCCTGCCGGGTGGGATTACAACCTGGCACCCAGTGCTTCCTTGGACATTTTTTGGGTGAATCATACCGGGTGGGATTATAACTGGAACCAAGTACTTCCTCGGACAATTTTTGGGTGGCTCATGCCGGGTGGGATTACAACGCCCACCAAGTGCGTCCTTGGCATTTTTTGGCTGAATCATACCGGGTGGGATTACAGCTGCCACCAAGTGCGTCCTTGGACTTTTTTTAGGTGATTCCTACCGGGTGGGATTACAACTGGCACCAAGTTTCACGGGGGGAATAAACCAACTACAGCGCCATTGAAATTGTCGCAAATTCCTATATATATTTATTTTAAAATTTTATACAACCCGTGCAACGCCGGGTATGTAACAGCTAGTCAGTATATATGTGAAGTGCGTTTATTGAATCACCCTGCCTGGATGACCAATAATCTCTTGAGGGAATTTTAATAGAAAAGTTCCTGTTAAAGTATGTTTTTGGAGATATATAATCAGTAGTAATAGACAGAGTATTATCTAAGTTACTATGTCCAATGGGCCTGTACCGAAAGCAATTTGACTCTTTAAGCCGTAAAGTAGTTTTTTGGACTACTCCTTTGGCAAAGAGATCTATTGGTATTAGATGCAGTAACATGTTAAGCGACTCTTTAGATGTTGTTTTGAGGGCTCCCACTATACCAACACACACTTGACGCTGGAGTTTCTCCAGTTTCTTTGCCGTTGATCGTTTTTCGAGGGCCGTCCACCAGACCAACACCCCATACAGTAAAATTGGTCTTACTATACAGGTGTAGATCCAATAGGTCACTTTAGGATTTAAGCCCCATGTTTTACCGAACATTTTTTTGCATGCATAGTAGGCATTATGGCATAAGTTTACTTTAGGGCCTGGAAACTTTTTGCACTTTTTTTTTCTATTCCTATGAATTTTGCCCCGGACGCTTACAGTTTCCTAGATATTTGCATTTAAAGTTCCGAATTTTCCCATATAAAATATTCACTTCTTCGTTATTGAATGAATTCTTCATCTTCATTGAATGTATTTCATTCGTTTTAGGCACAATTTTTGTCATTTTCAACTTTCAAACACTACAACAACACCACAACTACAACAATACAGTTGTATTATTGCTATTGCAGTAATTTTGTTAATTTTGTTTTTTGTTGTAATAATGTTATTGCAATGCTGTTGTATGGTTCTTGTTTTTGTAATATTGTTATGACAATGTTGTTGTCATCGTAATGCTGTTGTTGTTGTTTTGTAATTTGTTATTCTCACCTCGTTGCTGTAATTTGTTGTTGGAACAGCCCTTAAAAACATTGCAACTATTACAAACACAACAACGTTACATAACTCTAAAAGGGTGAAAAAGGTGGACGACTTTTTTTTTATATCAAAGTTAAATGTTTAAACTTGCTTTCAAATACCGTTTATTTACATCGAATCGTGTGAAAAATGTATTTTTGGCACTTTTTCCTTTAAGAAGCTTAAAAATGCAAATTTGACTGTGCAAATTTCTGGCTCAGAAAGCTCCACTTTCCAAAGCTCCTGGTAGAGCTGTAATCAGTTAATCCAAAAATCGTTGCTTAAGTTTTTCTAGTGGAAGTATTACCTTTCCAAAAATATCATACACTTGCATATTTGCGATACCAAATTTTTTTGAATTTTGTCTATTGGACGCATCACTGTACGCCGTGGCATTGAGTTAATTGAAGACTTAATACAATTTTCTTCAATTTTGTTCCATTCAGCAGTAATGCCACTTTTAAGGCATTTTACATTGTCAAATTGTCTCCCATTCTTGAAAATCCACTTGGATAATATTGCCCACATGTTCCCAATGGGGTTTAGACGAATTGCAGCATTATCTCCACTCGCTTGAAGCCGCTTCATCACCCAAACTCAAAAGAACTTCATCAAGTAGCTCTATATACTTAAGGCTCCATTTTGGTCCAAAGTAGTGTTAATATGGGGTTTCTGGGTTTAGTGAGAAGGAGCAAAATCCCTCCAGTGTAGGTTAGGTTAGGTTAGAGTGGCGGTTAGAATTGCCTCACATAGACCATGCTGGTCTATAGTGTTACCACGGCTCCCTATTCACTCGAAATCCGCAGTCCTTCCTCCGTGATCTCTATCTAAACCGAAAGTTTTGGTCTGCAACGCGAATTGTTTCAATTGAAAGATTGTTAGTTTGGACACCTCCGTAATTGACTTGAAGAATGCCTTTCCTAGTATTTTGCGTCTGCTTCTAACCAGCGCAGGGCAGTAGCAGAGCAGATGTTCAAACGTTTCCTCCTCATCAGGCTCGTTACAGTTCCGACACCAGTTGTTGGACACCAGACCCATCCTATAAGCTTGATGTCCTATAAGACAGTGTCCGGTTACAACTCCTACCGTCAGTCTGCATTCGTCCCGGTTGAGGGATAAGATGTCGTTGGATTGATGTTTACTGTATTTTGGCCAGAAGAAATGTGGCTGTGCGTTGTGTTCGTCCATCTGTTTTGTGAGATTAAAAGAGTTTTGTTATCTTGTTTCATATAGTGGTATTGAATAGGTACAGGGACCAGCAAAGGCGTAGTGTCGGATTTAACTCCCTAATTCGCCAACTCATCCGCCCTTTCATTCCCTTCTATGTCGCAGTGTCCCTGAACCCACACTAGACTAACTTTGTTGTCTAAGACCCTCGAGTACATCGTAACAGCGTTCAACTGTTGTTGATTTTATTGTCACATTTTTAAGAGCTTTAAGAGCAGCTTGACTGTCCACATAGATATAAATCTCTTTATTGACTGTCGTGCCTATGAAGTGCTCAGCAGCTTTTTGGATTGCTACTATCTCTGCCTGGAATATACCGCAGTCAAAAGGTACTTTAAATGATTTACTTATCTTGGGGTTATTGACATAAAAACCTGCCCCTACCCCCTCTTCTTGTTTAGAGCCATCAGTATATATGTGAAGTGCGTTTATTGAATCACGCTGCCTGGATGACCAATAATCTCTTGAGGGAATTTTAATAGAAAAGTTCCTGTTAAAGTATTTTTTGGAGATATATAATCAGTAGTAATAGACAGAGTATTATCTAAGTTACTATGTCCAATGGGCCTGTACCGAAAGCAATTTGACTCTTTAAGCCGTAAAGTAGTTTTTTGGACTACTCCTTTGGCAAAAAGATCTATTGGTATTAGATGCAGTAACATGTTAAGCGACTCTTTAGATGTTGTTTTGAGGGCTCCCACTATACCAACACACACTTGAAGCTGGAGTTTCTCCAGTTTCTTTGCCGTTGATCGTTTTTCGAGGGCCGTCCACCAGACCAACACCCCATACAGTAAAATTGGTCTTACTATACAGGTGTAGATCCAATAGGTCACTTTAGGATTTAAGCCCCATGTTTTACCGAACATTTTTTGCATGCATAGTAGGCATTATGGCATAAGTTTACTTTAGGGCCTGGAAACTTTTTGCACTTTTTTTTCTATTCCTATGAATTTTGCCCCGGACGCTTATAGTTTCCGAGATATTTGCATTTAAAGTTCCGAATTTTCCCATATAAAATATTCACTTCTTCGTTATTGAATGAATTCTTCATCTTCATTGAATGTATTTCATTCGTTTTAGGCACAATTTTTGTCATTTTCAACTTTCAAACACTACAACAACACCACAACTACAACAATACAGTTGTATTATTGCTATTGCAGTAATTTTGTTAATTTTGTTTTTTGTTGTAATAATGTTATTGCAATGCTGTTGTATGGTTCTTGTTTTTGTAATATTGTTATGACAATGTTGTTGTCATCGTAATGCTGTTGTTGTTGTTTTGTAATTTGTTATTCTCACCTTGTTGCGGTAATTTGTTGTTGGAACAGCCCTTAAAAACATTGCAACTATTACAAACACAACAACCTTACATAACTCTAAAAATGAAAAATTTTTACAAAAAATCGCGCGATTTTTTGTTAAAATTTTTCACTTGCGGCGCTTCGTGTTATTGCTCTTGTTGTAAAGTTGATTTTGTAATTTGTTGTTCTCACTTTGTTGTTGTAATTTGTTGTTGGAACAGCCCTTAAAAACATTTCAACTATGTCAAACACATCAACATTACATAACTCTAAAAATTAAAAATTTTAACAAAAAATTGCGCGAATTTTTGTTGAAATTTTTCGCCTGTGCCCCTTACTACCACTGAAATATATCTTATCTACCAACATCCTTTGTTTCAATCCTTCTTTAAATTCATTTGCATATTTCCATAAATTCTTTAAAATAAGTAACTAAATACTTCATTGCCATAAATTTATTAAAATAAGTACTTACTTTATGATTCCATAACTTATGAACATATGTTTCGTAATACTTGCACTCACTACCACTTTCATTCCGAATGACACTTTCAAGAAGAAGAAGGATTCATAAACAAGAAAAAGTGATTATTTTATATGGGAAAAATCGGAACTTTAAACGCAAATATTTCGGATACTATAAGCGTCCGGGGAAACTATAAGCAAAAAGATTCCAGGAACTAAAGTAAACTTGTTCCGAAATTTTGCCTGTTGAGCTATTGCTAAAGTTTCGTTGTTGATTTTTGTTTCTCTAAATGGAGGAATTTTGTATTTCCTAGTAAATAGAACTAAATCCGTTTTTTTCCGAGTTAATATTTAGACCCTTAGTGCAGGCCCAATTACACATATCTTTAAGTGCATTTTCGAGCAACTCACTCATTACGTTCAAAAATTTTCCCGATACTAAGATCACTACATCATCTGCCAACGACAACGTTGATACCTTTACCGCTAAGTTGATTTAAAATTGTATCCACTACCAGAATCCACAGCAGGGGTGACAGAACACCTCCCTGCGGTGTCCCTCTAATGTCGAATTTTTTAGAGTTCGTATTTCCCCAATCGGCTTTAATGGAGCGACCACTGAGCATCGTATCTATCCATCTACAGATGAATGGATTGACTTCCGCTCTATTAATTGCCTCTATTATCGCCGATTTCGTTATATTATTAAAAGCCCCTTCAATATCTAAAAATGCAGCTAAAGTGTATTCTTTGAATTGAAGTGATGCTTCAATGGTTTGTACTACAGAGTGTAAGGCAGTTTCAACCGATTTACCTTTCTGGTATGCGTGTTGAGACGGAGAGAGAAAATTCAGAGGTAATTTCTCTCTGATGTACGAGTCTAGAATGCGTTCTACAGTTTTTAGAAGAAAATATGTTAAACTAATTGGCCTATAATCTTTTGCCTTAACGTGACTACTCTTACCACCTTTCGGTATAAAGACTACCCTCGCATTGCTCCATGAGTTAGGTATCATATTAAGTTTTAAACACCCTTTAAAAATACATAAATGCCACGGTGTGATAATTCCCGCAACATTTTGTAACATTGCTGGAAAAATCCCATCCGGACCAGGAGATTTATACGGATTAAACGAGTCGATTGCCCATTTAATCCGCTCAAGAGTAAAAATGTCTGGAATTGCGGAGGTTATAGCCGCTTCAGCAATTGGATGCGAAGCTGGAATATCTTGACAACCAGGGAAATGAGTTTGTAAGAGTACATCCACTGTGTCCTGCTCGTCCATAGTCCAGCTTCCATCCTCTTTTTGCAAAAGAAGCGGCGGTAGCTCCTTTTTAGAAAGAATTTTCCTGAGTCTAGCAGTTTCCGAAGTTTTATCGATGTTATTGCAATAGACCTACCAGCTTTCACGTTTTGTCTTGCGGACTGATTTTTAAAAAATTTTCAGCTCAGCTCTGTAAACATTCCACAGTTCCAAGGGATTGTGATTACGCGCCTCTTTGAAATAATCTTGAATTTTCTTACGTGCCTGAGATCTGAGTTTCACCAAGGAGGCTGAATCCGTTTATTGTTCCCCCTCACAGGACATGCATTATGAAAAGCCTTTGTTAAGGATAACGAAAGCTTTTCATTACAGTCCTCTACCTGTTCCTTACTGAGATCAAAAACTGGAGCTTTACCCCCTAATTTACTTTTGACTATTTTTAAGTATATTTCCCAATTGGTTTTTTCTGGATTTCTAAAGGATTTTTTTATAGGCTCCACTTCAAAATTTATAGAGAATTTGATGTATTTATGATCCGAGAAAGAGGCTATATCAGATATATGCCAGTTTCTCATTTCAAAGCAGTTTGATTCTGAGTGCAAAGTTATATCTAAAACATTTTCGCTGGTTGGTCCTATATATGTTGGCTCACAGCCGCGATTTCCGATTTCCTAAGATTTGTAGTATTTATAAAGTTTAAGAGTGACTCACCCCGTTCGTTGGTGTCCTTACTCCCCCATATGTGGTTGTGAGCATTTGCGTCACTTCCTATCACCATATTCGTTTTTTTAAGTTCTGCTGCCGTCACTAAATTGCGGAGGTCCGCAGGTGGAGCGTCTTTTTCATGCGCCATGTATGATGAAGCTATTATCATCCTCCTTCCTAGCTTATCCTTACATAGAACTGTTGTTAAATCGTTAGTGCTAAATTGTGAGTATAAGAAGATATTGAGGTTCTTTTTGGCCAATGTGGCCGAACGCTTCTTACCTTCGTGCTGAGATTGAAATAGGTTAAATTTGTGTGACTCCAGACCTTTGATCACGCCTTCAGCGTCGACCCAGGGTTCTTGGATGAGAGCCACGTCGTGGGACCCCTCATCAAGGGTATTGTGTAGAACGGCCGATGCCGCACTACTGTGATGTAGGTTGATTTGGAGGAACCTCATCAACACAAGCGTTGTTTTGAACGACAGTGACATTCAACTCATCCCTCTCTACTTCGTCAACCGCATATAGACACTTCCCATCCCCCAGGCCATTTTGCCATACCGTGGGAAAAGCAGATCCTCAGCCTCCTTATTCATTTGGAGGATAAAGGTCTGCTCTACCTCTGGTCCCATTGGTTCAATAACCTGTAGTACCTTCCAGTCGTCTGTCGGTATGTCCTTGTTTTATCTCTTTAAAAGTCGTAGCGTTATGTCCGTCGGTAGCTTGCAGGGGAAAATCACTTTACCCTTCGGAATCGATGGTACCTGGCTTCTGTCCACTAATTCCAGGGACGCCCCCCTCCCGCAAGTTACCGAAGTCCCGTACAGTCTCCCTACACCAGTCTAGCGAAAATTTGTCCGTACACTTAACAATTTTAACGTTTTCGAACCACCCAGCCCCATCAAATGTTGGCATCGGTTTTGCTTCATCAACGTCCATGTACTCTACAAGTTTTTCTAGTAGCTTGGCCTCCACGGTTTTCCAATTCTCTTTAGTCATTTGACAGAACGGATGTTTGTGATCGACCAATTCTCAGAGGCGTTGCTCTCATGAGATCTCTGGCGCTTAGTAGCCAACAGAGACACTACAGTGTAAAAACTGAAAGATTTTAGCTCTTTTCGGTCTTTTTTGCTCCTCCCCTCGAGCTCTCCTCCATCAACAAGCTTGTTTCGCCACCTGGCGGGTCTTTTTATATGATTGGTGTCTCTGATTTGGTTGCTGTCTGGGCTGAAAGCCAAAAATTTTATTTTTCACAATTTCTTCATATTAACCTGAATCAGCCCAGAACTTTTTTTTTCGAATTATTCTTAAATATACTATTGCTGACGTGATCATATAGTTACGCTGGGACTGATTCGGGTTAAAGTTTCTGGTTGGAGTTTGTATGGACTAGTTTTAAATTAGCAATTGCCTGGCGGTAGGGCTTTTGATTTGGTTGGTCGATAGTGTCGCCACCTGTGGTCTCTGGATGAAAGCTTTGAAGTGCCATCTTGCGATCGCCGATAGGTGAGTTTCGGTGCTATGTCGATAGGGGCAGCCACCTAGCGGGAGATCTTTTGATTTAGTTGCTGTCTGGGCTGAAAGCCGAAAAATTTTATTTTTCACAATTTCTTCATATTAACCTGAATCAGCCCCGAACTTTTTTTCGAATTATTCGTAAATATACTATTGCTGACGTGATCATATAGTTACTCTGGGACTGATTCGGGTTAAAGTTTTTGGTTGGAGGTTTTATGGACTAGTTGTAAATTAGCAATTGTTAAAACAGGTTGTTATCGCTTAAAATTAAAAAATTTTTGGATCAATATAACGATATGATTATGGAGGAACATTGGACAAGACTTGTGGATGGTTTAATTCTGGTTACTAATGTCGAGTGTGTTGGAATGTGTACATCAAAACATGGAACACATATTAGGAACTGTTCTTGGAGCAACGACAATAGAAAATGTATTGATATTGGGGATCTTATGTCAAAATATGAATTACTTGAAAAATGAATAAAATAGAAAAACATAATTTAAACTTTATAAAACATCGTTTTCTCTCACTAAGTATTCACGTTTTTAACTTTTATAATTGCACCTCAAAGTGCGGTGATCAAAATAGTTGACTTTGAATTCCAGAAGGAAAGAAGAAAAAATACAAACATCGACAAAGACATTTTTTTTAAATTTATTTATTTATTTATTTTTTTAATTTTTAGAAATGCACATAAAAGTAAAATAAGATTATGCAGCGGAGCGCTAATACTCAAGCATACTTACTGTAGCATACAGTGTAGCAATATAGTTTGTTTATACTAAACAAAGCGAAACAAAACCTAATAAAAGACGTTTGATTTATTTAAACAAGCAACAGTCCAGACGTTTTTAATATTCTAACAAGAGTATGAATCTGTTTAAGTTTGATGCCTTTAAAGTTTAATCAAAACAAGAGCGGATCGCTTATACTCTAGAATACTTACTGTAGCATACAATGTAGTATGTTTATACTAAACAAAGCGAAACAAAACCTAATAAAAGACGTTGGATTTATTTAAACAAGCAACGGTCCAGACCTTTTTAATATTCTAACAGGAGTATGAATGTGTTTACGAATTGATGCCCTTAAAGTTTAAAGCAACAACAGCGGATCGCTTTTTCAAAAAAGTCAAAGATATTTTCTCATGTGGTTTGAAATTCACTACCTCCCAAACACAAAATCTATGTGTCTTGGGAACTTATTTCTCATATATAAAGGGAGTAACAGAAAAATAGTTTAACATACTCGATAGCTAAAAGAAACCGGCAGCATGAATAACGTGCAAAGATTATTTTGGAGAATAAGGTTAGTTGAGTGGGATTTGGACAATAATGTCCAATATGTCCTACGTCATACACGGAGGCCTGACCAGGCAGTTGATGCGAGTTATATTCAAAGTAAGCTATATTAATCATAATTAAAACAATGAAAAAATTTATTAATTGAATTTTGTTTCCTTTTTGTTTTTTTCTTTGCAGGGGCTTATTTTGATATATTCCAGAGGGAATTTCGAATCACCGAAAGAAGCGTAGAACGGGTTCCGTTTATCATGACTTCGTTTTTAACAACACTGCCGGTCATCGCAGCATATTGCGATGACTCGGGACGATTGCGGTATTATTGCTGCACTAACGACGACGACTTGCTTCGTTGGAGGAACGCAGTCCAAGAGGATGCTGTATCCAGCACTACAAATTGAAAGATGTAGAAGACAAGACCTCGAAAAATATATGTATATTCAGCTATTTTTGTGTATATATCAAACATTTGTTAACTATGTATGCATATTCAAAAAAGAAACAAAACAAATAAATATGTGATTGAACATGTATTTTTATAAACAAAAGAAAATCATTAGATTTTGTACAAGGCGATACTTTTAAGTTTGGCTTCATTCTGTTTTCAGGAGTATACCAAAGAAGTCGAGTACACATTTTTATATTTAATTGGGGACGGTAAAAAGAAGGAGCAACAATCCCTATATCCCTATATATATTATAAAACTGAGTGTGTGTCTGTCTGTCTGTCTGTCTGTCTGTTTGTCCCTCAATCACGGCTAAACGGCTGTACCGATTCTCTTGAAACTTTCAGGATAAATTCTATAGGTATCGACATGTAACATAGGCTATATGCGGTTGGGATTGGACAAATGGGCGTGGCACCTCCCATACAACGCAAAATATGTCTACAAGGTAATTTAGTAACTATTGAATTGAATTTGAATTGAGTATTGAATAATAAATACGAAATTTATCACGAAGTTGCATAATAACTTTTCCAAGCTTTATGCCAAATATGAGCATAATTGGACAAAGGGCGTGGCACTGCCCACACAACACGTAACTTAAATACCAGCTAATAAACGCGACTATTGGATATATTTTAATGAAATTTGGAATGGAGTTATATAGTATGTTTTCCCTGCTATGTGTCGAATATGGGAATAATTGGACAAAGGGGCGTGGCACCTCCCACGCAATAGGACATAAGAGGTTGGATTTGGACAACGGGGCGTGGCACCTCCCATACAACAAAAAATATTATTAAAATGTAACATAGTAACTATCGAATATTAAGTGGTCCATGCCACCAACTGCGGCCTTGCACATTTTTTGGCTGAATCATGCCGGGTGGGATTGCAGCTGCCACCAAGTGTGTTCTTGGACTCTTTTTTTGTGAATCATAACGGGTGGGCCACCAAGTGCGTTCTTGGACTTCTTTTGGCTGAATCATGCCGGGTGGGATTGCAGCTGCACCAAGTGCGTCCTTGGACATTTTTTGGGTGAATCATGCCGGGTGGGATTATAGCTGCCACCAAGTGTGTTCTTGGACTCTTTTTTTGTGAATCATACCGGGTGGGATAACAACTGCCACCAATTGCGTCCTTGGACATTTTTTGGGTGGATCATGCCGGGTTGGATTACAACTGCCACCAAGTGCGTCCTTGGCCTTTTTTTGGCTGAATCATACCGGGTGGGATTACAGCTGCCACCAAGGTCGTCCTTGGACTTTTTTTGGGTGATTCTTACCCGGTGGGATTACAACTGGCACCAAGTTTCACGGGGGGAATAAACCATCAACTACAGCGCCATTGAAGTTGTTGAAAATTCCTATATATATTTATTTTAAAATTTTATACAACCCGTGCAACGCCGGGTATGTAACAGCTAGTATATTATAAAACTGAGTGTGTGTCTGTCTGTCTGTCTGTCTGTCTGTTTGTCCCTCAATCACGGCTAAACGGCTGTACCGATTCTCTTGAAACTTTCAGGATAAATTCTATAGGTATCGACATGTAACATAGGCTATATGCGGTTGGGATTGGACAAATGGGCGTGGCACCTCCCATACAACGCAAAATATGTCTACAAGGTAATTTAGTAACTATTGAATTGAATTTGAATTGAGTATTGAATAATAAATACGAAATTTATCACGAAGTTGCATAATAACTTTTCCAAGCTTTATGCCAAATATGAGCATAATTAGACAAAGGGCGTGGCACTGCCCACACAACACGTAACTTAAATACCAGCTAATAAACGCGACTATTGGATATATTTTAATGAAATTTGGAATGGAGTTATATAGTATGTTTTCCCTGCTATGTGTCGAATATGGGAATAATTGGACAAAGGGGCGTGGCACATCCCACACAACACATAACTTAAATACCAGCTAATTAAGCGACTATTGGATATATTTTAATGAAATTTGGAATGGAGTTATATAGTATGTTTTCCCTGCTATGTGTCGAATATGGGTATAATTGGACAAAGGGCGTGGCACCGCCCATACAATTTTCTACCCCATATCACGGTTAAACGGCTTTACTGATTTTATTGAAATTTTTAGGTAAAATTGTGTTAGTAATGTAATTTGCAATAGGACATAAGAGGTTGGATTTGGACAACGGGGCGTGGCACCTCCCATACAACAAAAAATATTATTAAAATGTAACATAGTAACTATCGAATATTAAGTGGTCCATGCCACCAACTGCGGCCTTACACATTTTTTGGCTGAATCATGCCGGGTGGGATTGCAGCTGCCACCAAGTGTGTTCTTGGACTCTTTTTTTGTGAATCATAACGGGTGGGCCACCAAGTGCGTTCTTGGACTTCTTTTGGCTGAATCATGCCGGGTGGGATTGCAGCTGCACCAAGTGCGTCCTTGGACATTTTTTGGGTGAATCATGCCGGGTGGGATTACAGCTGCCACCAAGTGTGTTCTTGGACTCTTTTTTTGTGAATCATACCGGGTGGGATAACAACTGCCACCAATTGCGTCCTTGGACATTTTTTGGGTGGATCATGCCGGGTTGGATTACAACTGCCACCAAGTGCGTCCTTGGCCTTTTTTTGGCTGAATCATACCGGGTGGGATTACAGCTGCCACCAAGGTCGTCCTTGGACTTTTTTTGGGTGATTCTTACCCGGTGGGATTACAACGGGCACCAAGTTTCACGGGGGGAATAAACCATCAACTACAGCGCCATTGAAGTTGTTGAAAATTCCTATATATATTTATTTTAAAATTTTATACAACCCGTGCAACGCCGGGTATGTAACAGCTAGTATATTATAAAACTGAGTGTGTGTCTGTCTGTCTGTCTGTCTGTCTGTTTGTCCCTCAATCACGGCTAAACGGCTGTACCGATTCTCTTGAAACTTTCAGGAAAATTTTTTAGGTATCGACATGTAACATAGGCTATATGCGGTTGGGATTGGACAAATGGGCGTGGCACCTCCCATACAACACAAAATATGTCTACAAGGTAATTTAGTAACTATTGAATTGAATTTGAATAGAAAATTGAATAATAAATACGAAATTTAGCACGAAGTTGCATAATAACTTTTCCAAGCTTTATGCCAAATATGAGCATAATTGGACAAGGGGCGTGGCACCGCCCACACAACACATAACTTAAATACCAGCTAATTAAGCAACTATTGGATATATTTTAGTGAAATTTGGAATGGAGTTGTACTGCTATGTGTCGAAAATGGGAATAATTGGACAAGGGGCGTGGTACCGCCCACACAACACGTAACTTAAATAACAGCTAATTAAGCAACTATTGGATATATTTTAATGAAATTTGGAGTGGAGCTATATAGTATGTTTTCCCAGCTATGTGTCGAATATGGGAATACTTGGACAAAGGGGCGTGGCACCTCCCACATAACACATAACTTAAATACCAGCTAATTAAGCACCTATTGGATATATTTTAGTGAAATTTGGAATGGAGTTGTACTGCTATGTGTCGAATATGGGAATAATTGGACAAAGGGGCGTGGCACCTCCCACATAACACATAACTTAAATACCAGCTAATTAAGCAACTATTGGATATATTTCAGTGAAATTTGGAATGGAGTTGTACTGCTATGTGTCGAAAATGGGAATAATTGTACAAAGGGGCGTGGCACCGCCCACACAACACGTAACTTCAATAACAGCTAACTAAGCAACGATTGAATATATTCTAATGAAATTTAGCATGGAGTTGTACAGTATGTTTTCCCAGCTATGTGTCGAATATGGGAATAATTGGACAAAGGGGCGTGGCACCTGCCACACAACACATAACTTAAATACCAGCTAACTAAGCAACGATTGATTATATTCTAATGAAATTTAGCATGGAGTTGTACAGTATGTTTTCCCAGCTATGTGTCGAATATGGGAATAATTGGACAAAGGGGCGTGGCACCTCCCACACAACACATAACTTAAATACCAGCTAATTAAGCAACTAATGGCTATATTTTAGTGAAATTTGGAATGGAGTTGTACTGCTATGTGACGAATATGGGAATAATTGGACAAGGGGCGTGGCACCGCCCATACAATTTTCTACCCCATATCACGGCTTTACTGATTTTATTGAAATTTTAAGGTAAAATTGTGTTAGTAATGGAATTTGCAATAGGACATAAGAGGTTGGATTTGGACAACGGGGCGTGGCACCTCCCATACAACAAAAAATATTATTAAAAAGTAACTTAGTAACTATCGAATATTAAGTGGTCCATGCCACCAACTGCGCCCTTGCACATTTTTTGGGTGAACCATACCGGGTGGGATTACAACTTCCACCAATTGCGTCCTTGGACTTTTTTTGGCTGAATCATACCGGGTGGGATTACAGCTGCCACCAAGTGCGTCCTTGGACATTTTTTGGGTGGCTCCTGCCGGGTGGGATTACAACCTGGCACCCAGTGCTTCCTTGGACATTTTTTGGGTGAATCATACCGGGTGGGATTATAACTGGAACCAAGTACTTCCTCGGACAATTTTTGGGTGGCTCATGCCGTGTGGGATTACAACGCCCACCAAGTGCGTCCTTGGAGTTTTTTGGCTGAATCATACCGGGTGGGATTACAGCTGCCACCAAGTGCGTCCTTGGACTTTTTTTGGGTGATTCCTACCGGGTGGGATTACAACTGGCACCAAGTTTCACGGGGGGAATAAACCAACTACAGCGCCATTGAAATTGTCGCAAATTCCTATATATATTTATTTTAAAATTTTATACAACCCGTGCAACGCCGGGTATGTAACAGCTAGTATAAAATAATTCAAAACCCATTTAAGAAGAACCCCAACGAGAAGAATGATTTGAGTGTGAGTGAGAGCACATGTCATCAGCAAAAGTCGATATGAGAGTTCTATCACTTTTGGGCATATCTGCAGTATAGAGAATATATAGCAGGGGCGCGAGGACACTGCCTTGTGGTACTCCGGCCAGTATTTCGTATTTTCGGGAGACAAAGCTTTTGCATTTTACTACAAATTTTCTATTCGTGAGGTAGTTTTTGAGTAGACAGTGCATATTAGCGGGAAGAATATGCTGTAGTTTGTAAATAAGTCCTTCATGCCAGACTTTATCGAAGGCCTGGGTGATATCGAGGAAAACAGCGGAGCAATACTGTTTATTTTCGAAAGTGCCTTTTATTGAGTCAACAATGCGGTGAACTTGCTCAATAGTGCCATGCTTTTCGCGGAAGCCAAACTGGTGATCGGGAATGGCTTGTTTTTCTAGAATTTTCGGTAGAATCAATTTTATTAAAAGTTTTTCGAAAAGTTTCGATATTACAGAGAGCAAACTTATAGGCCGGTATGACGTCACATTACTGAGATCTTTTCCAGGTTTGGGAATCATTGTAACTTGAGATAGTTTCCAATCATCTGGACAGTGACATGTTCTGAGAATCGCGTTAAATATGTGCAATAAGTGGGTTATTGCAACTGTTAGCAGTTCTTTTATCATTGTTGGCGTTATCAAGTCCGTTCCAGGTGCTTTTTTCGGGTCCAAGCTTTTGTTTATTGCCTCCATAAGTTCGTTTTTTTTAATCGCGATTGTATGGGATTAATGTTGGTATTGGGATATCACCAGCTGTCGTGTTCGGGGTGAACACGGTTTTTAGGTGGTTGGCAAAAGCTGCAGCCTTTTCTGCATCGCTTCTGGCCCAATTTTCATTTGGCAGCCTTATAGGGGGTTCTGGTCGTATTGGTTTTTTCATATTTTTTGCAGCTCGCCAGAGCGAGTAGTTTGTTGATTTTGTGGGTGCGATATGTTCAACAAATAGCTGGAATTCTCTTTCGGATTCCCTCTCAAGCTGCTTTTCTAGAATTCGAGAGACATCATTAAGCTGTTTTTTCAGATTTGGGGATCTGTTGTTTTGCCAATCGCGACGTATTTTCCTTTTATTTTTTATTAACTGCTCTATGTCCTTTGGAGTACACTTTGCATAGCTGCGAGTTGAGCTTTTTGGGATTTGGGCGGGAGTGGCCGCTGCAGCTGCTTGGGAGAGCAAGAGTGTGAAATTACTAACAGCTGTGTGTATTTCAACTTTCGTTTTTAGTGACACATTAGGGATAATGTGGGAGCTTATATACTTTCGATATTTGAGCCAGTTTGTGAGTTTGCTGGTCAGTTTATCTGGTGGATTGGCCTCAGAACTTGGCGCATACTTTATTGTGATAATAGTAGGCGTATGATCTGATGAGAGATCTAGAGAGGATTCAATAAACAATTGGCTCCTTTTTACAGTTTTGAAGACTGCAAAGTCAATGACATCGGGGGTTTTGCGAGTGTCAGTTGGCCAGTAAGTTGGCGTGCCAGAAGAGATCACGTCAAGACCGAGTCTATTGACAGTGTTCAACAGGAGCCTGCCCTTTGGCGATATAAGGCGAGAACCCCAATATGTATGTTTGGCGTTGAAATCGCCGACAACGAGATACTTTTGTCCAAGAGAATGGAAAAAATTCTGGAATGGTTGCTCAGATATTTTGTGTCTGGGTGGGCAGTATATAGCTGTTAATGTTAGGCCTTTTAAGTATTCATCGAGAGAAATACTTGTCGCTTGAATATATTCTGTGCAATAATTCTGGAGAGAGACATAAATGTCCACAGTTAAAAGAATTGCAGTTTTGTAATTGATTATAGTTATACGTTAGGTTACGATTTCCAAGATATTTGATGATTTCCTTCGGAGGAGGTAAGTTCCCAAAGATATCAAAATATTCCTACCGATTTTTGTCTTTGTAATATGCTACCCAATGTGTACCAATTCCACTAGATGAATCCAGATTCACAATACCGCTTTCAATTTGATGTACGCGTTTTGGTAGTTCATCTAGCATAAATACTCCTCTAAAGTGTGGTATATTCACAGCGAATTTTCTTAAATCAACATCAGTTAATGCTCTTTTGGGTAGCTTACTTAAGAGTTTTTGAATAGGTTTTATAATAGAATCTAAGTCCTTTTCTATATGGTTTAAGATGTAAACCTTTGCCGATCGCAATCGCTTCCATATTTTTATTATGACGAAGAGTTTCATGCAATTGTTCTTTTGCTGCTTTCGCTTCATTAATGGTCTTTGCAATTGACGAACCTCCTGATGCTAATGCACCGAGTGCTGATAGTATAGGTACAAGTGGAAAAACCCTCCTACTTTGGGTACAGCTATTACTCGAGGAATTTTTATAGAATTTTTTATTTCCTATGGTGGATCTAATTGATTTTTGAGCAATTTTAATAGCGTCTTGAATGTTGTCTGGCTTAACTTTCTTTAACATTTTAGACGCACTTTTTATTGCTGAAGAAAATGTTTTCCTAGTTTGGTTTTAGTTTTCATGACGTTTGTTATGAACCAACCGGCTGCACGTTCACCAATGCTGCTTTCTTTAGATTTTACCCGCTCCCAAACTCGTTCAGCTAATATTTTATCCGCTATATGACGATGATTTAAATCTTTAAATAGCAGATCACAGGTTAAATATCAGATCAGGAAGGTTAAATATCAGATCAGGCTAAATATCAGATCATGTTAAATAGCAGATCAGACAGGTTAAATATCAGATCAGGTTAAATAGCAGATCAGACAGGTTAAATATCAGATCAGGTTAAATATCAGATCAGGTTAAATATCAGATCAGGTTAAATAGCAGATCAGATCTGATCTGATCAAAGTTTAATATATTACTAGTGGGTGAATTTCTATGGAGCGTCCTTTTATAATATAATAAATATATCGAATCCCTTTCGATATCTACCATTCTCAATGGTAGATATCGAATCTCAATCTTTATTTATAACAAGAAATCCGTGTTTTTCTCGCCAACATTCACTTCACATTTCCATAAAGTTTTTAAAACTCATGTCTGTACCCACATGATCGTTATGTATATGTTTAATATTTATTTCATCTTGTTTAAACATTATAATCATATTTGCATTGTCTCGTATCAAATGTTTGGGTATTCGTGTATACGTTTGACATAAATAGAAACTATCAATATTGTTATGTGGATAATAATAATAAAGGGGGGGGATTTGCACTGCGACCGTTGGTCTTTTGTGCCCCCACTACGAGTCCGTGTTGGGTGACGATGCCCCAGGTATCACGAACCATACCTATGCCAGCCTTTAGAGGACCTCCACCAACCCCAATTCCGTTAGGAATTTCAAGATTAGCAGAGGATCCAGATTCGTACGAAAATCGTTTAAAACTCTTGGACATCCCTACTCTAAAAAATAGAAGAACGATGCTTAATGTAACATTTTTGATTAAATTGATAAATGGCTCTCTGAATTCTACATTTTTGCTTCAAGAAATTGATTTTAATATCCCAACCCGTCGTTCCAGATCTTTCATTCCTTTGATATTAAGTATGTGCCGTTCTAATTACGCGCAGAATGAACCTTTTCGTTGTATTTGTAGCGATTTTAATAGCCTGTATTCTGTCTTTGACCTGTCAGATTCACTTAATAAAACTAAAACTTTTATTTTAAATGCACTTGATCACACTTAAGCCTTTGTTGCTCTTTGAGTTTTTGGACCGCTTAGGACAGGGTTGCCAAACTCCACAAAGATCGGCATTGTTGATTTTTTGAAAGTGTTGTATTTTTGTTGTATTTTATATTTATATTTCAGCAGAATTTTGTTTTTTACTGTATATTGTATACAAATAAAGTAAAATTTTTCGCTGAATTCACACTCGTTCCGTTGCTGTTTACTTAACTGTTCTATTTGTATTTGATTTTTTATATTTCGTATAAAAAAACAAAATGCTAAAATTAATATTTGTAATCTTTGTCGCGTAAATTAACTGTTTGGATTGTTTTGTCTTTGTATTTTTGTTAAATCTAATATCGTAAAGTAGGCAAAAATTATATTTGATCAAATTCATATTCGTCGCATGAATTCTGATGCTTCATAATATTTTCTTTTAATTCTATTGTTTATTATCACGTTAATCTTATATTATGTTATGTTTGGAAGAATTCTCTCTTGCATTCATAACCTAATTCGCGTTTTATTAATATGCGTTTTATCAGCTGATGATTTTAATCTGTAGCTGAAACGAATTTCCAAATATGTTTACCCGCGATCGGTTACACAGCGTAATCCGGATTACGGCTGTTCGGTCACCAAATCCGTGCGTCATGCGGATGTGCCCCTCGGTCGGTTGGGCGGGTTAGTGGGACCGTTGGGATTCGTCGTTAAAAAAAAAAAACTCCCCCTAGTTATATTTACCAAGGAGTGATTTGGCCTGCCGTAGCGCAGGTAGATCGAACCAATAGTTCGATCTGTCCAATCGTACTCTTTCTCTGAGCATTTCCCGGATAGTGTGTGCACCTATACCACAGAATGGCTCTGGCCCTGTAAGGGGCGTAGCTGCTCCTTTTCTTGCAAGCTCGTCTGCCGCCTCGTTCCGCTCCACACCGACGTGTCCTGGCACCCAGCAGAGCGTAACTTTATTGGTTCCGCCCAGCCGGTTTAATTTAGCAAGACAGTCCCCCACTAGCCTGGAGCTAATGATGTTAGAGTCTAGAGTTTTAAGAGCCGCCTGACTGTCAGATAGTATTACGATTTCCCGTCTACAGTATTTTCTATCGAGGTTGAATTGCACACATCTTTCAATTGCATGAACTTCTGCTTGGAAGATGCTGGTCAGTGTGCCCATTGGTTCGGAGTATTTGGTACGTGGCCCGAATACCCCAGCACCAATGCCCTCGTCTGTTTTGGATCCATCTGTAAACCACATTTTAGCATGGTAGCGGATACCATACTGTGAGTGTATATTGGACCATTATTTTTTACTACTGAGCTTCATATCAAAGTTTTTTGTGAAGCTGAATTTTCTCATGTTATCGTCCCTTGGAGCTAATAGACGAGACTGCCTTGCTCTTCTTCGGCGCAGTACTCGTCTGAGGAGGAGTCAGCGTTTTGTTGCCCCTTTTGTGGGGCCCATCCGCTGGGGGCGCAATACCAGGCTGAGCCCGATGCTGAACCGCCAACTTCCTGGCCTCACTCGGCGCCAAGCCCCTCCGCCTCGCCGAGGGACGAATGGCACTGCGTTAGTGTGTCTGTCTACGGTGTACTCCAGATAACAGGCGACCTCTGGCTTTAACCAGCCTTGCTGGGGTAGCGGGGGCTATGCCCCTGTCGACTTTCTGTCCCCCGTACACGTGGGATCATTTATGGGTAAAAAAAGCAGGTAAAACTGTATGGCGGGATGTTACCGCAACGGAGGCGGCTAACCGATTGGAACATAGTTCCATGAACGTTAGTCGAGGAGGTAGGGGTGGCCATCGACACAAGAGTCCCAAGCGAGCGCCGCCGGCGCTGGTGAGGGGACTGGGTGTTTGGTCCGCAAGGCTCCAGCAACGGTTCGACTGGTTGGAATAGGAGGGGCCAGGATGTACCGTCTGGGAGTGTATCTGCGACGGACATCGCTGCTGGAGGTGTCGTCTCGCCTGTAGCAGCGAGACTGCGTATCGACAAGTCTGGTACGGGTCGTGCTGCAGGGCGGCCGGATGCATCTGGGGTGCCTCACCAAAAAGGGGTGGCGGGGAAAGTACCCGCGGCGAGTAGGGGGGATGCCAGTGAAGCCGGAGGTGGCGGATCGTCCAGCGCAGTGCGATCGCCGGCCAGCATTTCAGGTCGGGATGGTGCGGCAGGGCGGTCCGACACATCTGGGAGGGCACGTCAGGCAGGAGGGTTGGGGCTTGTACCCACAGAAGGGAGAGCTGCCACGGTCAAAGATGCCGGAGGTGCCGGGTTGCACGAGCCTATCCTTGAGGCTGGGAGACCTGACACGGCTGGTATGGCACGACAGGTAGGGAGGGTGGGTCTAGCACCCACTGAAGCTAGGAGGGGGAGGCGGCGTTTTCCTCCCATTGCTCCGGAGCCGGGTCAAACTGTTGGTAAAGATGACCCATTTCGTGAAGGCCTTAGCGGGTGCGGCACGAGGTGGTACATCCGATATCTCCAGAGGGGCTTGGCGCCGAGTGAGGCCAGGAAGTTGGCGGTTCAGCATCGGGCTCAGCCTGGTATTGCGCCCCCAGCGGATGGGCCCCACAAAAGGGGCAACAAAACGCTGACTCCTCCTCAGACGAGTACTGCGCCGAAGAAGAGCAAGGCAGTCTCGTCGTGTGAGGTGAGCGGGGCATGGACGGTTTCGACCCGGTCACGGCCGGACCCACCGCGGCGCCGGGTATCTCCTACGCCAAGGTGGTCATGTCTGAGCGGGTGGCCATACTGCCGAAGGACTATCCTCAAGTGGGGTTGGCTCCAAAAGAGTGGACTGCGCTTGAGGATGCCATTGTCGCCGAGATGGCCCTGGGATACGAGTTCAAACTCAAGTTCCAGGGCATCTACCTCAGACCCGGCATGATGCTGCTGGACTGTGAGACTCCGCAAACCGCGGAGTGGATCAGGAAGGTGGTGTCTAAGCTGGGGACGTGGAAGGGGGTAGAACTGACGGTCAGGTCTGGGGGAGAAATTCCGAAAGAGCGGATCGTCACGGTGTTCCAACCCAGGCGTTCGGGACAGGCGCTGCAGGTGACGATGGCGCTCATCGATGCTCAAAATGAGGGCCTTCATACAAACGTATGGAAGACGCTCAGCTGTCGGGAGGATGGTGGTGCCGAGCTCCTGAGAGTGAGCATCGATGAGGCGTCGTATGAGGCCATTATGAAGAGTGGCGGGCAGATGAACTACCGCTTCGGGAAGGTCTCGGCTCATCTGCAGAAGAGACCTGTGGAGGAGGTGGGAGCGGAGGCTTCAATGGATGATGTTCCTTCCGAAGTTCGTGAGGGGCAAGAGGTTAGCGCGACACCTACAGTGTCAGCAGAATCAGCGTCACCTGTGGTGGTTGACGCTGGAGCGACCCCTGCCCCTCCGATGAAGGAAGGGTCGGATTCTGATGAGGAGGGCAGTGATGGTAATATCACTGTCCTCAGCGTCTTGGATCCGACAGAGGAAGAGGAGGAGAGATTGCTGCTATCCGGGGCGTCGGCTCCGAAGTCGTCATGATGGACGACAGCAGCGGGGGGGTCAGTGCCAGGTTCGCCCGGGTGGATGTTCATCCACCACGCCAAAGCAGCTTCGGCTGTAATAGAGGATGATTGCCAAACAACATCTTGTGGCGGCACTGATCCAGGAACCTTGGACCTATGGCGGACAGGTGAGAGGATTGATAGGTGTAGGGGCCCAGGTATTGTGGGATACCAGGGTCAAAGACCCTAGAGCTTGCATGTTACTGAGGGATAAAACTAACTACTTTTGTCTTTCAGAATTCCTGACCAGGGACCTAGGGCCGATTCAGACTCTGCTCAATATAGGCGGAACTGATCGGACGGTGGTCATAGCGTCGGCGTACTTCCCGGGTGATGAGAAGGAAGTTCCACCACTGGAGATTCAGCGGCTTGTGGAGCATTGCACTAAGCTGCACATAACACTACTCCTGGGGTGCGATGCAAATGCCCATAACACGATATGGGGTAGCACTAATTGCAACGGCAGGGGTGAGTACCTTCTTGAGTATATCTATAACACTAACCTAGAAATTCTCAATGTTGGGGATAGCCCCACTTTTGTGACAAGGGTTAAGCAGGAAGTGTTAGAGATAACACTGTGCAGTCAAAGCATCAGTGGACAGATTAGAAATTGGAGGGTATCGGACGAACCCTCAATGTCAGACCATCGGATAGTGGTATTTGACATTGTAGGCAGTAGCCCAAATTTATTACCATCAAGGAACCCCAGGCGTACGAACTGGGACAAGTATAAAGACTTAATGAATTCTAGTTCTGGGTCATTTAGTACCGGCAGACCGCCGGGCAATCACCCTCAACTGGAGCAGGAGGTAGTAGAATTAACGAACGTTATGATCGAGGGATATAACCTCAGTTGTCCGAGTAGGTCTGGTAGTACTAAGTATGCGCCGTGGTGGAACAACTAGTTGTCAAATCATCGGGCTTCGACGAGGAAGCTCTTTAACCAAGCTAAGAGAACCGGGACTGGCAGAGTTACTCACTCACTCACTGAACTTGCCCATGGGTCGGAGAGCTAGTAGAGTAGATTGGGAAGTCGCCAAAAAAATCTGTGATAGAAGAAGAATTGAATGTGCAATTGGAACCTTTTACCCCTACAAATCTTTCGGTGTAGATGGCATATTTCCGGCCCTTCTCCAGAAGGGAGGGCCTGAAATGATTCATCAGATTAGCAGGATTTTTACAAGCAGGCTGGCCTTAGGGCCACTAGCCACTGGCGTAGGGCTAAAGTCATTTTTATCCCGAAGGTTGGAGAAGGATCCTACTCTACCAAAATCCTTTAGACCAATTTGCTTGACGTCGTTTCTTTTAAAAACGATGGAACAAGTAATATATAACTATCTTCGAGAAGAAGTCCTTGTCAGGAGGCCCCTTCACCACTGTCAACATGCGTATAGAGCGGGCAGGTCTACTGAAACTGCTCTTCCTGTTGTCTGGGTACATACAGAGGGCCTTGGACACAAATGAAATAGTAGTGTGTGCATTTCTCGACAAAGAGGGTGCGTTTGACATGCCTTGCTGTGTAAAGGGGTGGACACAACTCTGTGCCATTGGGTTGGGGAGATGTTGGGCACCCGGTCTGTCGAATATCAAACTGGCCTTAACACCACTGAGGCAGTCACCACGAGGGGTTGTCCCCAGGGGGGCGTGCTTTCGCCTCTCCTGTGGAGTCTGGTGGTGGACGAGCTCCTCAGCAAACTTACTGATATGGGATTTACGTGTCAGGGGTATGCTGATGACATCGTTATAGTGGTTAGGGGTAAGTACGTGGAGGCCTAATGTGATATAATACAGAGAGGTCTCGAGGTCACGCTGGAATGGTGCAAATCTGTGGGGCTGAACATTAATCCAGCAAGAACCACGATTGTACCGTTTACATTGAGGAGGAAACTACAGTACTAGAGGCCAATTCGGCTGTCCGGGCAAGATATAGAGAAACAAACGGAAGTGAAATATCTGGGATTAACACTAGATAGTAAGCTCACGTGGAAGATACACACGGAGTTAGTAACAAAGAAGGCAGCACTGGAGGTAATATTAGAACTAACTCCCCTACACATTGTTATTGGGGAGGTAGCTGACAGTACACTTGCGAGATTTTCTAAGGAGGGCATAGGATACGGAAGGTGTATTGAGCGCGCGGATCATTTCACTCTTTCCAATAAGTATCCGCTTCTATTAGCTCCAAGGGACGATAACATGAGAAAATTCAGCTTCACAAAAAACTTTGATATGAAGCTCAGTAGTAAAAAATAATGGTCCAATATACACTCACAGTATGGTATCCGCTACCATGCTAAAATGTGGTTTACAGATGGATCCAAAACAGACGAGGGCATTGGTGCTGGGGTATTCGGGCCACGTACCAAATACTCCGAACCAATGGGCACACTGACCAGCATCTTCCAAGCAGAAGTTCATGCAATTGAAAGATGTGTGCAATTCAACCTCGATAGAAAATACTGTAGACGGGAAATCGTAATACTATCTGACAGTCAGGCGGCTCTTAAAACTCTAGACTCTAACATCATTAGCTCCAGGCTAGTGGGGGACTGTCTTGCTAAATTAAACCGGCTGGGCGGAACCAATAAAGTTACGCTCTGCTGGGTGCCAGGTAAGGAAATCCCGGGATCCCGGACGTTTTCTCAATCCCGGAAACCCGGGATTTTCCGACCGGAATCTCGGGATTCAAAAAAGGCTTTTTTTATGCATTGTTTAAGATATTTTTGACGGTTTTCTACAAAAATATAGCCGTGCATTTACATCCAATCTAATTGGTAAATTAAAAAAAAACACTTTTGCAGATTTAGTGCTACACACACACAAAAATTGACAAAATTTTTGTCAATAACGGTTAACAAACAATTTTTATCGATCTGAATAAAATTTTTTGAATTTAAACAATTTTACAAAAAAGATATATGTTTTAAACAACAATTCGTGTATCCGTTCCAGCTACAATACTAAAACTACTGAAAGTAACTTTTTCGTGTGTAGCATGAAATGGAGCTGATTATATTCAGATTCAGGTGGCAAAAAAAATGATACGTTCGATCAATGTAAAAAGAATTACTTTTTGTTAGACTTATTTTAAATATTATTTGTTTTGTTTAATGTTATATTTAATAAATATTATTTCTTTGTCGAATTATAATGAAATTAAACTTAAAATATTGTTGTAACAATTTTTTCTTTAATTTTATATTAATTATTGTATTTAATTGGAAAATCCCGAAAATCCCGAAGAAATCCCCGGATCCCGGGATTGTAATTTCAAATCCCGAAATCCCGGGATTTCCAAAAACACTTCGGGATTGAATGCCTTAGTGCCAGGACACGTCGGTGTGGCGGGGAACGAGGCGGCAGACGAGCTTGCGAGAAAAGGAGCAGCTACGCCCCTTACAGGGCCAGAGCCATTCTGTGGTATAGGTGCACACACTATCCGGGAAATGCTCAGAGAAAGAGTACGGGTGGACAGATCGAACTATTGGTTCGATCTACCTGGGCTACGGGAGGCCAAATCACTCCTTGGTAAATATAACAAGAGGAAGTTTGAAGCTTGTATCGGGCTGAGTAAGAACCGGCTTCGAATTCTAACGGGGTTTCTCACTGGTCACTGCAGACTGAGGGGGCATCTCACGAAGCTGGGAATTCTAAACGACGACTCTTGCAGATTCTGCAATGAGGAAGAAGAAAGTCCGGGCCATTTACTGGAGTCCTGTGGAGCAATCATCCACACAAGGAGGCGCGTACTGGGAAAGTACCTGGTGCCAGAGCATGATTGGCCGAATCTGGATCCTCTGCTAATCTTGAAATTCCTAACGGAATTGGGGTTGGTGGAGGTCCTCTAAAGGCTGGCAGAGGTATGGTTCGTGATACCAGGGGCATCGTCACCCAACACGGACTCGTAGTGGGGGCACAAAAGACCAACGGTCGCAGTGCAAATCCCCCCCCTTTATTATTATTATCCACATAACAATATTGATAGTTTCTATTTATGTCAAACGTATACACGAATACCCAAACATTTGATACGAGACAATGCAAATATGATTATAATGTTTAAACAAGATGAAATAAATATTAAACATATATATAACGATCATGTGGGTACAGACATGAGTTTTAAAAACTTTATGGAAATGTGTAGTGAATGTTTTCGAGATAAACACGGATTTCTTGTTATAAATAAAGATGACCCCATAGAGAATGGTAGATATCGAAAGGGATTCGATATATTTATTATATTATAAAAGGACGCTCCATAGAAATTCACCCACTAGTAATATATTAAACTTTGATCAGATCAGATCTGATCTGCTATTTAACCTGATCTGATATTTAACCTGATCTGATATTTAACCTGATCTGATATTTAACCTGTCTGATCTGCTATTTAACCTGATCTGATATTTAACCTGTCTGATCTGCTATTTAACATGATCTGATATTTAGCCTGATCTGATATTTAACCTCCCTGATCTGATATTTAACCTGTGATCTGCTATTTAAAGATTTAAATCATCGTCATATAGCGGATAAAATATTAGCTGAACGAGTTTGGGAGCGGGTAAAATCTAAAGAAAGCAGCATTGGTGAACGTGCAGCCGGTTGGTTCATAACAAACGTCATGAAAACTAAAACCAAACTAGGAATGGGGTGTGTAATGAGTAAGCAGAAAAAACGTGGAAAACATTTTCTTCAGCAATAAAAAATGCGACTAAAATGTTAAAGAAAGGTAATCCAGACAACATTCAAGATGCTATTAAAATTGCTCAAAAATCAATTAGATCCACCATAGGAAATAAAAAAATTCTATAAAAATTCCTCGAGTAATAGCTGTACCCAAAGTAGGAGGGTTTTTACCACTTGTACCTATACTAACAGCACTCGGTGCAATCGGTGCATTAGCATCAGGAGGTTCGTCAATTGCAAAGACCATTAATGAAGCGAAAGCAGCAAAAGAACAATTGCATGAAACTCTTCGTCATAATAAAAATATAGAAGCGATTGCAATCGGCAAAGGTTTACATCTTAAACCATATAGAAAAGGACTTGGATTTTATTATAAAACCTATTCAAAAAACTCTTAAGTAACCCAAAAAAGCATTAACTGATATTGATTTAAGAACTTTAGAGGAGTATTTATGCTAGATGAACTACCAAAACGCGTATTGTGAATCTGGATTCATCTAGTGGAATTGGTACACATTGAATAGCATATTACAAAGACAAAAATCGGTAGGAATATTTTGATAGCTTTGGGAACTTACCTCCTCCGAAGGAAATCATCAAATATCTTGGAAATCGTAACCTAACGTATAACTATAATCAATTACAAAACTGCAATTCTTTTAACTGTGGGCATTTATGTCTAAAATTTTTATTTGAATTTATTTAACAAAAACAAAAGTTTTTTAAACATATTTTTCTTGTTTCAATTATATGATTTTCTTGTATTTAATGACCGAAGAGGAATATTTATTGTGATCATTCTTCTCGTTGGTGTTCTTCTTAAATGGGTTTTGAATTATTTTATATTGTTGCTCCTTCTTTTTACCGTCCCCAATTAAACACTTTGATTCCATGCTGCACTTTGATTCCATGCTGGTATTTCTTTCAAAAATATAAAAATGTGTACTCGACTTCTTTGGTATACTCCTCAAAACAGAATGAAGCCAACCTTCAAAATATCGCCTTGTACAAAATCTAATGATTTTCTTTTGTTTATTAAAATACATGTTTAATCACATATTTATTTGTTTTGTTTCTTTTTTGAATATGCATACATAGTTAACAAATGTTTGATATATACACAAAAATAGCTGAATATACAAATTCATATATTTTTCGAGGTCTTGTCTTCTACATTTTTCAATTTGTAGTGCTGGATACAGCATCCTCTTGGACTCCGTTCCTCCAACGAAGCAAGTCGTCGTCGTTAGTGCAGCAATAATACCACAATCGTCCCGAGACATCGCAATTCCCTCTGGAATAAATCAAAATAAACCCCTGCAAAGAAAAAAAAACAAAATTCAATTAATAAGTTTTTTCATTGTTTTAATTTTGATTAATATCGCTTACTTTGAATATAACTCGCATCAACTGCCTGGTCAGGCCTCCGTGCATGACGTAGGACATATTGGACATTACCAAATCCCACTCAACTAACCTTATTCTCCAAAATAATCTTTGCACGTTATTCATGCTGCCGCTTTCTTTTAGCTATCGAGTATATTAAACTATTTTTCTGTTACTCCCTTTATATATGAGAAATAAGTTCCCAAGACACATAGATTTTGTGTTTGGGAGGTAGCGAATTTCAAACCACATGAGAAAATATCTTTGACTTTTTTTAAAAAGCGATCCGCTGTTGTTGCTTTAAACTTTAAGGGCATCAATTCGTAAACAGATTCATACTCCTGTTAGAATATTAAAAGCGTCTGAACTGTTGCTTGTTTAAATAAATCAAACGTCTTTTATTAGGTTTTGTTTCGCTTGGTTTAGTATAAACATTGCTACATTGTATGCTACAGTAAGTATGCTAGAGTATAAACGATCCGCTGCTATTGCTTTAAATGAATCAAACGTAAACAGATTCATACTCCTGTTAGAATATTAAAAGCGTCTGGACTGTTGCTTGTTTAAATAAATCAAACGTCTTATGATCACGTCACCTATAGTATATTTACGAATAATTCGAAAAAAGCGACTTTCAAACCACATGAGAAAATATTTTTGACTTTTTTGAAAAAGCGATCCGCTGTTGTTGCTTTAAACTTTAAGGGCATCAATTCGTAAACAGATTCATACTCCTGTTAGAATCGTCTGGACCGTTGCTTGTTTAAATAAATCAAACGTCTTTTATTAGGTTTTGTTTCGCTTTGTTTAGTATAAACATACTACATTAAACTTTAAAGGCGTCAAACTTAAACAGATTCTTTCTCTTGTTAGAATATTAAAAGCGTCTGGACTGTTGCTTGTTTAAATAAATCAAACGTCTTTTATTAGGTTTTGTTTCGCTTTTTTTAGTATAAACAAACTATATTGCTACACTGTATGCTACAGTAAGTATGCTTGAGTATTACCGCTCCGCTGCATAATCTTATTTTACTTTTATGTGCATTTCTAAAAATAAAAAAATAAATAAATAAATTTAAAAAAAAATGTCTTCGTCGATGTTTGTATTTTTTCTTCTTTCCTTCTGCTTATAGGAATTCAAAGTCAACTATTTTGATCACCGCACTTTGATGTGCAATTATAAAAGTTAAAAACGTGAATACTTAGTGAGAGAAAACGATGTTTTATAAAGTTTAAATTATGTTTTTCTGTTTTATTCATTTTTCAAGTAATTCATATTTTGACATAAGATCCCCAATATCAATACATTTTCTAGCATATGAGTAGTAGCTACACGTATCTGGTCCTACTGTACAATTGTCGTTGCTCCAAGAACAGTTCCTAATATGTGTTCCATGTTTTGATGTACACATTCCAACACACTCGACATTAGTAACCAAAATTAAACCATCCACATGTCTTGTCCAATGTTCCTCCATAATCATATCTTTATATTGATCCAAAAATTTTTTTATTTTAAGCGATAACAACATGTTTCAACAATTGCTAATTTACAACTAGTCCATACAAACTCCAACCAGAAACTTTAACCCGAATCAGTCCCAGCGTAACTATATGATCACGTCAGCAATAGTATATTTACGAATAATTCGAAAAAAAGTTCTGTGCTGATTCAGGTTAATATGAAGAAATTGTGAAAAATAAAATGTTTGGCTTTCAGCCCAGACAGCAACCAAATCAAAGACACCAACCATATAAAAAGATCCGCCAGGTGGCGAAACAAGCTTGTTGATGGAGGAGAGCTCGAGGGAAGGAGAAAAAAAGACCGAAAAGAGCTAAAATCTTTCAGTTTTTACACTACTGTCCAAAAAAACAAATCGCGGTCTTTTCAACTACCCACACCCCCATATGGTGTTGGATCCCACACCACCTAAGTTACGCTTATCGTGCCATGATTAACATTCGCTGTAAAGTGACAGTTATGGGAAGAGTGGTCCAAAGTTATTTTTTCTGATGAAAAAAAATTTTATTTGGATGGTCCTGATGGTTTTTAAATGTACTGGCACGATAAGCGGCAAAATAAGAAATAAACAAAGAATGGCTCGTAACTTTGGCGGTGGATCCCATATGGTGTGGATTGTTGGAGAGACCGCGATTTTTTTTTTTTACCAAAATGGACAGCCTTAAGTATATAAGAGCTACTTGATGAAGTTCCTTTGAGTTTGGGTGATGAAGCGGCTTCAGGCGAGTGGAGATAATGCTGCAATTCATTTATCTAGGGCAAAAAACGGTTCTTGAGTTTTGGGCTGGCCCGCTTGCAGCCCCGGTCTAAACCCCATGCTATTATTAAAAAGGGTTCATATACTAACTACTAACAATTAAACAAAAATAATATTTATAATATTTCCGAAATTTTTATAGTTTGGTCTTATCATTTGTTCGTGAAATAATTTTTATTTATTTATCAAAAATATTTGAGTGCATGAATTTAGTCTTCTTTAAGTTAATTTAGTTAATTGTTAGCACAACTTAATATTTGACAATAAATATGCCCTGTATCAGTAATACAATAAAAGATTTTTAACATTTTGATGTTGGTCTTATCATTACTTCGTGCAGTGTAGTAGGAGCATTTCAAAAATATATTGCATAATTTGCTCCTTATTTCTCAAAAATATTAATATTCTGAACTGGAACCTAAACTCACTATATAGTGGACTTAATAAATTTCTAATAAAAATTAAAAATAAAATTTATGAAAATCAAAATCATTTAGTTTTTAATCCTGAAATTAAAGATACTAAAACAGTTTGAGTTATTTGTGTAAACACTTAACCAAAAATTAATGAAAGGGCATATAATGTTAATTGAATAATAAATAATAATTATAAAAAAAATTAATCCAATGAAGGCCAACGGTAAAAAAAAATCATAAGCTATTTCATAAATTTTATCGTAGTGGTATTTTTGAACGGACCATTTTTTAGCAAAGCAACAACAGAAAGTTGCTTTGCTAACGAAATGCGCTACAAAAACGGTTTCAATCTGTTATCTTCAATTTGTTAATTTTGTTTATTCTTCATGCCTAGAAATTAACTTAAAAGAAATAATGACAACATTATTTCAAATGCATTATTGCATTTGAATAAATTCTGATTTGAGTTTTGATTATGTATTTGTTTTGTCCATGAATATATATATATTTTTTTTTAACGACGAATCCCAACGGTCCCATTTACCCGTCCAACCGACCGAGGGGCACATCCTCATGACGCACGGATTTGGTGACCGAACAGCCGTAATCCGGATTACGCTGTGTAACCGATCGCGGGTAAACATATCTTGAAATTCATTTCAGCTACAGATTAAAATCATCAGCTGATAAAACGCATATTAATAAAACGCGAATTAGGTTATGAATGCAAGAGAGAATTATTCCAAACATAACATAATATAAGATTACCGTGATAATAACCAATAGAATTAAAAGAAAATATTATGAAGCATCAGAATTCATGCGACGAATATGAATTTGATCAAATATAATTTTTCTCTACTTTACGGTATTAGAATTAACAAAAAAACAAAGACAAAACAATCCGAACAGTTAATTTAAGCGACTAAGATTACAAATATTAATTTTAGTATTTAATTTTTTTATACGAAATATAAAAAATCAAATACAAATAGAACAGTTAAGTAAACAGTAACGGAACGAATGTGAATTCAGCTAAAAATTTTGTTTTATTTGTATATAATATACAATAAAAAACAAAATTCTGCTGTAATATAAATATAAAATACAACAAAAATACAACACTTTCAAAAAATCAACAATGCCGATCTTTGTGGAGTTTGGCAACCCTGTCATTTCGTTAGACCCTAAGCGGTCCAAAAACTCAAAGAGCAACAAAGGCTTAAGTATGATCAAGTGCATTTAAAATAAAAGTTTTAGTTTTATTAAGTGAATCTGACAGAATACAGGCTATTAAAATCGCTACAAATGCAACGAAGCGCGTAATTAGAACGGCACATACTTAATATCAAAGGAATGAAAGATCTGGAACGACGGGTTGGGATATTAAAATCAATTTCTTGAAGCAAAAATGTAGAATTCAGAGAGCTATTTATCAATTTAATCAAAAATGTTACATTAACCATCGTTCTTCTATTTTTTAGAGTAGGGATGTCCAACAGTTTTAAACGATTTTCGTATGGAGGTAGGTTCTGATTCGGATTCCAGCGAAGGTTTCTTAAAGCAAATAATAAAAATTGTTTTTGAACCGATTCAATTCTATCAGAGTGGCAGTTGTATTGTGGATTCCACAAGACTGATGCATATTCCAAAATTGGTCATACAAGTGATATGTAAAGACTTTTGGTAACGAATGGGTCATTAAATTCTTTTGACCATCTTTTAATGAAACCTAGAACACCGCTTCACACATAAATCAATATGTAGACGAAAGCGAAGTTTTGGATCCATAGTAACACCCATGTCCACAAAAGTAAAAACCTTTTCTAGATTACAGTTATTTATATGATACAGCGATGAATGTCATAAATTTACATTTTTTCAAGTTCAGTTCCATTAAGTTATTATCACACCAGATAGCTATACTGGTCAGATCTGATTGTAACAACTTATGTTGATCTAAGATGTCATAGGATAGAAACAATTTAACGTCATCAGCATACAACAGTACATTCGAATGTTTAATGACAGAAGGAAGGACCTAAGTGACTTCCTTGAGGAACTCCAGAGGTGACATCTATAGTTTTTGATGTTGATGATTCGAATAACACCTGTTGCTTCCGATTTGTCAGATACGATTCTACCCATTTTAAAAGAAGATCTGGGAATCCGTATCTTTTAAGCTTTTCAATCAACAGATAATGATTAACTTTATCAACAGCTTTACTAAAATCAGTATATATGACATCTGTTTGAAGATTCTTTGAAAATCCTTTTATTGTTAATGTAGAAAATTCCAATAAATTTGTAGATGTTAATCTACCTCTCAGAAAACCATGCTGTGAAGGAGATATTAATGTTGTGACCGAGTGAACCAATTGCTTTGTGACAGCTTGTTCAAATAACTTTGGTATTGTGCTAAGTTTAGCAATACCTCTATAGTTAGATACGAATGATTTGGTTCCACTTTTATAAAGAGGAATAATGTATGACTCTTTCCATGAATTCGGAAAATAACCTCTTTCAATAGAGGCATTAAATATATTTGAAAGTGGAATGTATGCACAAACTTTCAAAATACAGCTAGGAATATTATCTGGACCAGTACTATATGAATATTTCAACGATTTTAGGATTTAGATTTTAGATTCTATAACAGGATTGAGAATGGAATTATAAGTGGGGATGTTATATGGATATGATGTGTTACCATAAGTATTATCAGAATATGTCGTTTTGAAGAAGTCAGCAAACATATTTGAAATCTCAATAGGATTGTTGGACTCACGATCATTCCATTTCATTGTAGTTGGAAAACCAGTGTTTTTCCTTTTTGAATTTACAAAGTTATAAAAAGTTTTAGAATCGTATTTGATTTTGGATTTCAAATCGTTCAAATATTCATCATAGCATTTGTTATTAAGTACTTGATATTTATGTCTCAGAAGCGAATATTAAGAATAATCTTGAAGGTTTAAAGTTCTTTTATATGTTTTAAATGCCCGAGTTTTCGAAGTTTTTAGTTTGTTTGAATCGCTACAAAAATTCCTAGATATATTCGGTAAATTAAAGTCTCCAAAAACAACAATGGACTCGGCAGGTTTAACATTTGAGTAAACCAATGATATAAGCGACACATGTCTTAGATAAACGGTAATATCGGAATTCGGTGGGATATACGAGCAAGTAACGAAAATATCGATACTAAAAATTCGAATTCGTACACAAATAAATTCCAAGTCAGAGACATCTGAAAGTATGATTTCCTCAGATGAAAAAAGGGTTTTTACTGCAATGAGGACTCCACCACCAGTCCTGCATTTACGATCCCTCCGAAAAATTTGATACCCAGCACACAGAATTTCTCAATCAAAAATATTTGGTTTAAGCCAAGTTTTGGTAAATACCAAGACATTATGACTACAATCGAAACTTTTAATATAAATATCGTTCAACTTTGTATTTAGCCCTCGAACATTTTGGTACAGAAGACAAACAACATTATTCGGGATTAGAATTTAATTTTCTTTGATGAAGTTGAACTGGATTTACTAGATTTGATTTTTCTTTATAAACAAATTCACGAACTAAAGTTTTATCCGGCCAAAAATTTTTATTAACAATCTCATCAAACAATTCTGCAGGAACAGAAATTTGAAAGATGAAATGTTTCTAGCGTATGAAAAGTAAAATTTAAAATCATTTATATTATTAAAAATAAAATAAAATACAATATCTTCAGTTAATGTGTCTGGTGCAAATCTGGACACGAAAATAGATTTTTGTACTTCCCGCAAACAATCCTTTGGAGAAATAATATTTATGGAAGGACAAACATTTTGATCAATATTTGAGATTCCATTCATATTTTTCTCAGGAGCGTCATCTACCCTCGTTTCCAAAACCGCAGCATCAGGAGAATAAAATGTTTCTGGTGAAGCAAACATACCGGAAAAGGATGGAGTTGTCGGAGTTGAAATTGGCTTTGGGGCAGGTTGCAAAAGCCCAACAGAAGTATTTTGTTTCGGAGCTGTTTCATCCAAACATTTATACTTCTGAAAGTTTATTTCATACTACTTCAGCTTAGACTGGGCAGCTGCTAAGTCCTTTGATACATCATTAAATCCCTTTCGGGCTTGACGTACCAATTTATGTCCAGCTCTGTATCGCGGCAATCTTCGCAGGACCAACGAAGACCTTTTTTACCCTCGATCAGATCGACTACTCTACCAGTAATGGATGCACATTTGACGTGATAAAAGCTATCGCATGGCCAACAAGAGACCATGCGTTCGTTATCGACTTTAATGGCACACTTACGGAAAGAGCAAGTCATATTTAAATGCAAAATTAATAAAAAATAAAATACAAAAAGTGTAAAAAAGTGTAAATTGTAACGAGACAAAATGTTGACTGGGGAAAGGCACTTTCAAATTATATTAAAACAAGTGCCTGAAAGTATGCTCTGAAAATATGATCGGTCTGAGAATGTGGAATCTATATAAAGCTAGCAAGAAATGTCAAAGTGGACAGTATAAGCAAAAACAAAAAAATATTTGCAATTTTTGTTGTTGTGATACTTAGCTGACAGGAATTCACGGAAATATAGCACAAAACTTTGTTATTTGCACAAAACTTATTGCACTTAGCCAGAATTTAATTTATTTAAAAGGTTTTCAAAATAATTAACACGGTATAACTATTTAAAAATATTTATTCAAATCGCTGCAAAAAATTCACCTATGAACAAGTTGAACAGGGTTGCCAAACTATGTTGTAGGGATATTATATATATGTAGGGATATTATTCTCAATGCGCTGACATGTCCGTTCAAAAATACCACAACTATAAAATTTATGAAATAGCTTATGATTTTTTTTTGACATTCATTGGATTCATTTTTTTTATGATTTTGGGGTAATATACGATAATTTTATTAAGTCCACCATATTTTTGAGAAATATGGAGCAAATTATTCAATATATTTTTGAAATGCTCCTACGCAACATTCCAAACCAGTTCTGATTTATATTTGTATTTTATTCGATATATTTTTAAAATATTCTAATATTTTAGAAAATAAGGGAGATTTTTTATTTTTTTGGATGCAATATGATAGAAAATACATGAACCCAAAAGTCCTTATCATTATTTGTCCATTTAAATTTTTGCTGATTTTGAAAGAATTATTTGTAACAAATCAATTAATTGGTTAGAAAATATAAAAAAAATATACAAAAATATATTCAGTCGGGCAAGCCGACTTATATATACCCTAAACCTACTGGGCCATATTGGATCCGCCATCTTGAATTTTGAAAATGCGATATCAAATTCGGAATCAGCGACCCCAAAAACACCCCTATACAAAATTGCATACTGTTTTTATAAAATCTTAAAATTTCGGCTGCCATATTGGTTAAGCCATCTTGAATTTTAAGATTCCGACATCAAATTCAAAATCAGCGACCCCGAAAACCCCACTATACAAAATTTCATACAGTTTTGATGAAATCTCAAAATTACGGTAAAAACACGATTTTCACTTATATGGGAGGTAGGCGTGGCATTTTAAATACCAACTTCTTCCAGCTTCCTTCTAGCTTCTGCAATCGTGTTTACAAGAAAAGAGGACGGACAGACGGATATGGCTAAATCAACTCAGGAGGTGACGCTGATCAAGAATATGTATACTTTTCTATACCGGACACGTCTCCTTCTTGGTGTTACAAACATCAGAAAAAACTGAATATACCCATACCTCATGAAGTGTAGGGTATAATAAGCAAACATATAGGCACAAAGCAGATCATTTCCAGAATTTATCATGTGATTCCAAAAATGACAAAACCATCAAAATACTTTGTCGCGAATCCAAACAAAACCTCCAAAATTTGATACTTTTCGAAATCTAAATTCTGAGCGCTTAAAAATCATTCAATATTTTTTACTTTTAAACCTCTAAAATCAAAAAACCATTCAAAATTTGATACTTATTGGACTAAAAATTCTGAGCGCTCAAAAAATCATACAAAATTTAATACTTTTTGAACCCTAAATCTAAGCGCTTAAAAATCATCCAAAATTCGATACTTTTTGGACTCTAAATTCTGAGCGCTCAAAAATCATCCAAAATTTAATACTTTTTTAACTCTAAATTCTGAGCGCTTAAAAATCATCCAAAATTCGATACTTTTTGGGCTCTAAATTTTAAGCTCTTAAAAATTATACAAAATTTAATACTTTTTGGACACTAAATTCTGAGCGCTCAAAAAATCATGCAAAATTTGATACTTTTTATACTCTAAATTCTGAGTGCTGGAAAAATCATACAAAATTAGATACTTTGTGAACTCAAAATTCTGAGCGCATAAAAATCATCCAAAATTTGATACTTTTTGGACTCTAAATTCTGAGCGCTCAAAAAATCATCAAAAATTCGATACTTTTGAGCTCTAAATTTTAGGCTCTTAAAAATTATCCAAAATTTAATTCTTTTTGGACTCGTAATTCTTAGCGCTCAAAAAACCATAGAAAAGTTGATACTTTTTGGACTCTAAATTCTGAGCGCTCATAATATTGTTTGCTGGGTCTTTTAAATTGATTTTTTTTTATTTATCAAAAACACAAACCAAAAATAATTTTTTGCCTAGATGGAGCTGGCCTACGGTGGACATAGAACTTTCTTATTTCCTTGTTTTTATAACTTCCGGTCAAACACTCAATTTCTAGAAAAACGGACATAGTATGATTGTGCATTAAGGTATCGATATAATAAATATTTAGCAACAAACACACATCGCTCATTCCCTGCAATAAAGACACATCTCGAAATTCGCGTGTTTCGAGTTATTAATGCCACTAGGATCTCCAGATATTAATATACAGAATATACAGAATATAAAAGACAGAATTCATATCTTTAGTTTTTAATGTTTTTAAACGTTTTTAAAATCATTCCAACTGTTAAAATTCATATAAAATACTGAAAGTTTATATTTCAAATCGTGTTTTCCCAACAATATGATTTTTTGAGTTGTGTCTTTATTGCAGAAATGAGCGACATGATGATTTGTATTACTTCATTCTTAGTTTTTTAGTTTATATTATTACCGGTTTTATTGAGTTTAGAATCAATATAAAATACAATATCTTCAGTTAATGTGTCTGGTGCAAATCTGGACACGAAAATAGATTTTTGTACTTCCCGCAAACAATCCTTTGGAGAAATAATATTTATGGAAGGACAAACATTTTGATCAATATTTGAGATTCCATTCATATTTTTCTCAGGAGCGTCATCTACCCTCGTTTCCAAAACCGCAGCATCAGGAGAATAAAATGTTTCTGGTGAAGCAAACATACCGGAAAAGGATGGAGTTATCGGAGTTGAAATTGGCTTTGGGGCAGGTTGCAAAAGCCCAACAGAAGTATTTTGTTTCGGAGCTGTTTCATCCAAACATTTATACTTCTGAAAGTTTATTTCATACTACTTCAGCTTAGACTGGGCAGCTGCTAAGTCCTTTGATACATCATTAAATCCCTTTCGGGCTTGACGTACCAATTTATGTCCAGCTCTGTATCGCGGCAATCTTCGCAGGACCAACGAAGACCTTTTTTACCCTCGATCAGATCGACTACTCTACCAGTAATGGATGCACATTTGACGTGATAAAAGCTATCGCATGGCCAACAAGAGACCATGCGTTCGTTATCGCTTTAATGGCGCACTTACGGAAAGAGCAAGTTATATTTAAATGCAAAATTTATAAAAAATAAAATACAAAAAGTGTAAAAAAGTGTAAATTGTAACGAGACAAAATGTTGACTGGGGAAAGGCACTTTCAAATTATATTAAAACAAGTGCCTGAAAGTATGCTCTGAAAATATGATCAGTCTGAGAATGTGGAATCTATATAAAGCTAGCAAGAAATGTCAAAGTGGACAGTATAAGCAAAAACAAAAAAATATTTGCAATTTTTGTTGTTGTGATACTTAGCTGACAGGAATTCACGGAAATATAGCACAAAACTTTGTTATTTGCACAAAACTTATTGCACTTAGCCAGAATTTAATTTATTTAAAAGGTTTCCAAAATAATTAACACGGTATAACTATTTAAAAATATTTATTCAAATCGCTGCAAAAAATTCACTTATGAACAAGTTGAACAGGGTTGCCAAACTATGTTGTAGGGATATTATATATATGTAGGGATATTATTCTCAATGCGCTGACATGTCCGTTCAAAAATACCACAACTATAAAATTTATGAAATAGCTTATGATTTTTTTTTGACATTCATTGGATTCATTTTTTTATGATTTTGGGGTAATATACGATAATTTTATTAAGTCCACCATATTTTTGAGAAATATGGAGCAAATTATTCAATATATTTTTGAAATGCTCCTACGCAACATTCCAAACCAGTTCTGATTTATATTTGTATTTTATTCGATATATTTTTAAAATATTCTAATATTTTAGAAAATAAGGGAGATTTTTTATTTTTTTGGATGCAATATGATAGAAAATACATGAACCTAAAAGTCCTTATCATTATTTGTCCATTTAAATTTTTGCTGATTTTGAAAGAATTATTTGTAACAAATCAATTAATTGGTTAGAAAATATAAAAAAAATATACAAAAATATATTCAGTCGGGCAAGCCGACTTATATATACCCTAAACCTACTGGGCCATATTGGATCCGCCATCTTGAATTTTGAAAATGCGATATCAAATTCGGAATCAGCGACCCCAAAAACACCCCTATACAAAATTGCATACTGTTTTTATAAAATCTTAAAATTTCGGCTGCCATATTGGTTAAGCCATCTTGAATTTTAAGATTCCGACATCAAATTCAAAATCAGCGACCCCGAAAACCCCACTATACAAAATTTCATACTGTTTTGATGAAATCTCAAAATTACGGTAAAAACACGATTTTCACTTATATGGGAGGTAGGCGTGGCATTTTAAATACCAACTTCTTCCAGCTTCCTTCTAGCTTCTGCAATCGTGTTTACAAGAAAAGAGAACGGACCGACGGATATGGCTAAATCAACTCAGGAGGTGACGCTGATCAAGAATATGTATACTTTTCTATACCGGACACGTCTCCTTCTTGGTGTTACAAACATCAGAACAAACAGAATATACCCATTAAGGCATTCAATCCCGGGATCCCGAATCCCGAAATCCCGGGATCCCGGAAGTTTTCTCAATCCCGGAAACCCGGGATTTTGGGTTCGGAATCCCGGGATTCAAAAATGCATTTTTTTATGCATTGATTAAGATATTTTTGACGTTTTTCCACAAAAATACTTTCGTGCATTTACTTTCAATCTAATTGGTAAATTTAAAAAACGCACTTTTGTAGATTTAGTGCAACAAACACAAAAAAATTTACAACATTTATATCAATAACGGTTAACAAACAATTTTTATCGATCTGAATAAAATTTTTTCAATTTAAACTTTTTTTTTTGGATAAATGGTTTTGTGTGTTTTTTACTTTTGAATGGATACCAATTTTAATAGTTTTAAACAACAATTGGTGTATCCGTTCCCGCTATAATACTAAAATTACTGAAAGTAATTTTTTCGTGTATAGCTTGAAATGGAGCTGGTTGAATTTTATGATTATATTCGGATTCACCGTGCAAAAAAAATAATTTGTTCGATCAATCTAATTTAAAAAGAATTACTTTTTGTTTGACTATATTTATTTCAATATTATTTGTTTTGTGTAATGTAATATTTATTAAATATGTTTTCTTTGTCGAATGAAACTTAAAATATTGATGCAACAATTTTTTCTTTAATTTTATATTAACTATTGTATTTAATTGGAAAATCCCGAAAATCCCGAACAAATCCCGGGATCCCGGGTTTGTAATTTCAAATCCCGAAATCCCGGGATTTTCAAAAACACTTCGGGATTGAATGCCTTAATACCCATACCTCGTGAAGTGTAGGGTATAATAAGCAAACATATAGGCACAAAGCAGATCATTTCCAGAATTTATCATGTGATTCCAAAAATGACAAAACCATCAAAATACTTTGTCGCGAATCCAAAAAAAACCTCCAAAATTTGATACTTTTCGAAATCTAAATTCTGAGCGCTTAAAAATCATTCAATATTTTTTACTTTTAAACCTCTATAATCAAAAAACCATCCAAAATTTAATACTTTTTGGACTAAAAATTCTGAGCGCTCAAAAAATCATACAAAATTTAATACTTTTTGAACCCAAAATCTAAGCGCTTAAAAATCATCCAAAATTCGATACTTTTTGGACTCTAAATTCTGAGCGCTCAAAAATCATCCAAAATTTAATACTTTTTGGACTCTAAATTCTGAACGCTTAAAAATCATCCAAAATTCGATACTTTTTGGGCTCTAAATTTTAAGCTCTTAAAAATTATCCAAAATTTAATACTTTTTGGACACTAAATTCTGAGCGCTCAAAAAATCATGCAAAATTTGATACTTTTTGGACTCTAAATTCTGAGTGCTGGAAAAATCATACAAAATTAGATACTTTGTGAACTCAAAATTCTGAGCGCATAAAAATCATCCAAAATTTGATACTTTTTGGACTCTAAATTCTGAGCGCTCAAAAAATCATCAAAAATTCGATACTTTTGAGCTCTAAATTTTAGGCTCTTAAAAATTATCCAAAATTTAATTCTTTTTGGACTCTAAATTCTTAGCGCTCAAAAAACCATAGAAAAGTTGATACTTTTTGGACTCTAAATTCTGAGCGCTCATAATATTGTTTGCTGGGTCTTTTAAATTGATTTTTTTTATTTATCAAAAACACAAACCAAAAATAATTTTTTTTGCCTAGATGGAGCATTAAGATTGTGCATTAAGGTATCGATATAATAAATATTTAGCAACAAACACACATCGCTCATTCCCTGCAATAAAGACACATCTCGAAATTCGCGTGTTTGGAGTTATTAATGCCACTAGGATCTCCAGATATTAATATACAGAATATACAGAATATAAAAGACAGAATTCATATCTTTAGTTTTTAATGTTTTTAAACGTTTTTAAAATCATTCCAACTGTTAAAATTCATATAAAATACAGAAAGTTTATATTTCAAATCGTGTTTTCCCAACAATATGATTTTTTGAGTTGTGTCTTTATTGCAGAAATGAGCGACATGATGATTTGTATTACTTCATTCTTAGTTTTGTTGTGGTTCTTTGCTTTTTTTTCGTTTCGTGGCACTTTTCCAAACTATTTTTATTTCACAATTTCGCTTTTTCGCAGATGGCGCTTATTTATTAGCAAAAAATAAAATCGATACCAGCCCATTTTTCCGCACTGTCCAATATAATTTTCGGGAGTTTTGTATTTTTTTATTCATCAAAAACACAAACCAAAAATAATTTATTGCTTGAACCCTAGATGGAGCTGGTCTATTTTCATGTCAAACAAACAAATTACACATTTTGGAAATAAAAATGAGGAATTTACATGTCGAAACATCCTATGCATTTCTGCATTTTTCCAAAAATGCAGAAAAAAAAAAAAAAAGGTTTGAATTCATTAATTGTTATTATTGCAGTTCTGTTTTCTGGGTCCAACACTTTACTTACTTTGGAATGTTGAAAAAAAGTTTGAGTGAAAACTCGGTTTTCTTCTGTGACATTCAAATTTTCATTATTTTGAGTGCTGAGAGGCGCAACTATACTATGTCTCGAAAATTCTATTGGACACATTTTTCGGGGCATAGTATAATTGTGCTCTTTGAAATTGAATTAGCTTATTTATCAAAAACACAAACCAAAAATATTTTATTGCATGAAACACTAGATGGAGTTGGAAAATTTTCATATCAAACCAGAGAGCCTTAAATCACAACCATCCTATGTCCATTTTTTCAAAACTCCAGAAAACAAGTTTTCAAATTGGTATTTTTTGTATGAAAATTAATTTTTATTTCCTCATTTTCCAATTACTTTCATTACGATTCCCACAAACCACTATAGCCTGTCGATGCAGCTTCTTTTCAAGAATCCAAAAATGCCAAAAACTGGATTTTCATGAAAACGGACATAGGATGATTGTGCTTTAAGGTATCATTATTAGAGCCCGACCGATAAGCATTTTTAGGCCGAAGCCGATGCCGAAGGTCAATTGGCAGCCTATTACTTCGGCCGACGCCGAAGGTGTATACCAAAGCCGAAGCCGATACTTAAATAAAAAACTATTAAAAACTGTTTTTTTCGTGTATTTTCATTCAAATTCGAGTGTATAATACACATTTAGTTTTTTAAGGAACTCAAATTTTATTTAAACAAATAATAAAAGCAACCAAAAGAATTCACAAACAAATTTGGGCCTCCTAGGTCAAAACTAACAGGAGCCTCGGATTATCCCATATATCCAGTGTAAGAAAAATTAGATTTTTTTTAAATCATTTTTAAAAATTTGGAGTAAAGCATAAAATAATGGAAATTTAGTAGAAATGGTAGAGAATTCTTCAAAGAATAAATCCATCTAAGTAGCTGTTTTTTAAGGACTCCCCAAATCCGTCAGGTGATTGGCAAAGGATGTTCTAGTTGATGGTAAATACCACCTGTGAAGCTTTGAACTTTAAATGTAAAATTTTACCAAAATCGGTCCCGGATTTGAGCACCAGAACTACTTTTCATATATGTTGGAGCAGCAATTTGAGCTACATTTGTAAAAGGTAGAATCCTTCCGTGAGCCTCCTACCCCTATATTTGAAATTTCATACAGTTTATCAGAACTCCTTTTAACATTGACATCAGAGCGAGTATTAAGCTTCCAAATCTATATTTAAAATTCAGGTATCCACCCAGAAAATGTCCAAGGATGTACTTTGTGGCAGCTGTAACCCCTTGCCACGCAATTTGAGGCGAGATTCACTCAATATTCGATGATTACTAAGTTAAATTTTAATCATTTTTTTTGTTTTGTGAGCCTCTTATGTCCCATTGGAAATTCCATCAATTACACAATTTTTAGAAAATCGTATCGTAAAAAATAAATTTTGGTTTTCAATGTCGCAAAAACAAGAAAAAAAAATTGAAAATCTTTGGCTAAAACTTCGGCCATTTTTAGAAAAAACCGAAGCCGAAGCCGAATGTGCATTTTTGGCCGATAACGGCCGAAGCCGATGCCGAAGCCGATTAATCGGTCGGGCTCTAATCATTATACTCATAGAGGAGCGTCATAAGCTCTTCCTTTTTGCTAACTCGGAGCTCGTGCAATTCTGGTGAGTAAACAGACTGCGGAGTTTTGGACAGTGAGTATACAGACTACTGCATTTGGCTAACATTTTTTAATTTTTTATAGTCTGTTAGAAAGGTTTTTGTTGTTGGATCGCTTTTGTTTTTGATTTTTTTTTACATTAGAGTTTTTGTTTCTTTTCTTAATTCGATCGTTTTCTTTAACCAGATCTTGATTCGATTGTTTTACTTCTTTTTTTTTATTCATCTTGCAATATTTTACCATTTGGTTTTTTTACTAAAATGTTTTACAAAAATGAGCTCGTTAACATAAAAATTCATATAATAAAATTTTTAATATTTTAAAAATATTTCGAAAAAAATTCAAATATAAATCAAATGCTTTGGAATGTTGCATTTCCAGCTATAGTAGGAGCATTTCAAATTTGCTCCTTATTTCTCAAAAATATTAATAATCGGAACTGGAACCTCAACTCACTATATAGTGGACTTAATAAATTTCTAAAAAAATTAAAAAAAAAATATATGAAAATCAAAATCATTTAGTTATTAATCCTAAAATTAAAGATACTAAAACAGTTTGAGCTATTTGTATAAACATTAAACCAAAAATTAATAAAAGAGCATATAATGTTAATTGAATTATAAAAAACAATTCCAAAAAAAAATTATCCAATGAAGGCAAACGCTAAAAAAAAAAATCATAAGCTATTTCATAAATTTTATCGTAGTGGTATTTTTGAACAGACCATTTTTTAGCAAAGCAACAACAGAAAGTTGCTTTGCTAACGAAATGCTCTACAAAAACGGTTTCAATCTGTTATCTTCAATTTGTTAATTTTGTTTATTCTTTATGCCTAGAAATAAACTTAAAAAAAAAAATGACACCATTTTTTCAAATGCATTATTCATTGGATAAATGTACTACGTTAAAAATACCACAACTATAAAATTTATGAAATAGATTATGATTTTTTTTTGACATTCATTGGATTAATTTTTTTTTATGATTTTGGGGTAATAACGAGAATTTTATTAAGTCCACCATATAGTATGTTGTGGTTTTAGTTAAGAATATTAATATTTTTGAGAAATATGGAGCAAATTATGCAATATATTTTTGAAATGCTCCTACGCAACATTCCAAATCAGTTCTGATTTATATTTGTATTTTATTCGACATATTTTTAAAATATTAAAAATTTTATAATATTTTAGAAAATAAAGGAGACTTTTTATTTTTTTGGATGCAATATGATAGAAAACACATGAACCTAAAAGTCCTTATCATTATTTGTCTATCTAAAATTTTTGCTAATTTTTGAAAGAATTATTTGTAACAAATCAATTAATTGGCTAGAAAATATAAAAAAAAATATACAAAAATATATTTAGTCGGGCAAGTCGACTTATATATACCCTACACCTACTTGGCCATATTGGATCCGCCATCTTGAATTTTGAAAATGCGACCCCAAAAACCCCCTATACAAAATTTCATACTGTTTTGATGAAATCTCAAAATTACGGTAAAAACACGATTTTCACTTATATGGGAGGTAGGCGTGGCAGTCGACCGATTCCGCTCATTTGCAATACTGTGGTGTATATGCATATACTACAGTGTAGCGCACCAGCCCACAAGAGTATACAAACGAAAAAGTACCGCTAGCAGCGAACACTTGAAACTGCATTAATAGTATACGCTGCTGGCCTGAATAGGAGCGCAGCATAATAGTACGTAAACCAACGTTTGTTTGCTTTTGTCACTTTTCCCTTCGTTTGCATTTCTGTCAGCGCGAGGCAGAATGAAATTTGAATCCAATAAATGCGATCGGCCAATGCCCTTCTGGCAGCGGTAATAAAATATTGATCAGAATGTAGAAATGATTTTTGTATTGTAGAATTGTTGATGAAAGCATATTTTTTAGGAATTGAATGTAATTGAAAGAAAATTGAAAAGAAATTGAAAGGGTCGCCAGGGTATAAAAGCCATGGCGATTCAGAAATAAAGCAGAGATACTTTTTGGCTTTAAAACTGAAAACATATTTCATTCACTAACTGCGGCGACTTCGCCAAGTATAAACTACAGCGGAGGACCGCTTTGAACATCCAACCAATAGAGTAGGGCCGACAGACTAAAAACATATTATATTGAAAATATTATATATCGATCCTGCCTTTTCGAAAATTGGGATTTTCTGGGATTTCTGGGATTTTCAAAAATTTACTTTGAAAAAGAACCATTAAAATCCTGAAAAATATTATCAACATGCATTATAATTTTACTGAACACGAACCAAGCATGATGCAAATTCTCGAGTTTAATGACGAACAAAATGCCGCAATGGCAAAGGTGACCATGTCCATAGCAGAGGAGGTGGCTAACGAGCCAAAAGTGGCAAAAGCCAATAAACCGCTACGAAACGAAGAAATTATTGACCTACTCACTGACTCGGAAGACGATTCTTGCGAAATTCTGGGCTTTATAACGTTTGACACCGCATCACCACCGGTATGCATCTCGAAACCATTCTATATCTCTGAGCCAGTATCATTGGGAAGCATTGAGACCACAGCGATACAAAGAGCAGACGAATATGCCATCGTACCTGTGAACGCCGAGGAAGCACCAACAATTGGCGCCTATCAATTCGGTGATGATGATGATTGCCATGATCAATTCATTGATGTGTCAATGATGTTCGCTGAAGCTGTAAGGCGGGCACACAATGGCAAAAGTGTCTGTTATCTTTTCTCAAATGTTCCATATTAAACTGTTTATCTTACCATCGTCATCCTATAAAACTACTAACTATTTTTTTTTATATAAAAAAAAAAATTGTAAATAAACCCGACTTGATTTAGTTTACATTTTAAAAGTTACAATTTCAAAATAAATTTTACGCGCTAATTTAAGTGATGGGCTAATTTAATTGTTAAAAACTAAATTAATTTTTTGCAAACAGTTAGCAACAAAAAAAAAATGTTTTGTATATATATTACCATATTGTTATAGGTATAAGAAAAATAACAAACTTCTTAAGAAAAAACAACCCTTTATTTGGACAGATGAATGTCAATTAGCTTTTGAACTTTTGAAAGAAAAATTAATAAACCCACCAATTTTAAAATATCCTGACTTTGACAAACCATTTGTGTTGACAACAGACGCATCTGATTATGCGTTAGGTGCTGTACTTTCTCAAGGAGAAATCGGAGAAGATTTACCAATTTCATATGCTAGCAAATCTTTGAATAAGCATGAATTAAATAACCCAGTCATTGAAAAGGAACTTTTGGCGATACATTGGGGGAATAATTTCTTTAGACCATATTTATTTGGACGCAAATTTATTGTGGTTACTGATCACCGACCATTAGTTTCTTTACTCTCGCACAAGAATCCATCTTCAAAGCTGACGAGAATACGAGTAGATCTGTCTGACTATGATTATGAAATTGTTTACAAACAGGGAAAGATCAATACAAACGCTGACGCATTGTCAAGGATAAAAATAGACTCAGATTTGTTAAGAACAATGATTCCGAAAACGGAAGATAAGTCCGCGAAGAAAACATTAGTAATGACAAGGGGCATGACTGCAAAGGACATTGCAGAGAAGAACGTAGATAAGGAGAAATGCGAGTCTCAATCGAAGTCTGATCAACTTCATTGTTGGGACGTGCAGTCCATTTCTGACGTTAAAAATGTGAAAAAGTTGAAATTTATTATAGAGAGCGATTTGAATATAAGGGGCCCCCAAAGAATTGAAATATTAAATAATTTAATACTGGTACGATGTAGTGATAATCTGAACAAATTCGATTTGTCTTTAGAGAAGCTATCATCGAGGATGAATACAGTAAATATTAAAGAGCTAGCGCTAGACGAAAATGACATGATATTTCGGTATATGTCAAAGGAAAAGTTTAAGAATTTATATAATGTGTTACAACACGATAGATTAAAGAATAAACGCTCAGGAGTCAAGATATTAATATATAAAAGTCCCCAAAGAATAGAAGATGAAGTAACAAAAAATAAATTGATAGAAGAATATCACAATTCGCCTTGCGGAGGGCATTTCGGAATCAGAAAAACCATTTCAAAACTAAAACAAAGATTTGTTTGGAAGAATATGAGCAGAAGTGTGCGTTAAATAAACAAATAAGACATACAAAGGAACAGTTGAAAGTCACAAAGACGCCAAGCACAAGTTTTGAAATCGTTCAAATTGATACTGTGGGACCATTGAGAATTTCTAATGGTTATCGCTATATTTTGACAGCCCAATGTGAATTAACAAAATTCGTTCTGGCATTTCCCGTGGAAACCAAAGATGCAGACACTGTAGCACACGCTCTCGTAAATCAATTTATTCTCAAGTACGGTTGTTTTAAAGTGCTAAAGTCCGACAAAGGAACCGAATTTGTAAATGAGCTCATGGGCAACATTTGTAAACATTTGAAAATGCAACAAGTATTTTCGGCACCATATCATCATGAAACTATCGGTGGTGTAGAAAGAAACCACTGGGTACTTAACGAATATATGCTTGCATTTGCCGATGACCAAGAATGGGACAAGTGGGTTTCATTTTACACTTTTGCATATAACACTACTCCAAATGTTGATACGGAGTACACGCCGTTTGAATTAGTTTTTGGTAAATTACCGTATTTGCCGAGTGATGACATTATGAAAAGTGAGCCTGTGTATAACATGGAAAATTACGCGAATGAAGTCAGTTTCAGGCTGAAGGCATCTATAGAAAAGACAAAAGAAATCATTAATAGAGTTAAATTGAAAAGAAGAAATGACAGCGAGACAAAAATAAATCCATTAGTCGTAGATGTAGGAGATTTAGTTATAGTAAAGTTAGGTGGTAGAAGGAAAAACCAGAGTCCTTACTATGGACCTTATAAAGTAGTAGAAGTAGATGGGGTAAATTGCCTTGTAGAGATTAAGGGACATATTAAGAAAATTCATAGAAATAACTTGTAAAAATATATCGTAGAAACATAGACTTATATATCCATGTATTAATTATTAAATTTTTTTTAACAATATTCAATTTTTAACATTATATATAATTTTTAAACCAAATATTATATATCATTATTTTTACAATACTTTTAATTATTCCTAGATGTTCATTTTAACTGAATTTGTAATATTTTTAAGGAATTCATTTATTTTTAAAATCAATTTTTTTAATTTTAATTAAATTAGTGTAAACATTTTATATTTTTAAATTTCTTTTCATACTAATATTTTATTTGATAACTTTTCTTATTTTTTTTTGAAAATTATTTCTACACAACTAAAATTTCATTTTTCGTTTTTCCAAATAATTTTCATCTAAAGGGTAAGGGTGTGGTGTATATGCATATACTACAGTGTAGCGCACCAGCCCACAAGAGTACACAAACGAAAAAGTAGCGCTAGCAGCGAACACTTGAAACTGCATTAATAGCATACGCTGCTGGCCTGAATAGGAGCGCAGCATAATAGTACGTAAACCAATGTTTGTTTGCTTTTGTCACTTTTCCCTTCGTTTGCATTTCTGTCAGCGCGAGGCGGAATGAAATTTGAATCCTGGCTTTGGCAATAAATGCGATCGGCCAATGCCCTTCTGGCAGCGGTAATAAAATATTGATCAGAATGTAGAAATGATTTTTGTATTATAGAATTGTAGATGTAAGCATATTTTTTAGGAAATGAATGTAATTGAAAGAAAATTGAAAAGAAATTGAAAGGGTCGCCAGGGTATAAAAGCCATGGCGATTCAGAAATAAAGCAGAGATACTTTTTGGCTTTTAAACTGAAAACATCTTTCATTTACTGATTGCGGCGACTTCACCAAGTATAAACTACAGCGGAGGACCGCTTTGAACATCCAACCAATAGAATAGGGCCAACAGACTAAAAACATATTATATTGAAAATATTACAATACCAACTCCTTCTACGTCCTAAAACGGATAAATCCAAAATTTGGGATTTCTAGCTTTCTCTAGCTCCTGCAATCGTGTTTACAAGAAAAGAGGACGGACAGACGGATAGGGCTAGATCAACTCAGGAGGTGACGCTGATCAAGAATATTCTTGGTGTTACAAACGTCAGACCAAAGTGAATATACCCATACCTCATGAGATGTACGGTATAAATATACATCCATATAAGTAAACAGCAACAGGAGGGATGAAAATCGTCAACAACAACCTGCGCCGCCAATCATAGGAAAAAAATCCACACTAAAAAAACATAAAAATGAATAAAAACCAGTGAGTAAGTTTCAGTCGGGCAAGCCGACTTATATATACCCTACAGTACTGGGCCATATTGTATCCGCCATCTTGAATTTTGAAAATGCGACATCAAATTCGAAATCTATACAAACTATACAAAATTTCATACTGTTTTGATGAAATCTTAAAATTTCGGCAGCCTTATTGGTTCCGCGATCTTGAATTTTTAAATTCCGACATCAAATTCGAAATCAGCGACCCCGAAAACACCACATTACAAAATTTCATAATGTTTTGATGAAATCTTAAAATTTCAATAAAAACACGATTTTCACTTATATGGGAGGTAGGCGTGGCAGTCTACCGATTTAGCCCATTTGCAATACCAACTCCTTCTAGGGCCTAAACAGGATAAATCCAAAATTTGGGATCCCTAGCTTTCTTCTAGCTCCTGTAATCGTGTTTACAATAAAAGAGGGCGGACAGACGGATAGGGCTAAATCAACTCAGGGGACGCTGATCAAAAATATATATACTTTTAATTACCGGACACGCCTCTTTCTTGGTGTTACAAACATCAGACCAAAGAGAATATACCCATACCTCATGAGGTGTAGGGTATAAAAACACAACTACCCAGCAAGAAAAATTTTCATTGATGAATTTGTATGTATGCTATTTCTTAAAGAAATTTCCTACATGTTTGTAGGAAACCTTTTTTATTCAAATATCCTGTGAACTGTAAACTGATGCATTATTTGTACACATATTCTTCGAAAGTTATCCTAAGGGACTCTACACGTACCAAAAAAGTTTTTTTTAACAATATTATTTAAAATTACATTTGGATGAAAGAAAAAAACTTACACTAAATTTAAGTGGAAATATTGGACCTTAAAAAACATCAATTACAAATACAACAAAATTATTATTTATTTCGACCTGAATCCCATCACACTATTACATTTAAATATAAGAAGTCGCTAAACAACTTTTAAAACATAAATAAAAAACTTTATTGCCGCAGCCGCTAGTCTGGAAATTAGAAATAATAAATTCACAATCATCTATCCTAGGCAAAATTGTTCCGTGTCTAACTGGAATATATAAGGACTGTACTGAAAAGAGACTGCACACCTTGTTTCGCTTATAAAAATAAAGGTTTTTCAATTTTTTAGTGAAATTATTTTGTTGCATCATTAAAAAAGTTGATTTTTCATTAAAAAAGTTATTCTTTTAATTTCGGCCAAATTTTTCGTGTCCCTTTATTAAATTCCGCACAACTGCTTCAGTAACGGTACTGCTTGCCTTACGCAAGTTTTTTTGAAATTGTTTCAAGTCACTAGCAACTCTACAATTCTTCATCAAGTTTCACTTGACAATAGCTCAATAGCTCTTGGGAGCTATTGGGAGAAGTTACGAATAATTTAGTTCTATCAAAGCAAGTGTTGAAAGGGAGTGGCTTGTGGTAGCTAAATCGGGCAATGAAATTGTTAGCATATTATGTTTTTCTAAAAATTGTATATGGCGGCTCTATAGAAACTCCTTCTTGTAAATTTCGGAAGATATAGTGTCCATTAGCCATGATATAGTGACTTATGGGATTTTTAATAATGGGATTTTGATAAGAGTCACCCCCTAATTTTGTGAGGTTCAACAAAAAAATGCATGAGCCAAAAAATGTATGGGGTGGGATGAGGGTAAATGGTGTCGCATCGAGGTCAAAGTTCAAAAACATGGGTGATGGATCGATTTTTAGCCCAATAACTGCCGAGGTGTTGCCCCAGGAGGGTTGGGTTATATGGCCGACCCCCATTATTTTTCCTCCCTGAATAGCTTTGCGGAACGCAGATAGCCCCTATCTCCATTCCGTAGAGGGACCACCATACAAAATGTACGTTTATCTGAGATTGGCTCTAACTCCACCCAGGGTAACCCTACAGTGTTCAAATATAGGACCGACACCCATTATTTTTCATCTTTCAGCATTTATGTGGAACATACTTAGCCCTACCTCTACCCTTTAGGGGGCTCCCATACAAAATAGACAAAAAAAACCGCCGAAACCTGTAGAAAATCGACTAAAATCCCCCCAGATGCTTAGGGGAAATGTATGACCGACCCTCATTATTCCTCCACCCACATTTTTGAGGAAAAAACTTAATCGCTATCTCTACTCCTTAGGGGGAGCCCCATACAAAATAGTCGTAAGAACACCAGCAAATTCT
>OX596011.1:37367855-37723616 GCA_951394025.1 Heteromyza rotundicornis
GTCGCTTGTGTCTAGACAAGTGGTTTTGTTAGGGGAATTTTCCATTTCGCATTTGACAAAAGAACTTCTTTCGAAAGAAGTGGTGGAAAAGGAATTTGGAGTAAATGGGCCTGCGTAAAATGAAGAGAGGTTGTTTTGTCAAATAGATGTAACCACTTTTTCCATTGAATTCTTTAAACTTTTTAACCTGTGCGATAGAAACTGTTTTATTAATTGTAATTTGAAAAAAAAAATGGAAAGTGGTTGATTTTCGACGGGATATCATTTAAACTAAAAGTCGTAAAAATATGACGATTTTATCGAAAGAAGCGTATAAAAACTGTATATTTATGAATTTTATTTTAAATTATGTCGCGACCAACAATTTTACGTTCGCCGATCTGCCCAATTTTTTTGGTACTTTTTTTTCATTATGTCTAAAAGAAATTCGAATTTTGCCAAAATACGGCCCACTTTAGTGTAATCAGATAGTCTGCTGGTAGGTGTATCTATGGATACTATGGTGTGCCAAAAATTAAAATTTCCGCGGATCGAAATGTAATAGTAAAGAAAATGTACCTCTAGCAGGATAAATTAAAACAAAAATGAAAGTCAATCAATGTGTTACCCTCGCGCATCAATGTCAAAAAACGTTTCAGTCCAATTAAAAAATATATATTTAAACAAATAATACACCTACTGGGCAAAAACTCTTCTATTTTGGTTGCCAGATTGAATTCCACAGATTGAATTCCCTTATACCAAGTTTGGTGCGATTTCAGTGAAATTGTGTAACATATCGCTTATTCACTGCAATAAAGACACAACTCAAAATTCGGGTTTTTGGAGGTATGAATGCCACTAGGATCCTCAGATATTTATCTGCATGCTGTCAAAAAACAGAATTCATATCTTTAATTTTTTATGTATTTTAATCCTTTTTTTGAAAACATTCTAAGTGCTGAAATACATATGACATCCTCAGAAAAAAAAGTCCAAAAAAAAAAGAGAAAAAGTTGAACGAAAAATAAAAGAACAAATTTAACGATATGGAACATGTAATACACAAACGCTGAGGGAAAAAAGAAACAATTATTTCTGTTTTACGCTGACTTCTTTTGTTTTTCGCTAAAGAATTTTGTACTTTTCTCAAAAGAGTTTGGATTTTTTTTTACAAAATAATTTTGGACGGTTTTTGATAAACTTTTGTTATACTTGTAAAAATTAAAATTTTTGGCAATTGTTTTTTCTATATACTTTTCACATATTTTTTGTTGTTTGTGTTATTTGTATATACATATTGTATGTATGTTTTACGTGCAATTATAGAATCTATGTCATTAAAAAGAGAAAATACAAAAAAGGATTTGCAATCTTCAGTTGACCATTATATATATATTTTTTTGTAACTACATAAAATTTATTTATTGAATCTTCTAAAATAAAAATTAGAACTCACAATAACTTTAAACAAAATAATTAGACATTACATAACAGATTTAACATAGTACTAGTTGACCTTATCCACTGATTTGGACAACTTAATGTATATATCAAGGCGATGTAGGCGTTGACAGGATGTCGGCATAGACGAACGGCTGCATCGACGAGGGTGTCCCTGAACTATCTATTCAAAGGCAATATAATAATTTCGTTTTAGACGTAAGGGTCGGGTGGGTTTTATTAAGGTTCGAGCTAGAATATTAGGGTGCAATTTTAGCTTATCTGCATACTTTGTATTACGTTTCGGTATCTCATCAGATATTTGTAAATCTCTGTGGATGTGTTCATTTTTTCCCATATGACCATATGGGTTTAATTATACTTTTGTATAAAAGGATTTTATATGTGGTGTTGAGTTTTGATTGCTTCGAGAGGAGCTAATTTAATTCGAGTTTTTTAATTTGATTTGTGCAATTTTAGCTTCGATGTGCTTTTTCCATGTGAGTCTGCAATCGAGATGCATACCAAGATATTTGGTTTGAGTACATTGTGGTATTTCACTATTATTTATTGTAAGCATGGAGCAAGAGTCTTTCCTTAGGGTGAAGGTTATATGTGCGTTCTTAGACACTTTGAACAAAATAATTAGACATTACATAACAGATTTAACATAGTACTAGTTGACCTTATCCACTGATTTGGACAACTTAATGTATATATCAAGGCGATGTAGGCGTTGACTGGATGTCGGCATCTACAGGATGTCGGCATAGACGAACGGCTGCATCGACGAGGGTGTCCCTGAACTATCTATTCAAAGGCAATATAATAATTTTGTTTTAGACGTAAGGGTCGGGTGGGTTTTATTAAGGTTCGAGCTAGAATATTAGGGTGCAATTTTAGCTTATCTGCATACTTTGTATTACGTTTCGGTATCTCATCAGATATTTGTAAATCTCTGTGGATGTGTTCATTTTTTCCTATATGACCATATGGGTTTAATTATACTTTTGTATAAAAGGATTTTATATGTGGTGTTGAGTTTTGATTGCTTCGAGAGGAGCTAATTTAATTCGAGTTTTTTTAATTTGATTTGTGTAATTTCAGCTTCGATGTGCTTTTTCCATGTGAGTCTGCAATCGAGATGCATACCAAGATATTTGGTTTGAGTACATTGTGGTATTTCACTATTATTTATTGTAAGCATGGAGCAAGAGTCTTTCCTTAGGGTGAAGGTTATATGTGCGTTCTTAGACACGTTGACTCTAATTCTCCACTTTGATAGCCAATTCTGTAAAGTGTTCAAATGTTGTTGCACGTGTTGTGACGCCATTTTGGGGTCTGAGTGCGAGCACAATATTGAGGTGTCGTCGGTAAATGTTGCGATGAGGGTCTGATCATAAATGGACATATCAGCTGTATAGAGTATATACAGGAGGGGTCCGAGGACGCTGCCTTGGGGTAAAACGGCAAGAATATCAAATCTACTAGAAACGAAACTTTTATGTTTAACTACAAATTTTCTGTGGGTCAAGTAGTTGTCAAGCAAAACGGGCATGCTTGCGGGTAATTGTTTCTGTAGTTTGGATATCCATCCTCTGCCATACCTTATCAAAGGCTTGGGTGATATCGAGGAATACTGCTGAGCAGTATTGCTTTTTTTCGAATGTGTTTTTGATCATGTCAACAATGCGATGAACCTGTTCAATTGTGCCGTGCTTTTCTCTAAATCCGAATTGGTGATTCGGTATTTCATCTTTAGCGAGTATTGTGGGTAACATAATTTTTATCAGAATTTTCTCAAAAAGTTTTGATAGGGTAGATAGTAAGCTTATTGGGCGATATGAACTCACGTTTGTATGGTCTTTTCCCGGTTTCGTGATCATCGTGATCTGCGACAGCTTCCAGTCAGTTGGGTAGTGACCTATTCTTTATATAGCATTGTATATGTGCAGTAAGTGAGTAACAGTAATTGATGGTAGCTCTTTCGCCATTTTTGCCGGACCTGGAGCTTTTTTTGGGTTCAACTTGGCAATATCATCCATAAGTGCTTTTCTTCTGATGAGTAGTGGGTTATAGTTTGGCCTGGTTGCGAGCTGTGGTAACGGGTAATTTGCAGTTAGGGGGTTAGGAGTAAATACATTTTGTAGGTGACTTGCAAAAGCAGTACCTTTTTCGGCATCACTTCTCGCCCAGTCTCCGTTGGGTAAACGAATTGGCGATTCTGCAATAATGGGTCGTTTTAAATTTTTTGTGGCACGCCAAAGTAAGTAATTTGTTGAGCTCGTCGGCGTAAGCTTTTCCATGAATTGATGCAGATCATTCTCGTTTTTCGCCCTCAGTTCATTTTGTAGTTTTCGTGTAATGAGTGTCAGCTTTTTTTTCAGATAGGGTGATCTGAACTTTTGCCAATCACGCCTTACTGATCTCTTTTCTGTGCAGCTATACTTTGTGGACAAATTCCTTTTTTTGTGTAGTGTTATTGATATTTGGGGTCGCTGCCAGTGCGGCGTTTATAAGCAGAAGGGTAAAGTTACGCACTGCCACATTCAGTTGCTCCACAGTTTTCAGTGACACATGTAGGGTAATGTGTGAACTTATATATTTTCTGAATTTAAGCCAATTCGTATGCATACTGGTGAGTTTGTCGGGTGGGTTGACTTCTGAATTTGGCGCATATTTTACTGTGATAATAGTGGGTGTGTGATCAGATGAGAGTTCCACTGAAGACTCAATGGTTAGTTGAGTTCGTTTAAGGGTCTTGATTACTGCAAAATCAAGAACATCTGGAATTTTGAGTCTGTCTGATGGCCAGTATGTTTGCGTGCCTGACGAAACCACATCAAGGCCGACTTTGCTGGTAGTATTCCATAGTAGTCTTCCTTTGGGCGAAATCAGACGACAGCACCAATAAGTATTTGGCATTAAAATCTCCAGCTACGAGAAATTTTGGGCCAAGCGTTGCAAAAAATGTCTGAAATTGCTGTTCAGTTATTTTGGAGCTGGGTGGACAGTATATTGCAGATATTGTCAATCTTTTTGTGTATTCATCAAGACATATACTGGTGGCTTGCAAATACTCGGTGCAAAATTCCTGTAAAACATAGTGTTTGATTCTGCCCTTAATTAGAATCGCTGATCCACCTCGTGCTTTACCACCTGGGTGTTTAGTGTCATACAACTTGTATCCGGGTATATTAAAAAAGTGTTTTTGGGTCAAATGAGTCTCTGAAATTAGCATTACATCTATACAGAATGAATTGAGGAATTGAATGAGTTCCAATTTATGTTGGCATAAGCCATTCGCGTTCCAGAAGGATATTTTTATCACATTTATGGCTTATTTTTCAAAAGGGTCTGGATTAGCAGGTTTTGATTGTGTATCATTTCCTCCATCATAGTTTGCATGCCGTTCATAAACTGCGACATGTTTTGCATAAACATCTGGAGTGTTTGTTCGAGGCCAATGTTCTTTTGGGCGGGTTGAATAACTGGAGGGTCTTGGGTATTGCCTTTGAGTACATTTGCTTATGAAAATTGTTGTTGTTGTGATGCGGCGTTAGCTCCATTTCCTTGGGGTGGTTTAGGGTTTGACCTCTTTGTAGCTGTTGCGCTTAAGGGCTTCGGTTCGGTAATAACCTTATTTTTAAGGGTTTTTAGACTGAACACCCTCTGTAGTTGGCAGTGTGATTTCTATCGAAGTTACTACAATGTCTAACATTTACGTCTTCTCTCGATTTTGGGCACAATTGGGTCTGGTGAAGGTCACTACAAATAACACAAACACTGGGAAGTGTACAATATTTTTTCGAATGACCAAATTCTTGGCAGTTTTGGAATTGTATTGGGCCTCGACGTTTATGCGGCTCCTCAACACTGACTCTACGGTGTAGTAAATATCGTAAATTCTATATAGGGTGGGTTTCACTTTTTTGCAGGGTCCTAGGGTCAAATTCCAGTTCAATGCGGAAAAGTGGTTGGGGTAATTTTTCCTTGTTTAGAATGTTAGACACAGATCTAACTTGGAATTTTAATGCAATTAATGCCTTTTTTACATCGACACATTCGACAAAAGAACCTACACCTTTTAGAACAACCGATAGGCCTTTGCTACTTTTGAGCTGGTATGTGTAATAGCTCTTTTTACACTTATCGAAATGGTCCACAATTTTGCGAAAATCTGGCTCATTATAAATTTGTATTTTTGTTTCATGGATGGCACCCTTGAGAATAGCCATCGCATGAAATCTGCTGGCTCCTACAATTTGTGTTATCAGAGTAACAAGGGAACTCGAGTTTTTTTCCCAGAGATATATTGGTGGCGGCTTTGACGTCTTGGGTTTAGGGTCTGAATTATCCTCTTCATATAATAGTGAGTATCTATTTTGCCCAAGATCTATGGGCTGGATTCTCGGCTTTGTCTTTAAAACCTTAGGCGTATTCGTATTTTTTGGGAGGGGTCGTTTTGCGCTTTTTCAATGTAGGGTCTGGCTTTTGCAGGTAACGGTGCATGCCAGTCTGCACTGCTCGCACCTGTTGGTTGCATGGCCAAAGCTTTCTTTTGTGAATTCGCCGTATTTTCACTACCACTAGCTGATACTGTTTCAAGCTCTTGTTTTGAGCGAGATGATGAATTCTCTGAGAGAGAATTCCTGTTTTTTTGGGGGGAATGATTTACTGACATATTTTTCACACAAATATTATATTATTTGCTTACTTTATATGTAGTGGCTTTGATACGCCACTTGCACTCTTTTTCTTGAAATTGTTTTAGCGTCTATTTCGCGTAATTTTTGGAGGGTTTTGTTATTGTTTCACAATGTTATTAATTATTTCTGCGGGACCGATTAAAACGCGTCCGTTCGATATAATCTCACGACGGTTTCATTATATGTAATTAAATTATGGTTGCATAACGAAACGGTCAATTTTCATGTTTTTTAATTTTTGTTTGCTATATTATACTTTAAGATCGGACCTTAAACGGTGACAACATTAAGAAATGTGTGAAATCGGAATATCCTTCCAAATATGCTTCAAATTAGATGGTGTGCGGACAATTTAATTTTTTCGAGACGGTCTAGTGTGCATGCTTTTGCTAGTTGGGATATTCGGCGTGTGCCATGCACATACTAGCAAATTCTTTGAGTTTTGTCTGGAGATTTTCCACTGCTTTTGCATGTTGCTTTTGTTGTTGCGCGTGTGTTTGGTTTTTTTGTGAGGAAGAAGGATTTAGGTTTGGCTGGTTGTATTTTGCCGTGGTCTCATTCACGGCACATACGATAAGCAATATTTGAATTTCTTTTGTCAATTGTATGTTACTTTGTTTTTTGTTTATATTTTATTTTCTTTTTGGTTATACCTTTATTTTTTATGGCAATAAAGTCTAGAAATATCACATAATAAAAGATAGAATGTCCCCAAATGAGACCTTGTAAACTCCCTCATAGCTGCAAAAAATGTGAAAACGTCAAAAAGACTCAGTGTTTAATGTTTAACAATTTTATTTTATTGAATTTAATTCACATATCTCAGTGTAGCTATAGTTTAAAAACATTTTATTATTATTATTACAAATTCATTTAACAATAAATTACATTACATTTTAATTTAACAAATTTGAAGAGATTTAATTGTTGATCTTATATAATTGTTGATCTTATATAATTATGCCACGCTGAACACGATGGCGTCCGCAGCACGTCATAATTTCATTGTTGTCAAAAGTGTCTTCTAACAAACCAAATTATATTGTACTGAGGTCAAACCAATTTCATTTACTTGGTGGCTAGCAGCTTCGTTTCTTTTTCTCTAATCTTTTTTTATGGCGAAAAGCATTGCTAGAATCTTTTTTTCGCTTGTTTGTCCCTTTTTCTGTTCCAACAACGCCAACTTTTAGTTATGGAAAAAAGATTTTTTTATTGTTAAGACAGCGTAGGCTTGCCACACTCAGGGTTTTTGCCCGGAAACTCCGGCAATCTGAACGTTTCTCCGGTTTTTTGAAAAATTTCTCCGGTTTTTTCATAGTTTTAGTAATTTCTTGTTAATTTGAAAAATATTTGTCAAACTTTATTTTGATTAAACATTTGAAAATAAAATGAATGTGTATTCGAGTCACCCTGTGGTATTTAATTATTATTTCGATGATTTCGGTTATTTCGACCGGTCCTTTCCTATGATCAAAACGCGGCATGGCTTTTAACAAAAATGTTAATAAAAAAGCCGGACTTATCCACCATGACGAATGCGTAGAGTTAGAAAATGAGCCATATGAATAACAAACTTTATCTTTTAAATTGATAATATTTTTTTTCCATTTCTTAAACGAATTGTATTGTTTTTAGTTTTATATTATTTCTGAGCCATCAATGAATGATTTGGTAGTAATTAATAAAAATTTTGAACACTTTTATAAAAATAACTAAAACGTTTTAACACTTACTTTGCCGCTAATTTCGTAAAGATAAAACAAAATTTTGAAATTTCGGCAGCCATATTGGATCCGCCATCTTGAATTTGGAAATTTCAATGTCAGATCAGCAACCCCAAAAACCTCCGGATACCAAGTTTCGTTTCAATATCATAAAAATTTGAATTTTGGCTAGAAAACTCGGTTTTTGTTTAAATAAAATACCATAGACATTAATTTCAATTTAATAAAGGAGCAAATGAATGAATTAATTCATTGTCAGTAGTTGAGTTTACGTTTCTTTAGAAAAGACAAAATTCAATTTGAAATATGCTTAAGTAAGATTTGTGAAATAAGCTTCCAGTTTAACATAATTATTTTTATAAAGTAACTAGCATTTCCCCGTGGCGTTGCCCACGTAAAAAAATGCAGACATTCACAGCAGAACTCGAAATTCCCCACAAAATGGTTAATTCCCCACAATCTAACGTCCCTGATCATGGTGAATAAAAAGAGAGAGCACAAAAACTCCATATAAAAAAAAAACTCTCCATTTTCAGCGATCTATAAGCAGAAGAGAATGGAAAGCAACATACAATAATGTTTTGCAAGCACAAACTATGTCAATGCAATCGAACGGAAATCTCTAAGCATACGATTGAATGTTCAATAAAACTTAATACCGAAAATTAAGATATTAACCTTTGGAAAATCAAAAAAAAAAGTATCCTATTCTTGGCACAGATATGATGTTTTAAAAAAGAAATTATGAAAATCGGTTGGCTAGTTTTTGCTCCTACACGTTACAAAAAAATTGGCGTTCTAATTTTATAAGTAGTATTGATTAGGACTGAAAAGGCAAATTTTCTTCTGAAATACCGGGATTTTGGAAAGAATATCCCGAGATTTTCGGGACTAAAAATGAACCGGGATCCCGTGATCGAAAGCCCGAATACATTGTAAAAATGTGAAGTATAAATTTCTTTATTATTTTTTTATTTTTGTTTGCTATTTACTTTTTGTAATTGAAAATTGTCTTATTTAGGGTATCTTACAACTTCTTTTACAGTTCGAAACTTACATTCATTAACTTTAATATTTTAACATCTGAAAGCATATATCTAAAAGCGTTCCACTACTTTTTCAACGAATTAAAAAAAAAACCCAAAACGGCGAAACTTCCTCACCCATGGGGTAGAATCGCCAAGGGGTATAATTTGAAAATGCACAGACTTTTTCGATAAATATAATATTTTATTAAAGCATTGAATATCAGAAGCTAAAATAAATCATTAAACAAATGCCTTAATTACTTTATTAGGAAACATTTTTCACAAAATGTAAAAAAAAAATTAGTAAATGAGATCCGAGCTAAATGCAACTTTCCAAACGATTTTTCTAAATTGATTGATGAGCTTAAATCATTGATTCTTCTTTTTCTCTTCTTTAAAATTGGTTTGGTCGGTTTTGTTATACCAAATACACCGACGTATGTGCCCCAGGTGCGATTCGTCAAATGTGCCCCAGGTGTTCTCACTCACACAAATTCTTTTTTCATATTTTTAATTTTAAGAATTTTAATCAAGTCGATCTTTTATTCCATGCATTAACACAAAGGCAATAACACCACAAAGTATTCATTTCCTATTGCAATAAGCACCCTACCAAAGTTGTAACGAGGTAATTTTGGAGCCGGGGTGAAGCCGTCGGCGTATAAGGTTCGTTGCAAAAATTTCGAAAATTTCGTTGCAAAAATTTCCTGGTGCATAGTTCCCCGCTTAGCATAGGATTTTCTATCGCCAGCGCGCTCATTGTTCGTGGCGCTTGGCTCTCGTAACAGGCTTAGCATAGGATTCTCTATCGCCAACCCGCTTTTGGTCGTGGAGCATAGCCAGTAGGCTATGCCAGTAGCTTCAGGCTATTTCTCTTTGGCCGGCACAGTCATTTGCTCATGGTGCACCGCTCGCTATTGCCGAATGTAGAAGATGCTGTAACCGGGCTCGCAGGAAAGCGCAGCGCGCTCGAAACCACACTCTGCCACTGTGGCAATCACTGCATGCGAATCATAAAGAATGCCGCAAACGACTCAAGAAGGCTATCCGTGCCAGCAAAGACTCCTGCTTCAAGGAACTGCGTGAAGGCGCTGACATCGATCCCTGGGGCAAGGCCTATAAAGCGGTGATGAGCGTTAGAGGGCCTAGGGCTCCACAACCTTCGGATCCTACAGTCATGGACAACGTGGTGGCTGCGCTCTTTCCCCCACAGGGGGGAAGGGTGCACCACTATCACCTTCCTGTGGGTGTGGGACACGTCCCGGCTGTGACAGCGGATGAAGTACTCCTAACGGTTCGAAAAGTTGCCGACAGGAAGACACCTGGATTGGATGTTATCCTCAACGTGGCAATGAAAACAGCAATCAGGCGAGCCAGGAGGCGTTTGCCAAAATGTATACCGCATGCCTCAACGAAGGAACGTTTCCTATCTTCTGGAAGTGCCAATGATTGGTACTACTATTGAAACCCGGAAAACAACCCGACCAGCCATCTGCATATCGACCACTCTGCATGCTCGACTCGCTAGGAAAGGTACTGGAGAGTATAATTGTGAACCGGCTTCACGATTCTCTAGAAAAGCCTGCTGGCTTATCCACGCAGCAATTTGGATTTCGTCAAGGAAAATCAACGGTCGACGCCATCCAGGCGGTGATGAAGATTGCTCGAGAGGCGACAAGCGGAGACAGGTGGAAAGGGGGTGCCAAGAAGTACTGCGCAGTAGTAACGCTTGACATAAAAAAACGCCTTCAACTCTGTGAGCTGGACGCGAATAATGCAAGCGCTAGGCAATTTCGAAGTTCCGGGGTACTTGCAGCGAATCATCGCCAATTCCTTCGAGGACAGAGTGTTGCTGTATGACACCGACGACGGCGTAAAAACGTACGAGGTCACTAGAGGCGTCCCGCAAGGTTCAGTGCTTGGACCAACATTGTGGAATGTGATGTACAATGGCGTTCTGACTATGCGGATGACATCGCACTGGTGGTAGTTGCGAAGCACATACACACACTGGAGGCGTTGTGCAGTGACGCGGTATGCAGAATAACGAGGTGGTTGCGTGATGCAGACCTGGAGCTGACAGCTCAGAAAACCGAGGCGGTTCTCTTGAGCTCCCGAAAAGTGCGAGAGATCTTCACCTTTATGGCAGGTGACCACGAGATTATCTCACAGCCGTACTTGCGATATCTTTTTTTTTTTTTTTTTTTTTTTTAACGACGAATCCCAGCGGTCCCACTAACCCGCCCAACCGACCGAGGGGCACATCCGCATGACGCACGGATTTGGTGACCGAACAGCCGTAATCCGGATTACGCCGTGTAACCGATCGCGGGTGAACATATTTGGAAATTCGTTTCAGCTACAGATTAAAATCATCAGTTGATAAAACGCATATTAATACAACGCGAATTAGGTTATGAATGCAAGAGAGAATTCTTCCAAACATAACATAATATAAGATTAACGTGATAATAAACAATAGAATTAAAAGAAAATATTATGAAGCATCAGAATTCATGAGACGAATATGAATTTGATCAAATATAATTTTTGTCTACTTTACGATATTAGACTTAACAAAAATACAAAGACAAAACAATCCAAACAGTTAATTTACGCGACAAAGATTACAAATATTAATTTTAGTATTTTATTTTTGTATACGAAATATAAAAAATCAAATACAAATAGAACAGTTAAGTAAACAGTAACGGAACGAATGTGAATTCAGCTAAAAATTTTGTTTTATTTGTATACAATATACAGTAAAATACACCTTTTAGAACAACCGATAGGCCTTTGCTACTTTTGAGCTGGTATGTGTAATAGCTCTTTTTACACTTATCGAAATGGTCCACAATTTTGCGAAAATCTGGCTCATTATAAATTTGTATTTTTGTTTCATGGATGGCACCCTTGAGAATAGCCATCGCATGAAATCTGCTGGCTCCTACAATTTGTGTTATCAGAGTAACAAGGGAATTCGAGTTTTTTTCCCTGAGATATATTGGTGGCGGCTTTGACGTCTTGGGTTTAGGGTCTGAATTATCCTCTTCATATAATAGTGAGTATCTATTTTGCCCAAGATCTATGGGCTGGATTCTCGGCTTTGTCTTTAAAACCTTAGGCGTATTCGTATTTTTTGGGAGGGGTCGTTTTGCGCTTTTTCAATGTAGGGTCTGGCTTTTGCAGGTAACGGTGCATGCCAGTCTGCACTGCTCGCACCTGTTGGTTGCATGGCCAAAGCTTTCTTTTGTGAATTCGCCGTATTTTCACTACCACTAGCTGATACTGTTTCAAGCTCTTGTTTTGAGCGAGATGATGAATTCTCTGAGAGAGAATTCCTGTTTTTTTGGGGGGAATGATTTACTGACATATTTTTCACACAAATATTATATTATTTGCTTACTTTATATGTAGTGGCTTTGATACGCCACTTGCACTCTTTTTTGGAGGGTTTTGTTATTGTTTCACAATGTTATTAATTATTTCTGCGGGACCGATTAAAACGCGTCCGTTCGATATAATCTCACGACGGTTTCATTATATGTAATTAAATTATGGTTGCATAACGAAACGGTCAATTTTCATGTTTTTTAATTTTTGTTTGCTATATTATACTTTAAGATCGGACCTTAAACGGCGACAACATTAAGAAATGTGTGAAATCGGAATATCCTTCCAAATATGCTTCAAATTAGATGGTGTGCGGACAATTTAATTTTTTCGAGACGGTCTAGTGTGCATGCTTTTGCTAGTTGGGATATTCGGCGTGTGCCATGCACATACTAGCAAATTCTTTGAGTTTTGTCTGGAGATTTTCCACTGCTTTTGCATGTTGCTTTTGTTGTTGCGCGTGTGTTTGGTTTTTTTGTGAGGAAGAAGGATTTAGGTTTGGCTGGTTGTATTTTGCCGTGGTCTCATTCACAGCACATACGATAAGCAATATTTGAATTTCTTTTGTCAATTGTATGTTACTTTGTTTTTTGTTTATATTTTATTTTCTTTTTGGTTATACCTTTATTTTTTATGGCAATAAAGTCTAGAAATATCACATAATAAAAGATAGAATGTCCCCAAATGAGACCTTGTAAACTCCCTCATAGCTGCAAAAAATGTGAAAACGTCAAAAAGACTCAGTGTTTAATGTTTAACAATTTTATTTTATTGAATTTGATTCACATATCTCAGTGTAGCTATAGTTTAAAAACATTTTATTATTATTATTACAAATTCATTTAACAATAAATTACATTACATTTTAATTTAACAAATTTGAAGAGATTTAATTGTTGATCTTATATAATTGTTGATCTTATATAATTATGCCACGCTGAACACGATGGCGTCCGCAGCACGTCATAATTTCATTGTTGTCGAAAGTGTCTTCTAACAAACCAAATATTGATTGCAAAAAAATTAAATATAAATTATATTGTACTGAGGTCAAACCAATTTCATTTACTTGGTGGCTAGCAGCTTCGTTTCTTTTTCTCTAATTTTTTTTTATGGCGAAAAGCACTGCTAGAATCTTTTTTTCGCTTGTTTGTCCCTTTTTCTGTTCCAACAACGCCAACTTTTAGTTATGGAAAAAAGGTTTTTTTATTGTTAAGACAGCGTAGGCTTGCCACACTCAGGGTTTTTGCCCGGAAACTCCGGCAATCTGAACGTTTCTCCGGTTTTTTGAAAAATTTCTCCGGTTTTTTCATAGTTTTAGTAATTTCTTGTTAATTTGAAAAATATTTGTCAAACTTTATTTTGATTAAACATTTGAAAATAAAATGAATGTGTATTCGAGTCACCCTGTGGTATTTAATTATTATTTCGATGATTTCGGTTATTTCGACCGGTCCTTTCCTATGATCAAAACGCGGCATGGCTTTTAACAAAAATGTTAATAAAAAAGCCGGACTTATCCACCATGACGAATGCGTAGAGTTAGAAAATGAGCCATATGAATAACAAACTTTATCTTTTAAATTGATAATATTTTTTTTCCATTTCTTAAACGAATTGTATTGTTTTTAGTTTTATATTATTTCTGAGCCATCAATGAATGATTTGGTAGTAATTAATAAAAATTTTGAACACTGTTATAAAAATAACTAAAACGTTTTAACACTTACTTTGCCGCTAATTTCGTAAAGATAAAACAAAATTTTGAAATTTCGGCAGCCATATTGGATCCGCCATCTTGAATTTGGAAATTTCAATGTCAGATCAGCAACCCCAAAAACCTCCGGATACCAAGTTTCGTTTCAATATCATAAAAATTTGAATTTTGGCTAGAAAACTCGGTTTTTGTTTAAATAAAATACCATAGACATTAATTTCAATTTAATAAAGGAGCAAATGAATGAATTAATTCATTGTCAGTAGTTGAGTTTACGTTTCTTTAGAAAAGACAAAATTCAATTTGAAATATGCTTAAGTAAGATTTGTGAAATAAGCTTCCAGTTTAACATAATTATTTTTATAAAGTAACTAGCATTTCCCCGTGGCGTTGCCCACGTAAAAAAATGCAGACATTCACAGCAGAACTCGAAATTCCCCACAAAATGGTTAATTCCCCACAATCTAACGTCCCTGATCATGGTGAATAAAAAGAGAGAGCACAAAAACTCCATATAAAAAAAAAACTCTCCATTTTCAGCGATCTATAAGCAGAAGAGAATGGAAAGCAACATACAATAATGTTTTGCAAGCACAAACTATGTCAATGCAATCGAACGGAAATCTCTAAGCATACGATTGAATGTTCAATAAAACTTAATACCGAAAATTAAGATATTAACCTTTGGAAAATCAAAAAAAAAAGTATCCTATTCTTGGCACAGATATGATGTTTTAAAAAAGAAATTATGAAAATCGGTTGGCTAGTTTTTGCTCCTACACGTTACAAAAAAATTGGCGTTCTAATTTTATAAGTAGTATTGATTAGGACTGAAAAGGCAAATTTTCTTCTGAAATACCGGGATTTTGGAAAGAATATCCCGAGATTTTCGGGACTAAAAATGAACCGGGATCCCGTGATCGAAAGCCCGAATACATTGTAAAAATGTGAAGTATAAATTTCTTTATTATTTTTTTATTTTTGTTTGCTTTTTACTTTTTGTAATTGAAAATTGTCTTATTTAGGGTATCTTACAACTTCTTTTACAGTTCGAAACTTACATTCATTAACTTTAATATTTTAACATCTGAAAGCATATATCTAAAAGCGTTCCACTACTTTTTCAACGAATTAAAAAAAAAACCCAAAACGGCGAAACTTCCTCACCCATGGGGTAGAATCGCCAAGGGGTATAATTTGAAAATGCACAGACTTTTTCGATAAATATAATATTTTATTAAAGCATTGAATATCAGAAGCTAAAATAAATCATTAAACAAATGCCTTAATTACTTTATTAGGAAACATTTTTCACAAAATGTAAAAAATTAGTAAATGAGATCCGAGCTAAATGCAACTTTCCAAACGATTTTTCTAAATTGATTGATGAGCTTAAATCATTGATTCTTCTTTTTCTCTTCTTTAAAATTGGTTTGGTCGGTTTTGTTATACCAAATACACCGACGTATGTGCCCCAGGTGCGATTCGTCAAATGTGCCCCAGGTGTTCTCACTCACACAAATTCTTTTTTCATATTTTTAATTTTAAGAATTTTAATCAAGTCGATCTTTTATTCCATGCATTAACACAAAGGCAATAATACCACAAAGTATTCATTTCCTATTGCAATAAGCACCCTACCAAAGTTGTAACGAGGTAATTTTGGAGCCGGGGTGAAGCCGTCGGCGTATAAGGTTCGTTGCAAAAATTTCGAAAATTTCGTTGCAAAAATTTCCTGGTGCATAGTTCCCCGCTTAGCATAGGATTTTCTATCGCCAGCGCGCTCATTGTTCGTGGCGCTTGGCTCTCGTAGCAGGCTTAGCATAGGATTCTCTATCGCCAACCCGCTTTTGGTCGTGGAGCATAGCCAGTAGGCTATGCCAGTAGCTTCAGGCTATTTCTCTTTGGCCGGCACAATCATTTGCATGGTGCACCGCTCGCTATTGCCGAATGTAGAAGATGCTGTAACCGGGCTCGCAGGAAAGCGCAGCGCGCTCGAAACCACACTCTGCCACTGTGGCAATCACTGCATGCGAATCATAAAGAATGCCGCAAACGACTCAAGAAGGCTATCCGTGCCAGCAAAGACACCTGCTTCAAGGAACTGGGTGAAGGCGCTGACATCGATCCCTTGGGCAAGGCCTATAAAGCGGTGATGAGCGTTAGAGGGCCTAGGGCTCCACAACCTTCGGATCCTACAGTCATGGACAACGTGGTGGCTGCGCTCTTTCCCCCACAGGGGGGAAGGGTGCACCACTATCACCTTCCTGTGGGTGTGGGACACGTCCCGGCTGTGACAGCGGATGAAGTACTCCTAACGGTTCGAAAAGTTGCCGACAGGAAGACACCTGGATTGGATGTTATCCTCAACGTGGCAATGAAAACAGCAATCAGGCGAGCCAGGAGGCGTTTGCCAAAATGTATACCGCATGCCTCAACGAAGGAACGTTTCCTACCTTCTGGAAGTGCCAATGATTGGTACTACTATTGAAACCCGGAAAACAACCCGACCAGCCATCTGCATATCGACCACTCTGCATGCTCGACTCGCTAGGAAAGGTACTGGAGAGTATAATTGTGAACCGGCTTCACGATTCTCTAGAAAAGCCTGCTGGCTTATCCACGCAGCAATTTGGATTTCGTCAAGGAAAATCAACGGTCGACGCCATCCAGGCGGTGATGAAGATTGCTCGAGAGGCGACAAGCGGAGACAGGTGGAAAGGGGGTGCCAAGAAGTACTGCGCAGTAGTAACGCTTGACATAAAAAAACGCCTTCAACTCTGTGAGCTGGACGCGAATAATGCAAGCGCTAGGCAATTTCGAAGTTCCGGGGTACTTGCAGCGAATCATCGCCAATTCCTTCGAGGACAGAGTGTTGCTGTATGACACCGACGACGGCGTAAAAACGTACGAGGTCACTAGAGGCGTCCCGCAAGGTTCAGTGCTTGGACTAACATTGTGGAATGTGATGTACAATGGCGTTCTGACTATGCGGATGACATCGCACTGGTGGTAGTTGCGAAGCACATACACACACTGGAGGCGTTGTGCAGTGACGCGGTATGCAGAATAACGAGGTGGTTGCGTGATGCAGACCTGGAGCTGGCAGCTCAGAAAACCGAGGCGGTTCTCTTGAGCTCCCGAAAAGTGCGAGAGATCTTCACCTTTATGGCAGGAGACCACGAGATTATCTCACAGCCGTACTTGCGATATCTTTTTTTTTTTTTTTTTTTTTTTTAACGACGAATTCCAGCGGTCCCACTAACGCGCCCAACCGACCGAGGAGCACATCCGCATGACGCACGGATTTGGTGACCGAACAGCCGTAATCCGGATTACGCCGTGTAACCGATCGCGGGTGAACATATTTGGAAATTCGTTTCAGCTACAGATTTAAATCATCAGTTGATAAAACGCATATTAATACAACGCGAATTAGGTTATGAATGCAAGAGAGAATTCTTCCAAACATAACATAATATAAGATTAACGTGATAATAAACAATAGAATTAAAAGAAAATATTATGAAGCATCAGAATTCATGAGACGAATATGAATTTGATCAAATATAATTTTTGTCTACTTTACGATATTAGACTTAACAAAAATACAAAGACAAAACAATCCAAACAGTTAATTTACGCGACAAAGATTACAAATATTAATTTTAGTATTTTATTTTTGTATACGAAATATAAAAAATCAAATACAAATAGAACAGTTAAGTAAACAGTAACGGAACGAATGTGAATTCAGCTAAAAATTTTGTTTTATTTGTATACAATATACAGTAAAAAACAAAATTCTGCTGAAATATAAATATAATATACAACAAAAATACAACACTTTCAAAAAATCGACAATGCCGATCTTTGTGGAGTTTGGCAACCCTGTCATTTCGTTAGACCCTAAGCGGTCCAAAAACTCAAAGAGCAACAAAGGCTTAAGTGTGATCAAGTGCATTTAAAATAAAAGTTTTAGATTCATTAAGTGAATCTGACAGGTCAAAGACAGAATACAGGCTATGAAAATCGCTACAAAAACAACGAAAAGGTTCATTCTGCGCGTAATTAGAGCGGCACATACTTAATAGCAAAGGAATGAAAGATCTGGAACGACGGGTTGGGATATTAAAATCAATTTCTTGAAGCAAAAATGCAGAATTCAGAGAGCCATTTATCAATTTAATCAAAAATGTTACATTAAGCATCGTTCTTCTATTTTTTAGAGTAGGGATGTCCAAGAGTTTTAAACGATTTTCGTATGGAGGTAGGTTCTGATTCGGATTCCAGCGAAGGTTTCTTAAAGCAAATAATAAAAATTGTTTTTGAACCGATTCAATTCTATCAGAGTGGCAGTTGTATTGTGGATTCCACAAGACTGATGCATATTCCAAAATTGGTCTTACAAGTGATATGTAACGACTTTTGGTAACGAATGGGTCATTAAATTCTTTTGACCATCTTTTAATGAAACCTAGAACACCCCTCGCATTATTCACACATAAGTCAATATGTAGATGAAAGCGAAGTTTTGGATCCATAGTAACACACAGGTCCACAAAAGTAAAAACCTTTTCTAGATTGCAGTTATTTATATGATACAGCGATGAGAGTTGGTGTCTTCTAGCAAATGTCATAAATTTACATTTTTTCAGGTTCAGTTCCATTAAGTTATTATCACACCAGATAGCTTTACTGGTCAGATCTGATTGTAACAACTTATGTTGATCTAAGATGTCATAGGATAGAAACAATTTAACGTCATCAGCATACAACAGTACATTCGAATGTTTAATGACAAAAGGAAGGTCATTTATAAAAATATTAAACAGAATAGGACCTAAGTGACTTCCTTGAGGAACTCCAGAGGTGACATCTATAGTTTTTGATGTTGATGATTCGAATAACACCTGTTGCTTCCGATTTGTCAGATACGATTCTACCCATTTTAAAAGAAGATCTGGGAATCCGTATCTTTTAAGCTTTTCAATCAACAAATAATGATTAACTTTATCAAAAGCTTTACTAAAATCAGTATATACGACATCTGTTTGAAGATTCTTTGAAAATCCCTTTATTGTTAATGAAGAAAATTCCAATAAATTTGTAGATGTTGATCTACCTCTCAGAACACCATGCTGTGAAGGAGATATTAAAGTTGTGACCGAGTGAACTAATTGCACAACTTGTTCAAATAACTTTGGTATTGTGCTAAGTTTAGCAATACCTCTATAGTTAGATACGAATGATTTGGTTCCACTTTTATAAAGAGGAATAATGTATGACTCTTTCCATGAATTCGGAAAATAACCTCTTTCAATAGAGGCATTAAATATATTTGAAAGTGGAATGTATGCACAAACTTTCAAAATACAGCTAGGAATATTATCTGGACCAGTACTATATGAATATTTCAACGATTTTAGGTGTTGTAAGACATCATCAGATTCTATAACAGGATTGAGAATGGAATTATAAGTGGGGATGTTATAAGGTTACGATGTGTTGCCATAAGTATTATCAGAATATGTCGTTTTGAAGAAGTCAGCAAACATATTTGAAATCTCAGTAGGATTGTTGGACTCACGATCATTCCATTTCATTGTAGTTGGAAAACCAGTGTTTTTCCTTTTTGAATTTACAAAGTTATAAAAAGTTTTAGAATCGTATTTCATTGTGGATTTCAAATCGTTCAAATATTCATCATAGCATTTTTTATTAAGTACTTGATATTTATGTCTCAGAAGCGAATATTTAGAATAATCTTGAAGGTTTAAAGTTATTTTATATGTTTTAAATGCCCGAGTTTTCGAAGTTTTTAGTTTCCTCAATTCTTTTGTAAACCATGCAGCACCAAGCTCATTCAAATTCTTTTTAATTTTCTTTGGAACACATATCTCGAAGATTTTGCTGAGCGTACAATTAAAAATTGATACACAGTCGTCAACATCTTCAAAGTTCATGTCCCAACTAGTTTCATATAAGAGTTGGTTCATTTTAACAAAATTTGTATTCTTGAAGCAAAAAAATGACTGCAACGGTGTAGAAACTGGTTCTAAGTTGTTTTGAACAAATTCGAAAGATAATTCAAGTGTTGGGTGATGGTTATCTTCTGGTCATGCAAAAGCATCACAGCGTTGCACTGAAAACTTCGAAGAGTCATCAACATAAATTAAATCCAAAATTCTACTATTCTTATTTTCAATCCCGTTTACTTGTTGTAAACTCATATCTGAAAATGAATCCAGAAAGTCATTTAAACAGTCACGAGAAGAATACGGAAGAAACTGGTTTGAATCGCCACAAAAATTCCAAGATATATTCGGTAAATTAAAGTCTCCAAAAACAACAATGGAATCGGCAGGTTTAACATTTGAGTAAACCAATGATATAAGCGACACATGTCTTAGATAAACGGTAATATCGGAATTCGGTGGGATATACGAGCAAGTAACGGAAGTATCGATACTAAAAACTCGAATTCGTACACAAATAAATTCCAAGTCAGAGACATCTGAAAGTATGATTTCCTCAGATGAAAAAAGGTTTTTTACTGCAATGAGGACTCCACCACCAGTCCTGCATTTACGATCCCTCCGAAAAATTTGATACCCAGCACATAGAATTTCTGAATCAAAAATATTTGGTTTAAGCCAAGTTTCGGTAAATACCAAGACATTAAGACTACAATCGAAACTTTTAATATAAATATCGTTCAACTTTGTATTTAGCCCTCGAACATTTTGGTACAGAAGACAAACAACATTATTCGGGATTTTATTTAGTTTTTTTGATTAGAATTTAATTTTCTTTGAGGAAGTTGAACTGGATTTACTAGATTTGATTTTTCTTTATAAACAAATTCACGAACTAAAGTTTTATCCGGCCAAAAATTTTTATTAACAATCTCATCAAACAATTCTGCAGGAACAGATAATTTGAAAGATGAAATGTTTCTAGCGTATGAAAAATTGAATTTAAAAGCATTTATATTATTACCGGTTTTATTGAGTTTAGAATCAATATAAAATATAATATCTTCATTTAATGTGTCTGGTGCAAATCTGGACACGAAAATAGATTTTTTAGGTTGCACAACATCAAGCCTTTTTGGGGTTCTCGTTTCTTGTACTCCCCGCAAACTATCCTTTGGAGAAATAATATTTATGGAAGGACAAACATTTTGATCAATATTTGAGATTCCATTCATATTTTTCTCAGGAGCGTCATCTACCCTCGTTTCCAAAACCGCAGGAACAGGAGAATAAAATGTAACTGGGGAAGCAAACTTATCGGAAAAGGATGGAGTTGTCGGAGTTGAAATTGGCTTTGGGGCAGGTGGTAAAAGCCCAAAAGAAGTATTTTGTTTCGGAGCTGTTTCATCCAAACATTTATACTTCTGAAAGTTAATTTCGTACTCCTTCAGTTTAGACTGGGCAGCTGCTAAGTCCTTTGATACATCATTAAATCCCTTCCGGGGTTGACGTACCAATTTACAGATGTCCAGCTCTGTATCGCAGCAATCTTCGCAGGACCAACGAAGACCTTTTTTACCCTCGATCAGATCGACTACTCTACCAGTAAGGGATGCACATTTGACGTGATAAAAGATATCGCATAGCCAACAAGAGACCATGCGTTCGTTATCGACTTTAATGGCACACTTACGGAAAGAGCAAATCATATTTAAATGCAAAATTTATAAAAAAATACAATACAAAAAGTGTAAAAAAGTGTAAATTGTAACGAGACAAAATGTTGACTGGGAAAAGGCACTTTCAAATTATATTAAAACAAGTGCCTGAAAGTATGCTCTGAAAATATGATTAGTCAGAGAATATGGAATCTATATAAAGCTGGTGACACAAGAAATGTCAAAGTGGACAATATAAGCAAAAACAAAAAAATTTGCAATTTTTGTTGTTGTGATATTTAGCTGACAGGAATTCACGGAAATATAGCACAAAACTTTATTATTTGCACAAAACTTATTGCACTTAGCCAGAATTTAATTTATTTAAAAGGTTTTCAAAATAATTAACACGGTATAACTATTTAAAAATATTTATTCAAATCGCAGCAAAAAATTCACTTATGAACAAGTTGAACAGGGTTGCCAAAACTCTGGGGTGCTACTTGACACCCGGATGTCATTCAAGGAACATTTGCTGGCTGTTAGTGAAAAGGCGTCAAGAGTGAACGGTGCTCTTTCGCGCATCATGGCAAACATCGGAGGACCACGTTCCAGCAGGCGAAAGCTCTTAGCAAGAGTTGCGAGTTTCGTAATGCTGTATGCTGCGCCGGTATGGGCAGATGCAACGCATATCGGGGTGATCGCGGAAATGCCGCCAGTAGATATATTGGCTTGCGAACTTCAGCGTATCTACGCAGCAGGAGCAAACAAATCGAAGGCGAACGAGAGGCTATGCAGCATCCAGGAATGGCAACGACGGTGGGAAAGGTCTGACAAAGTGAGATGGACATTTTCCCTGATTCCAGAAGTCAGTAGTTGGATAAACCGCAAACAAAGTTCTACAAGGCCAAGGCAAAGGAACTCGACGAACTGTGGGCAGTGTTCAACCAGCTCGGCAATATAATTCGGCAATGGCACGGCGCAGAGGTGTCGCACATGTACCGGCACTATCAGGCACGACAAAGTGCTGAAGCAACAACTTCAACTCTAAAGTTGCCTCGTATAGAGTTGCCTAAATTTGATGGCAGCTATCTAAAGTGGCGACAGTTCCATGACCTTTTTGTGGAACTAATCAACAATCAACCGATTCCAGAGTGCCAGAAAATGTGGTATCTGCAAACAAGCCTCACTGGCGAAGCTGGAAACCTCATAAAACACTTCACTACAACTGCATCAATCTATAATTCAGCATGGAAGGTAGTCAACGATCGGTACGAAAACACCCGATGTCTGGTGAATGCTACATTGGCAAAACTGTTGTCACAACCAGCAGCTAATGGTGAAAGCACTTCGTCAGTGAAGGCGCTTCATGATACCACCCAAGAATGCATTCTCAGCCTGCAAAATTTGGGAATAAATACCGATAACTGAGATGCAATATTAATATATATCCTGGTTCAACAACTAAGTAAGTCGACGCATACATTATGGGAACAATCACTTACTAAGCCGAAGCAGTTGCCGACGCTGGAAGAGTTTTTGAAATTCCTCAATTTACAATTTCAATCTCCATGCTCTTGAGATGACACCAAATCAGCGTTTGAACTGCATTCAGAAGGCCAAACACTGTGTCAACTATCTTAAAGATGGCCACAAAGCAAAGGCATGCACATCAGGTACTTGTAACAAGTGCGACAAAAGACATAATACCCTTCTTCACCTGAACAACCGGGAGAAACTTGTGTCTAATAAATTGGAAAAATCAACGACAGTGATGAGCGCTACATCAAACCCTCACCACCTGATACTCCAAATGCGCAAGATTCACAAAAATCCTCTGAGAAACCCGCATTGCTTGCTGCCTTACGAAGTCAGTCATCGACGACACTACTTAGCACTGTGTGTGTTACCGCAACTGATAAATGGGGAAGACAAATTCATTGTCGCGCACTCTTGGACAACGGATCACAGGCAAATTTTATAACAAAGTCACTGGCAGGAAAACTTTGACTTGGACAAAAATCTCCATGTGCCATTTGAATCGAGGGAATTGGATAGAGCCAAAATCGTATATCCGAAAGAATCAATCTGCAACTACTATCAAGTGCAACAGGTTTCAGCAATCGAATTGAAGCCCACGTCATACCTAAAATCGTCTCCAGTCAGCCGACAAGTAACATCAACACGAGCAACTGGAATATTGCAACAAATTAACAGTTGGCTGACCCCAATTTCCACGAATCTCGAAGCTTCACGATCGGAAGGTATCGGGATCGACTCCCACCTGGGCAAGGCAGAAATTTGTTTTCTGTTTTTCTGTGTAGACCGCCACTCTCTCGCCAAGTTCTGGCAATCTTGCGATAGTAACTTTGCCATGAAAAGCTTCTTCTTTGGGAGTCCCGCCGTTCGGAACCGGCAATAAACTGTAGGTCCACAATTATCATATACACTTGCCCATGATAATTGCATTAAGAAGCTCGGCCAAAACCCTCGAGGGTTGTAGCGCCAATATATGTATGTATGTAGTAGGTGGCGAATACAATAATCAGAACAACATTTTTACACCCCTAACATGTGGAGTCAGCACCGAGGACGATACTCTATCCAAAACTCTTCAAATTCTGTCGCTTGGAAGAATGTGAGACACGACAAAACAATTTCACTGCTGCTGAAAGACGTTGTGAAAATATGTTCATGCTAAATACTCAGCGACATACCGATGGGCATTTTGTAGTGCGACTACCATTCCAAAAAAATCCGCTGGGTCTAGGAACCTCCAAGGACGTAGCTCTTCAGAGATTTTACGCCATGGAACGAAAGCTCCTGAAGAATCAAGATATCAAAGAGCAGTACGTGAACTTCATTCGTGAATACGAACAACTCGGTCACTTAGAGGGGGTTTCACTAAATATTCAGTATTGGCTACTGGACCAACTTATTTGGTAGAGGGAAGAGCCGTCGAAACCCTTGATATGTCTGACACTGTCAACTGTAACGTATGGGACAACATCAGCTCCTTACTTGGCAACGCGTTCCCTTCAAGCCATTGCTTAAGAGTACACTCAGAGATATCCACCAGCAGGATTCAGCTTTGGCTGATATTGCTCGCTTGATTGAACCACTAGGTTTCATCGCCCCCGTAACAGTAACTGCTAAAATATTCCTACAGGAATTGTGGAAGCTAAAGCTGGACTGGGACGCAGCACTACCACAAGATCTTCACGACACCTGGCTCAATTTCAGACATGATCTTCTATTGTTGCCAAACATAAAAATTCCACGTCACGTCTTTGGAAACGCCACGTAGAAGGCCCCTCAGGTCCACATATTTGCCGATGCATCAGAAAAGGCTTACGGAGCAGTAGCGTATGTCCGAACAGTAGATGTTCACAACACCATTATTGTACGTTTTCTGTGCGCAAAATCAAGAGTGGCACCATTAAAACAAATAACTCCCTCCAGATTTGAATTGTGTGCCGCTAAATTAGCAGTAGAAGTTTTGCAGAAACTTCAGGAAACCCACATCTTCAAGGGTACGTCCGTATTTTTCTGGTCTGACTCCACGGCAGTTCTTGGTTGGATCAACGCAGACCATCCTCCCACTATCATACCTTCGTAGCCAACCGAATATCTGTTATTCAACAAATATCATCATCGCAGCAATGGCGACACGTTAGATCTGAAGATAATTCGGTAAATCTCATATCAAGAGGCCTGACACCAGACACACTAATAAACAACAACTTTTGGTTTTATGGCCCAACATTTCTACATGGATCAATAACATCATGGCCGTTGCAACCACCGCTTGAGAAGAACTTTTCGGAACTCAGACAGAAGATAGTGTCAGCAACTGCGACACAAGCTACAATGACAACAGCCATATTTGAGACTATCAATCACAAGAACTCTTTCCGTCGTCTGCAGAGGGTCGTTTCATATGTACTTCGATTTATAAAACATTCTCGGAGTCCCACTATCGCGCTATTTTGAACTAAAACTTTATTTAAAACTCTAAATCCAAAAATCCCCACGCGATAATTAAATTCCTTATTTGCCCGAATAGCACAGTCGCGAAGCGTGGGATTTAAGCCAACCCTCGCGGTATGGTATCCCCGGCCGAACGAACAACACGAAAACCCGATAACTAAACTTTTAAAACCCTACACCGAAACTTCCGCAATATATATATATATAAATATATATATGTATATATATATATAAAAGAAACGGAAATTTTCCCGACACCAAGAAAATAATACCGAACACAAACCCTTTTCAAAATTGACACAAAACGACAAATACCCAAAAGAAATTATTTATATACCAAAAAAAATTATATTTTTTAAAACGCAATTGATATGCGGGACCAGACCAACCTGTCTGAAATCCCTCGCACGATGCTTTGCAGAATCTATTCTCCAGCTGGAATTCGATAAAATTCGATTTCCAGAAACAACTTGGCTCTGATGCGGGACGACACAAACAAAAAAAAGGAATAAGGAATAGGGGGGAAACGGCCAAACAAATTCCAAGCAAACTACTTGAAATTCACAGGACGGAAACACTTCACCAAAACAAATCACGACCGAACACAACCTGTCCAACTCAATTAAATTCCTCAAATTCAAAACACTAAATGGCCGACTGCCACAAATAAAAATCTCTTCAGATTTTTCTAGGTGTGTTTGGCAAATTTACATATACCCCCCTGCACCCACCAAAATGAAATATACATTTTGGCGGCACTCATGTACGTATAGGCGAAAGCATAAATGTTCTCAAATTCCCCTCCCTCAAACAGGTTCAAAGAGTACAAAAGCTTTAGTCCAGGTTTTGACAGTTTTCTATTGTAATGGCGAGGCTGGCAATACCTTCATCGGATCGCCGCCGCTCACTGAGCTAACTTAACGAAAGCAAAAGCGAAAGAAAGGAGAAGAAAGCAAGAGAACTTTGACAGCTCAAACAAAATATTCAGTTTTCTTCTTCCGCGCGCCGGTCGCATTTCACCCGCGAGTGGCGAATTTGTTTTGCTTAACAAATTAAGCAAAACAAATATATTTATATAAAAAAATTAACAATCAATAAAATCGTGCAGTGCGTTCTTTCGGTTAGTGCGTGTGAGATTTAGTTCCTCCGATTTTGTTCGCCCGTCGCCCCGAACAAAAGGGAAACATAAAAAAACATAACAAACAATACAACAAAACAACAACAACTGTGCCGCGAATCTATGCCGCGACAACCCCACCTCCGCGAAAGTTGCTTGGTCTCCTGAGACCAACCAACTTTCGAATCTAACCGGAGAAAAATCACCCTGAGTCGATGTGCGGCCTAAGGTCCTGCACATGCCATGTCCCCTTTTCTCGTCCGTCTTCATCTTCGTCTTCGGACAAAACGAAATTACGTCTCCATACTAATTCGTGCGGTAAATACTGCACATCTCTACGTCTGAGAATGTACGTTTTCGCTGTCTTGGCACTTGCCATTTCTAACTTTTTCCGTATGTCTTCCCTCAAGTCTGCCATTTTCTTGGCTCGGTCCTCACTACTACTGTCCGGTTGGTCTGAGTCTCCCACTCGTCTATAATCTCTATCACCCCTGACCGCCATATTTCGGCCAAAATTCACGAAGTATGGAGACGCCCCCAACACCTCATGCTGCGCTGTTCGAATGCAGCACGCCACCTTTGAGAGGTGAGTATCCCACGTCCTGTGGTTCTCCGACACGTACGCCTTCAAAGTGGTCTTAATAATTTGGTTAATCCGCTCGGCCGGATTAGCCTGCGGATGATAGTGTGCAGTGTACCGCATCTGCACACCATACGACGCGCATAAACTCTGCAGCTCCTTGCTGCGAAACTGTGGCCCATTGTCGCATACAATGGACCTCGGAACTCCAAAGAGCAGGAAGACATTATCTTCCAACTCCTTGCAAACACTCTTTGCCGTTGCATTTCGCAACGGAAACAACAATGGGAATTTGGTGAAGTAGTCAACCACCGTTAAAATATAACAAAATCCACGACTAGACTTCACCAAGGGTCCCACCAGATCTACGCAGATCATTTCCCAAGGTTCTAACTTCTTTGTCCTCTCTACCATACAACCAGCTGGCTTATTGTTGTCAGGTTTCACCCTCTGGCAAACCTGACAACCTCTAATATATCTAGCTATCTCTGCCTTCATTTTCGGCCAATAATATTTCTCAATTACCCTAGCGTATGTTTTCCTAACGCCCATGTGCCCCGATAATCAATTCAATTCAGTTTAGTATATTAAGTCTATGGATACAAAAAATCCTTACAGACTAGCAATAACATTAAAAATAAAAACTTAAAACTAGAAAAATAATATTTAAACAATTAAAAAACCTCATTCAAGAGTAATTTAAATGAAAATCTGGTAACAGAAAAATCTATATCAAAATTTGCATTAATTTAGTTAAAATGAGATAGAGCTCTATTCAAAGGCTCATTAATGGCATAGTTTGATCTATGAAACTTAATGAAAAATAAATTATTTCGCCTTAAGCATTTATTAGGAACTTTAAACAAAATTAATTCTAACAATGCTGGACAATCAATATTACCACAAATGATGTCATACACAAAAACAAGGGATTGTAGCGTTCGCCTTTTTTCAAGAGATTGAATACTTAAGAGCAAACAACGAGAAACGTACGAAGGCAATGGATCAACAAAATGCAGAGATCTCAAAGCAAATTTAATAAATTTCTTCTGAACGCGTTCTAAACGATTAATATGGGTAGCATAAAAAGGATTCCAAATAAAACAAGCATATTCTAATTTGGACCTCACAAAGGAATTGAATAAAAGCTTAAGCGTGTAAGGATCCGTAAAATCCGAACTATTACGACGCACAAAAGCCAAAAGAGAATAAGCTTTAGGAATAATGTAATTCACATGGGCAACAAATGTAAACCCAGAATCAAAAAGAACACCCAAGTCTAAAATTTCCTTAACCGTCTTCAAAGTCGAATTTGAAATTTTATAGGTGGAAATAGGTAAAAAATTTGATTTCGAATACGAAACATGAAAACATTTATTTAAATTCAAACATAATTGGTTTTTATTACACCATAAAACAAAATTATTTAACTCTAACTGCAACTCAAAAACATCATTAAGATTAGCAATTTTTGAAAAGATTTTTAAATCATCCGCATATAATAAAAATTTAGCCTTTGAAAAACAAACACTAACGTCATTAATAAACCAAATGAAAAGTAAAGGGCCCAATATACTACCCTGCGGAACTCCAGAGGAGGCAAAAAAATTGTAAGATGTAGCACCATCAACAAAAACAAAAGAACGTCTACCAGAGAGATAGGACTTAATCCAACTAAGAAAACTAGAATGGAAACCTATCTTTCCCAGTTTAGCAATAAGGATGCTATGAGAAACCTTATCAAAAGCTTTTGACAAGTCAGTGTAGATGACATCAACATGTAGACCAAGTTCAAAAGTCGAAATACAATATTGATTAAACACAGCCAAGTTAGTGACTGTTGAACGCCCAGCAACAAAACCATGTTGATATGGACAAATTATTCTTTTAATGGCAAAGAACAACTTATCTTTGATAATACCTTCAAAAAGTTTTGACAAAGAGGACAACTTGGAAATTGGTCTATAAATTGAGACATCATTCTTATTGCCGCTTTTGAATACAGGTGTAATAGACGCAATCTTGAAATTATCAATAAATACTCCAGCAAGTAAAGATTTATTAAAAATTTCCTTTAACGGAAGACAAAGTGAGAACATACATTTTTTAATTAAATATGCCGACAACCCATCAACATCATCAGTAATGGGTTATTGTGACACTCGAATAAAATTTTACCTTTTTCACTTTTGCCAACAACTCTCTTCCACTCGTACCCAGCACTAAACAAACTATTTGTCCCTGCCTTTATGTGTTTATATAACACCCCATTTTCAATTCTCCAAGCAGGGTAATCGAGTGGTTTATCCTCCACTTTCCGAACCATGCTCTCAAGCCATGGATCTTCTACACGCCCATCTACCTCCCCTACGACTGGGACACTTCTGGAAAGCATGTCGGGCACAACATGATCTTTCCCCTTTCCGATGAATGATTTCATAATCATACTGCTGGAGCTTTAAAGCCCACCTAGCCAACCTACCGCAAGGATCTTTCAAATTGTTGAGCCATACCAACGAATGATGGTCGGTCACCACTGTGAACCTAACCCCTTCGAGGTATGGCCTCAACTTCTCAACTGCCCACAAAACAGCCAAACACTCCTTCTCGGTAGTGGAATAATTCCTCTCGCATCTACTCAACGACCTACTCAAATATGAAATGACCTTCTACCCTTCATCAAACTGCTGTGTCAAAACGGCACCTATTCCAAAATCGGAAGCGTCAGTCTGAACTACGGAGGGTCGTTCGAAATCAGGACAGCTCAGGACCGGCGCCGTCACTATGCGCTCCTTGGCCTTCAAAAAGCTGTCCTCGCACTCCGGCGACCATCTAAACCTGTTCTTCTTCTTTAGAAGATCAGTTAGAGGCTTAACCAAATCAGCGAAATTCGAAACAAACCTACGATACCAAGAAATGGTGCCAACAAACGACCTGACTTCCCTTACATTTTCGGGAGCTGGAATTTTCAGCATTGCCACAACTTTCTCGGGGTCAACGTGCAAGCCCTGTCGATCAACAACGTAACCTAAGTGCCGTAGCGAAGAAAGACAAAAATTACATTTTTCTCTATTTAATCTAAGACCTGCCGAGCAAATCCTCCTCAGGACCTCCTTTAGAACCTCAACATGCTTATCAAATGTATTTGAAACGATAATAATATCGTCCAAATACACGAAAACATGAGGTTCCAAGTCAGCCCCAAGGACCTCATCAATAAATCTCTGCCAAGTTGCAGGCGCATTGTGCAGGCCATAAGGCATGCGCTTGAACTGGTAGAGCCCCCTACCCGGAACTGTAAATGCCGTACAGGCCCTACTGGGATCTGCCAATAGGCGGATTTTATATCCAAGCTAGAGAGGTATTTGGCATCCTTCAGCTTATCTAAAGTAGCCGAAATATAAGGGAGGGGGTAACTATCTCGATCCGTATTTTTATTCAGTGTCCTATAGTCGACACAAAACCTATAACTCCCATCCTTTTTCCTAATCATCACAACCGGTGATGCCCATGGGCTGTGAGAAATCTCAATCACACCCTTTTCTAACATATCCTCTATTTCCTCATCTATGCGCCTCTGAATAGCGGGCGATACCGGATAGTATCGCTGCTTGACTGGTTCCACATTTGACTTTGACGAATCCGATGTTCGTCCAAATGTGTACAACCAAGTCCCTCAGGTATAGACCTAAAAACATCTGCAACCAACTCCTCAAGAACCGATTTTTCCCTAGTTTTCCAACGAAGACCTATCAACTATCGCCGCTACTGACGAGACCTCGACTTGGTCGGAAAACCTCCACTGATTCTTGGCCAAATCTGGCACTACACCGGCCTTAGACCAAAAGTCTACTCCAAGAATCAATGATTGGGGTAAATCCGGTATTACGAGGCATTCAACGAGGATCGACTTGCCCTCTACCTCGAAAGGGACCGAAACTACCCCCCTAACCGGAACTTCTTCACCATCTGCAAGCGCAACCTTGCTGACCGCAGACGCCAATAAACTTATCCCCCAAGACTTTAATGTGTCCCAGCCTGGCCTACCAAGAATCGTCCTGGTGGCCCCCGAATCTAAAAGCCCTAACATACGCACTCCAAAAATGCTAACGCCTAAATATGGCCTATTATCTAAATCTTTTCCCGACAAAGTGAAACTCAAATATACTCCGGACGGACGCCTCTGAGGCCTATCACTATTTTCCCTAGCCAGCTGGTTGCCCGCAGGCAACCTACCTAAACCTCGCGAACTTCTTGCCCTGCTTCCAAAAGAGCTCGCTCCCCATTTCCCGACTCTTCGCGGGCCCTCGGAGCCGCTCTCGGGGCCGCCTCCCTGTCCGAGAGCTCCTGTAATTGCCCTGCTCTCGGAGAGCATCGGGGGCAATCACTCTTCATAAAGCCAGGCCGCTCGCAGCCGCGGCATATAACCGCTTTTCGGCAGTTTACCGAAACATGCCCAAACTACTTGCAGTTAAAGCACCCTTGAGGTGCCCTAATTCTCCGCCCCAATCTATCAAGGAAACCAACTCCGAAAGACTCTCAGGCTCAGCCAAGCCCAGCTGAGTCTGATAAAAAGGACACAAATTAGCCATAACCAGACCCAACATACGCTTCTCCGGCAAGGACTCGGACAGACGACGGAACAGACCCCTCATAACCGCTACATAAATGCCTATGGACTCAGCCCCACCTTGAGTCCTTTTCCTAATTTCGTCTAACAAGAGGTCATCATAATTATGGGGCAGAAACTCTAACTTCAGCTGAACGACCAATTCTCGCCAGCTGGAAACATACCTTCTGGCATCACGGAACCAAATCAAAGCCCTATCCGAAAATAAATCTACCGCCCCTCTAAACAACTGGTCCTCACTGACCCCACGAGAGCCACAGAGCTCGTCTACTCGCACCAGGAAGGCATGCAGAGATATATCCTTTCTCTGACAGGTAAACTTTAAATCCCACTTGGACAAATTTCAAAATCCCTGAAACCCTAACATGCCCTCAAACAACAAAGTCTGTTCATTAAAACAAAATTATTAAAAAAAACTCAAAAAAAAAAAATATCTATATAAAAATAAACCAGCGTACCACGATCACAAAATTAAAAAAATAAAATCAATAAAAATATTTTTATAAAATAATATAAAAATTTAAAAAAAGAGAAAATAATAAAAAAACAGTTCAAGGCGGACGACACCACCACTGAAAAAAAAAACAAAAAAAATTTAATAACTAATAAAAATTAATAAAAAAAAATAAATTAAAAAAATTATATAAAAAAATTTTAGAAAAATCAAAATAATACAAAGGTGCAACGCAAAATTAAAATAATACTAATTAAAAAAAAATATACACGAGTTGCACCAAAAAAAACGGAACGGACTCACCGAACAAAAAAAACCGCCAATAGCACTCTGACCGGAAAACTCGACAAAGTCAAAAAAAAAAACTAAATAAATATAAAGACAAATTATTTAAAATAAAAAAACAAAAATAATACAAACAAAAACAACACACAGAAAAAAAAAATTTAAAAAAAAAACCCGAAAAATAGAAAAAAAAATTTAAAAAAAAGTTAATATTAAAAAAAACTTTAAACAAAATAGCCCCACGTTGGGCGCCAGCTTATCGCGCTATTTTGAACTAAAACTTTATTTAAAACTCTAAACCCAAAAATCCCCACGCGATAAATAAATTCCCTATTTGCCCGAATAGCACAGTCGCGAAGCGTGGGATTTAAGCCGACCCTCGTGGTAAGGTATCCCCGGCCGAACGAACAACACGAACACGCGAAAACCCGATAACTAAACTTTTAAAACCCTACACCGAAACTGCCGCAATATATATATATAAATATATATATGTATATATATATATAAAAGAAACTGAAATTTTCCCGACACCAAGAAAATAATACCGAACAGAAACCCTTTTCAAAATTGACACAAAACGACAAATACCCAAAAGAAATTATTTATATACCAAAAAAAATTATATTTTTTAAAACGCAGTTGATTTGCGGGACCAGACCAACCTGTCTGAAATCCCTCGCACGATGCTTTGCAGAATCTATTCTCCAGCTGGAATTCGATAAAATTCGATTTCCAGAAACAACTTGGCTCTGATGCGGGACGACACAAACAAAAAAAAGGAATAAGGAATAGGGGGGAAACGGCCAAACAAATTCCTATACTTGAAACTCCCAGGACGGAAACACTTCACCAAAACAAATCACGACCGAACACAACCTGTCCAACTCTATTAAATTCCTCAAATTCAAAACACTAAATGGCCGACTGCCACAAATAAAATAAAGTAAAAAAACAATAGCTGGCAAAACTAAACCAATGAGCAAAACTACTCCCTTTGGAACACTTGTCCTCCAGCCACAATCCGACGCTGGCAACCGCTCCACCTCACCACTCCAAAAACACAATTTAGAACACAGGAAAGAAAATTTAAAAAATTTTCTAACCAATTATTTAAGCCAAATTAAATTTAAAATCTCAAACTTCACTTTTTACTTTCCTTCTTCCCTGCTCAAAAAGAATTTAAAGAATTAGAATATATGAGCGCCTATGACGCTCACTTTCCATTTATTTTCCCACATACATAGAGTGCCGCTTACGCAGAAACCAGTGTCCGCAGTCGGGGCTTTACCCATACCTATATGCGAAAAATCTCTTCAGATTTTTCTAGGTGTGTTTGGCAAATTTACATATACCCCCCTGCACCCACCAAAATGAAATATACATTTTGGCGGCACTCATGTACGTATAGGCGAAAGCATAAATGTTCTCAAATTCCCCTCCCTCAAACAGGTTCAAAGAGTATAAAAGCTTTGGTCCAGGTTTTGACATTTTACTATTGTAATGGCGAGGCTGGCAATACCTTCATCGGATCGCCGCCGCTCACTGAGCTAACTTAACGAAAGCAAAAGCGAAAGAAAGGAGAAGAAAGCAAGAGAACTTTGACAGCTCAAACAAAATATTCAGTTTTCTTCTTCCGCGCGCCGGTCGCATTTCACCCGCGAGTGGCGAATTTGTTTTGCTTAACAAATTAAGCAAAACAAATATATTTATATAAAAAAATTAACAATCAATAAAATCGAGCAGTGCGTTCTTTCGGTGCGTGTGAGATTTAGTTCCTCCGATTTTGTTCGCCCGTCGCCCCGAACAAAAGGGAAACATAAAAAAACATAACAAACAATACAACAAAACAACAACAACTGTGCCGCGAATCTATGCCGCGACACCACTACAAAACGAAACGAGTCAACAATACCAAAGGCAGACGAAATGGAGGACGCCCTAATTTACATCATAAGGAGTATACAGCTTCATGATTTTGCTGATGAACGGGCCCAAATAGCACGCCATTCTTGCGTCAAAAACCACAGTTCGATTAGCAGCTTGACTCCTTTTATCGACGAAAAGGGAATCTTGAGAGTAGGAGGACGATTAAACGCTTGCACATTGAGCTACGATGCTAAACACCCGATACTTATGCCGTATCACAACCCAATTACGAAACAATTATTAGAAGAGCTGCATAAGGAAGATCTTCATGCGGGTCCCCAAACACTTATATCTATAGTAAGACAACGTTTCTGGCCAATCAAGGTAAAATCTCTTGGCCGCTCAATCGTTCAAGGTTGCGTTCAATGCAACAGAGCTAAACCAAAACTATTTCAACTGCTAATGGGAAATATGCCAACAGATAGGGTGCAACCAGCAAGGCCTTTTGTCATCTCCGGAGTCGATTTCTTTTGACCCATCTGGACGCATTTTAAAATTCGCTGCAAACGGCCACTCAAGTCATACGTCGCAGTATTTTGTTGCTTCGCCACAAAAGCCGTACATCTCGAGCTAGTGACAGATCTCTCAACTGAAGCTTTCATTGGAGCTATAAAACGATTTACAGCGCGTCGTGGACACTGTAAGAAGTTATACTGCGATAACGCAACAAACTTTGTTGGACTATCTTGAAGAGCAGTACAAGGCTATTCATAATAAAGAGGCGCTTGAAAAAATCACCTGCGAATGCAATAAAAAGTGCATGGAATTCTCATTTATTCCACCCCGCGCTCCACACTTTGGTGAACTTTGGGAAGCAGCAGTCAAATCAGCCAAACACTTGCTGCAACACACATTAGCAGCTGCTTCATTAACTTATGAAGAAATGGAAACGATGGTGATCCAAGCAAAGGCCATAATGAATTCTCAACCAATTACGCCATTGCCAACTGATCCAAATGACTTCGAAGCTCTAACTCCTGGACATTTGCTAATAGGAGAACCACTCACTTCAACAGTAGATCCAGTGGCCGGACGGAACACGGCTAACAATCTCACCAGGTGGAAGCTGGTCACACAAATGAGGGAGGAATTCTGGAAGAGATGGTCCCTTGAATATCTCAACAGTTTGCAGCATCGCCATAAGTAGAAACAGGAATGTCACAACGCTAAACCAGGGATGATGGTGCTTATAAAGGACGAAAACCTACCACCTTTAAAATGGTCTTTGGAACTGTCATGTTCAATAGAATTATATTGGCTAGGGTGGCGGATTAACACTTCGTGGCCCAAGCTGCTCGCCGGCTTGTGGGAGGGTTCTTGCCACCTAGCTAACACCATGAACAATTAACAAAAAAAGAATTTGTGCCAGGAAAAAAAATAGGAAAAGTAAAAGTAGAAAAAAAAACAGAATAAAAAGGTATGGGGACTACCACAAGATTCATACTCTGGTGCAGATATCTGAGCATTCGCATTCACGCGAATCTCATTATCATTCTCTCTCACGGTCAGTCTTCTTTCAACCTAAGATTCTCACGAATTTCATACTTACTCAGATTCTCACGCCTAAACACTCCACGCACAAACATCTACAACACTCCCCCCTTGTTTACATTCATACCAATCTAACGTCATCGTCAGTCTGTAGAAGCCTTCCCACCCCTTCTGTGCCCATTCCGGTCACAGCCGTAAACTGCTCCATGGCTTCAAATGATCGGTGCAGTTGCCTGAGTCCGTCGGTAAAGAGTATCAGTCCGTTCGTCTACGTCATGGGATGGCCTTGCGCAATGCGCATCTATCTATCGCACACCTTTGTGCGACACCCACACCAACTTTAAATTGTTCAGTTGCACATAACGCTAAATTTCACGCAACCTTAGATACAGGTTTTTTGTTCTTGAGGGTCACCTCATGGTTCGTTCAAAAAAAGAAGTAAAATCCAGAAAGGTAAAACTAAATAGAAATGTATACCTCCTTTTTTTTCTTAAATTTTTATTAATATCCAATACAAAAAAACTGCAGTAGAGAAAAAAATTAAAATAAACAATTTTCTTCAAATAAGAATAATTAAAAAAAAATTTAAGAAAACAACAAACGGGAAAAAAAGTAATTAGAAGAAATAAGATAAATCTACAACTATAAATATAAAGAAAGTAAATGCATGAATGTGCACACGGCTGCAATAAAATTATTATCTTTTTTCTTTCTTTGATTAGCAAAATTTAAGACACAACCAAATGGAGCGGCAAAGTAATCAAAGGAATGCAACAAAAAAAAAACGAAGTAAAGCCAAAAGTTTTGGTTGCTTTGCTTTGTTTTTCTGCTCTTACAAATTTAATTATCTCCAATTGGGAGCAGGGGGACCAGAAATATAGAAAGGTTTTTATTTCTTTTTCGTTTAAAAACTGCACTCACCGATCATAGTTTCCTGATGTTGGAGCCACCACCCGAAATTCAGTCGCTGCAACGAAAAGAATAAAAGGTCTGTGGGGGGGGGAAGAAATGGTAAGGGCAGCAAAAACCTGTTGCAAAATTTTTTTTTCTTTCGTTCTTCCTATTCGTTTTTCCTATCGCTCAATGCCGAAGCTTACTTTACTCTATCTTAACACCGTTGCACTTTTACAACAATAGCAAAATATGAAAAATATAAGAGTATTAAAAAAAAAGTAAATTGAAAATTCCATATACTAAAACTAATTCCTATGTATATAATTCCCCTATGTCGGAGCGGAGGTCGTTCAACATCTGCCTTTTTCTGCAACAGATCAGCTGTTTGTCGCCGCCGCTATGTCTGGGTACATAGGGATTTCCTCTGACGTCAGATCTTGCGGTTTCTACCGGTGGCTGTGCTGGCAGCGCGTTCACCGAAACATATGTTTATTTTGGTGTAAGTTGTTGTTGTCCGAAGCAAAGATTAGCCACAAGTTTATAATTTATATATATATTTTTTTTTAAATTGTGCATAAAACTTAAACACCGAACACAGATTATACTGTTTTTTTTTCTTTCTTTGTCTCCAATATTTCTTTATTTTATTCAAAATTTTCATTTATTGTAAACTTCAGTTTTCTTTATTTTATTTAAAATTTTCCTTTATTGTAAGCTTCAGTTTTCTTTATTTTATTAAAAATTTTCCTTTATTGTAAACTTCAGTTTTGTTTATCTTTTCCAGGTTTTGTTCTTTCCTGTTTAGGCATGTGTTAACCAAACATTTTTTTTTTGTTTATTCTTTTTTTTTTTAAATGCTAAAAATTCAGTTTTTGTTCTCTTTTTAGGGTTTTTTTTTCTCCACTAAAAAAGTTACGTCTGTCACGTTTTCAAGTTCACGACTTTCTCCTCTTTTCAAATTTTTAACAAACTTCACCAAGCCCCTAAAAAGAAAAAGCTATTTGTTGAGTTGTAACCATTCTTCGTTTAGACCACCGATTTCAGTATCCAACCCAATTCATACATTCACTCACGCATTCAAACACATCTCATACAACCTTTCACCATGCAACCATCATCTAAAATACCATAACATTATTTTACCCAGTACAAGAACCCCTTCCTGTTAAGTTAACTAGCAGAATTTCTAAATTGATCTACACAGGCTGTCGTTACAGGCTCGCAGCCGCCGATGTTGCCTGCAATATGGAGCGCAGCCTGAATTTATTGTACTAACCTCCAACGTGTGGCCTCGACCCACGCACTCATGCTCTAAAAAAAAACCCTAGCCGGGAAATTTAATAACTTCTCGCCTTAAACATCGTAGATACAATTAACACAAAACCTATGACCAAATAAAAATTACGCTAAAATTGTCAAAAAACTAAAAACAAATTAAACAAAAAAACAAAATAAAATAAATAAATAAATAACTACCCCAAAATATTGCCCCGCCCTATATTTCACTGTAACCCTACGCCACAAACATATCTTTCGCATGGTAAACTCCTAACTTCTTGCCAGCCATATTGCCAAGCTCGTATAACGAGTTCCCTATAACTTTTAGTACCACACATTTGATATTAGTGGGGGCCAATTTCGCATTATAGCCCTGTATGAGGTTACTTTGTTTAAAGTTTCGGCGAAAAACTAGCTGTCCTATCCTAAATTTAATTTCTCTTGTACGCGTGTTATAAACTTTTTCATTTCTTTGGTGTGCTAGCTTCAATTCGGTCGCAATCCGATCTCTCAACAACTGCAATTTGTCAGACTTTTCTTCTACCACAAAATCCCCATCTTTCACTGAATGCAGTCGCCGCAAAAGTTCATATGACCGGCCATGCTGCATCATATGACAGCCAAAAACCGCATAATATGGCTCTACTCCTATAGAGCTGTGCACTACACTCATCAGTGCAAACGCGGCATCACTTATGCAATTGTCCCAATTCTTTTGATTTTCCCCAACATAGGAACGAATCATTTGCAGAACCGAACGGTTTACTCTCTCGGACGCATTCGCCTGATGAGAATAAAACGCAGTTTTAACATGTTGGACACCATACTGACTCAAAAACATTTTAAACAACTCAGACACAAATTGCTTGCCATTATCAGAATGTACAAACTCAGGTACCCCAAAAACATGAAACACTTCTTTTTCTAAAAATTGAATTACATCAGCAGCAGTCGCTCTGCGCATTGTCTTCAAAAACACAAACTTTGAACAATGATCTAAACAAACAAAAATAAATGTATTGCCATCCTTTGACCTAGGATATGGCCCCATAAAATCGATATATAGCCGCTGAAACGGCCGTTCCGCTATACGCTGCGCTCCCATGGATGGACGACGTATAATATTTTGGTTTTTAGTCCCTTTACACACTTGACTATTGCTTGCACTTCCGATACCATGCCTGGCCAAAAATATTTAAAACGTAATCTCGCAAGTGTTTTGTGTATTCCCCCATGTCCAGCTGATGGTGAATAGTGCGCAGATCCTACCAATCCACTGCGTAACTCAGATGGAACCCACAATTTCCATGCGCGGTCCTCCTGAATCGCGTCCCCAGTACAAATTTCTGTTCGTTTATAAACAAACCCATCAGACACACATACATCTGGCAGGCGTTCCTTATTTTCACTGACTGTTTTCTTTAACTCTTCATATTCTGTAGATGCAAAATATGGAGAGTTAAAGTCAACATCAAGCGACCTATCTACTAATTTTACTTCCTCCATATGCATTCGGGAGAGAGTGTCCGGTACCACATTTTGAGACTCCTTGCGGTGCTCTATGTTAAAATTGTATCCCTGCAATTTCAGACTCCATCTGGCTAATCTTCCAGCCAAGTCTTTCTGGCCCATAAGCCACTTCAGGCTTGCGTTCCGTAATCACAGTGAAGGGCAAACCTTCAATGAAAGGACGAAACCGTTTTACACTTAATATTGCGGCATAACAATCTAGCTCAGTGACACTATAATTCCTTTGAGCTTTATTGAGCTTAGCCGACATATATGCTATCGGGCGCTCTCCTCCCTCATCGTCTATTTGAAACAAAACACCCCCTACACCATACGTTGACGCATCTCATTGAACATAAAAATGACGATTAAAATCCGGATTGGTCAAAACCGGAGCCGTACTCAAACTAAGTTTGAGTTTTATCGAATGCCACCTTGGCTTCATCCGTCATGAAGAATTTCTTCATCCTTTCTTTCGTCAAACAATCATGCAACGGGGCGGCTATGGTAGCGTAGTCCTTAATAAATCTACGGTACCAGCCCGACATTCCAAGAAAACGTCTTAGCTGCCTTGGACTCTTCAGGTTCAGGAAATTAATTTATTGCGGCTACCTTCTCTGCATCCGTCTTAATACACCCGTCACCGACTACAAAACCCAAATACTTCACTTCTCTAAAACAAAAAATTTTTTCCACATTTATGGTTAATTTCGCCCTCCGCAAACAATTCACGACCTGCTCTAGAAGCTTCAAATGCTCCTCAAAATTGGCTGAACACACCAAGAGATCGTCGAGGTAGACAAAGACATGCTCTCTCATATCAGAAGGAATGACCCTGTCCATAAGCCTACACATTCTCTGGGCAGCATTACATAAGCCGAAAGGCATCACTGTAAAGTGATATAATGGCCGACCAGGGACTGTGAATGCAGTTTTCTCCCTCGACTTTCTCTCCAGTGGTATCTGCCAAAACGCTTCTTTTAAATCAATCGCCGAAATGTACCGAGTTTCTTGCAAACGACTCAGAATGCCATCTATGTGCGGTAAAGGATACGCATCCTTTATTGTGCGGTCATTTAATTTTCGTGCATCTAAGCACAGCCTGTTTTTCGTTTCCTTCCGGACGACACTGGCGAATTCCAGCTGCTGTTGCTAACCTCTATTACCCCCATACTAAGCATGCGATCTAATTCCGCGAAAATTAATTTTTGTATTGCTGGCGAAATGGGGTGATGTCGCTGCTTCACGGCCAAATTTTCATCCGTCACCTCAATGACATGTTCTTCCACTTCCGTTCGACCAACTCCTAAAACTGCAAAAGATGGAAACAAAGCCTTCACCAAATCCAATTTCTTGCTATCATTTGCACATAGGACATGCTCTTTAGTGTCAAAACTTAGATCTGATGGCAGTGGAACTAATTCCGCTATTGAAGCCAACGAATTTACACTTGAGCCTCCTTTGCTCACCACAGCCATGCCAAAGATTTTCCAAAAATCTACCCCAAAGTAAATTTGTTGTTGCAAGGCTGGAACTATTAAAAACTCCATGTCCTTCGTCACTCCTTCCCATAAAACGGGTAACACAACCATCCCTACTATTGAAGTTACTCCACCATTTGCTGTTTGCACGCTTAGGCCTTTCGTAGGAATAATCCGCTTATCATTTCCACTTTGAAGAAATTGTATAGCGTCTTTGCCTATGCAGTTCGCACTCGCTCCCGAGTCCAGCAGCGCGACCACATCCTGCCCATCAACCTTCGTTTTTGCAAAAAATCTATTGTCACCTTCCAACGTGACTACAGTGGCAATAATTTTGTTTTTCAATTTTTTTATTAATTTACTCCTTTCCCTTAATCTACCAATTTTCCTATAATTCCTACTATTTTTATTTTTATTAAAAATTTCTTCTGCGAAAATACGCGCTCTGACCTCCTCGTACTCTACTTTGCGCTGGTGCAGACTTTTTCTGCCACCTATTGGCGGAGCATCCTCCTGCTTTTTAACTAACATATTCGGGCATCTTTTTAAAATTTTTAATTCCCCTGATTTTCCGGGTGCCTCGGTATCTGGCAATGGTTCCCGGATGTCACTGCCAGATTCAGGTTTATAGATTGTTGCTGACAAAAAGACTCATCACTGCCACACATAAAACATTTCATTACATGAAACACTGACTTGCACGAATTCTCTCTTAACGCTTCACCGGGATTCCTCTTGAAATAATCGCCAGGCAGTCCACAACTAAAACATAAATTCAAGTGAAACGGCGAAGGACAGACTGGGATGGACAAATTCTGAACATTTTGTATATACGGAGAAAAAGGGACATCTGTTTGCAGCCCGCGGCTCTGCCTAGTCACATACGGACTACCCGATTGCACATTCTCCATTGGCTTACTACCACGAACACCAAACGCTTGGCCACCTCCGGGGTTCGGTTTCAAAGTGTTCCGGCCAATCGCTTCAACACTTGCGTGTGCCACTGCATCCTCACACTCCACCCTTCTATCGCATTAACTTGCCTAATTCTCGTCCTTCCCTCTTTCAACAACTTATCCGCCCTCTTGACTTCTTTCTTCAGGTCCGCAAGCGTATCGATTTTGGACGAAAAAGTTAAGCCCGCCAAACTACTTTTCAAATTTCCCCTAATTATATTCACCAGCTCCTTCTCTGGCATTTTCTTCTTCAATCTAAATGTTAGATTGTGCATGTCAGTGTAAAAATCTTCGAAGCCCTCACCCGGTTGCTGCTTCCTTTCTATGAGCTTCCCAATAATTTCATAATCAGTCTCACCTGACTTGAAATGACCGATTAGCTCCTTCTTCAAATCAAAATAACAAAAATCATATTTTTCGGCGTTATCCTCCACCACGTGCCAATACCATTTTAATGCAGCCCCAGTCACAAGACAGTGGAAATCGGTAAAAAGTTGGCGATATGAAATGGCATACTGCTCGCTCATTTTTTCTGCCCTGAACACAAAACTTTCTACCGTCATATCCTTGCCGGTACCGTCGAACTTCAAGTGCCAGCGATCTAAATCAACGCGCTTGCGTCTTTCCGGCTCACATGGGCTATACGTATCATAGCCAGCGGACGGTGGCCGTGACACGTCTACTCTCTCTTCTTGTCCAGCGCGTCGTTCTGCCCCGGTGGCGGCCCCCAAATTAGCAGTGCCTACTGGAGTAGATGCACCGGCAGGAGGTTGAGCTTCCACATTAGAACTCCTTGAATTCTCTACCTCTGCTACTCGGTGACTCAATGAAGCTACTTCACAGCTCACCTTTCTCATCTCGTCCATGCACCTATGCATCGTCTTACTCTGTTCCATGATCATTGCCATCAACTGATTCATAGGCTCAGCTGCTGTACCTGCTACGTTCGATCCTTCTACTGCCCCTGCAGTAGCACTATCCTCTGCACCATTCTGAACCCCATTGTCCCTAGCCTCGTCGTCAGCCATTTCGAAGAGCTGATCTAATTTGGTAGAGAAGCTAACAGTTTCGTCCAAACGACTTAAAGTGGGCTGTTTGATTATCACGCTTTTTCTAACCGATTTACCCCTTCCAAAAACCAAATCTACGCAATCGTCCAAATATCTCGTAGATATACGCTCGCTCTGATGCGCCACTCCAATATCAATTTGGTTCAACGCAGTCGCTACTACTTGGCTCTCTAACGCCCGGGCGACACTTCTGGTAACTGGCCTGTTCCGCAGTGGCCCTTCAGAATTTACAGGATAATCATCAAACTTTCTCAAATTCTCCATTCACTCGTACCATGCACACTTTTTACCCCCTTGATACCAAAACCAGTGCCAAACGAAAAATTCCTCCTCAGCAGCTCAATTTCCAAAATAATATTCCACTTCCAATTCAAATCGTAAAAAAAACAAAGTAAAAATAAATTTTTTCACTCCTTTTTTTTTTTTTTTTAAGTATTGATAAATCAAAGTTAATAGCTAAACAAAAGGAAAAAAAATAAAAAATTTAAATAATTCAAATTAAACTAAACCAAAATCCAAGAGCACCAGTGAATGTTACCAGCAACTCCATAAACGGAATAGAAAAATATAAATAAATAAAAAAAATATAAAAGAAATCAATAAAAATTAAAAGAAACAAATTCAAAAATCAAAATTCCAAAGGGCTATGAAAATTGTAATAAAAAAACATTAAATAAAAAAAACCCACTTATTATAAAAATTCAAAAGTAAAATTTAAAAAAAACAATAAAAATTAAATTTAAAACTATTTTTTTTTTATTAAACTTCAAATGGAATACCATAAAAACAACTTCATAGATAAATTCAAAACAACTTAGCAATAAAAAAAATGTAAGATTTATGAAAAAAAACAAATAATAATAACAAATTTAAATAAAATCCAAAATTTGTATCGAATTCATCCAAAATCGTCCTCAGACAAATTTGATCTTGAACCCTTAAAAAGGGAAAAAAATATATTAAATCAAACTAAAATCTAAAAAAAAAAAAACCAAAAAAAAATTTAAAATAGATATGTGAAAAGAAAAAAAAAATAATGAATTGCAAAATCAAACTCAACTTCCAAATTGTGTAACGTGTTTACACAATCGCACACGTGTGTAAAAAAAAATCAACCAAAAATATAAAAAAAACAAGTTGGTGTGTGTGGTGCCGACACGATAGGGTGCGAAGAAGATACTTGGCTTCGGTCATCCCCGGTCCGAAAAGAAAAGTTAAACCCCACGTCATTCGAAATAAACATTGAACCACACAGGCCTCAGTTTACGTGAATACCCCTGGTTGCAGTACACTGCAAACTCCATTCGCCCACAAAAATGCACGTATCCAACTTCACAGCAGCTCAATGCATGATCAATGCTCTGGTACCCGCCAAATTGACCTCCAAAACTATCCTACCGCAAATCGGTTGTATGGCACAACTCCAACTCCTTCAAAAAAAAAATCCTTAAGGAACCATAACCACTTAATTCACACTCCCATTTGCAACCACACTTGAATGCCCTCAATCCCCTGAGTCATAAACTCACAAAGACGAAGCTCACTCAGGCCATTGCTATATACAAAAATAAACAAGATAGAAAAGAATATGAGAAAAAACAAAAGAAATTATGCTATGTCGTTGGGCGCCATTGTCATGTTCAATAGAATTATATTGGCTAGGGTGGCGGATTGGCAATTCGCGGCCCAAACTGCTCGCCGGCTTTTGGGAGGGTTCTTAACTAAACCAAAATCCAAGAGCACCAGTGAATGTCACCAGCAACTCCATAAACGGAATAGAAAAATATAAATAAATAAAAAAAATATAAAAGAAATCAATAAAAATTAAAAGAAACAAATTCAAAAATCAAAATTCCAAAGGGCTATGAAAATTGTAATAAAAAAACATTAAATAAAAAAAACCCACTTATTATAAAAATTCAAAAGTAAAATTTAAAAAAAACAATAAAAATTAAATTTAAAACTATTTTTTTTTTATTAAACTTCAAATGGAATACCATAAAAACAACTTCATAGATAAATTCAAAACAACTTAGCAATAAAAAAAATGTAAGATTTATGAAAAAAAACAAATAATAATAACAAATTTAAATAAAATCCAAAATTTGTATCGAATTCATCCAAAATCGTCCTCAGACAAATTTGATCTTGAACCCTTAAAAAGGGAAAAAAATATATTAAATCAAACTAAAATCTAAAAAAAAAAAAACCAAAAAAAAATTTAAAATAGATATGTGAAAAGAAAAAAAAAATAATGAATTGCAAAATCAAACTCAACTTCCAAATTGTGTAACGTGTTTACACAATCGCACACGTGTGTAAAAAAAAATCAACCAAAAATATAAAAAAAACAAGTTGGTGTGTGTGGTGCCGACACGATAGGGTGCGAAGAAGATACTTGGCTTCGGTCATCCCCGGTCCGAAAAGAAAAGTTAAACCCCACGTCATTCGAAATAAACATTGAACCACACAGGCCTCAGTTTACGTGAATACCCCTGGTTGCAGTACACTGCAAACTCCATTCGCCCACAAAAATGCACGTATCCAACTTCACAGCAGCTCAATGCATGATCAATGCTCTGGTACCCGCCAAATTGACCTCCAAAACTATCCTACCGCAAATCGGTTGTATGGCACAACTCCAACTCCTTCAAAAAAAAAATCCTTAAGGAACCATAACCACTTAATTCACACTCCCATTTGCAACCACACTTGAATGCCCTCAATCCCCTGAGTCATAAACTCACAAAGACGAAGCTCACTCAGGCCATTGCTATATACAAAAATAAACAAGATAGAAAAGAATATGAGAAAAAACAAAAGAAATTATGCTATGTCGTTGGGCGCCATTGTCATGTTCAATAGAATTATATTGGCTAGGGTGGCGGATTGGCAATTCGCGGCCCAAACTGCTCGCCGGCTTTTGGGAGGGTTCTTGCCACCTAGCTAACACCATGAACAATTAACAAAAAAAGAATTTGTGCCAGGAAAATAAATAGGAAAAGTAAAAGTAGAAAAAAAAAACAGAATAAAAAGGTATGGGGACTACCACAAGATTCATACTCTGGTGCAGATATCTGAGCATTCGCATTCACGCGCCTCTCATTATCATTCTCTCTCACGGTCAGTCTTCTTTCAACCTAAGATTCTCACGATTTCATACGTACTCAGATTCTCACGCCTAAACACTCCACGAACAAACATCTTCAACACTCCCCCCTTGTTTACATTCATACCAATCTAACGTCATCGTCCGTAGAAGCCTTCCCACCCCTTCTGTGCCCATTCCGGTCACAGCCGTAAACTGCTCTATGGCTTCAAATGATCGGTGCAGTTGCCTGAGTCCGTCGGTAAAGAGTATCAGTCCGTTCGTCTACGTCATGGGATGGCCTTGCGCAATGCGCATCTATCTATCGCACACCTTTGTGCGGCACCCACACCAACTTTAAATTGTTCAGTTGCACATAACGCTAAATTTCACGCAACCTAAGATAGGTTTTTTGTTCTTGAGGGTCACCTCATGGTTCGTTCAAAAAGGAAGAAAAATCCAGAAAGGTTCCAGCAAAACTAAATGGAAATGTATACCTCCTTTTTTTTTCTTACATTTTTATTAATAGCCAATACAAAAAAACTGAAATGCAACAAAAAAAAAACGAAGTAAAGCCAAAAGTTTTGGTTGCTTTGCTTTGTTTTTCTGCTCTTACAAATTTAATAATCTCCAATTGGGAGCAGGGGGACCAGAAATATAGAAAGTTTTTTTTTTCTTTTTCGTTTAAAAACTGCACTCACCGATCATAGTTTCCTGATGTTGGCGCCACCACCCGAAATTCAGTCGCTGCAACGAAATGAATAAAAAGTCTGTGGGGGGGGGGGGGGAAGGAATGGTAAGGGCAGCATAAAACTGTTGGAAAATTTTTTTTTCTTTCGTTCTTCCTATTGCGCTCTTTCTTATCTCGCTCAATGCCGAAGCTTACTTTACTCTATCTTAACCCTTTCCCGCCGGTTGTACTTTATAAAGTACAGCAAAAAAGGTGGTCTTTAAAAATTTTTTACTCCAAGAAAGTTGAATAGTTTACACTCATATTCGCGATTTCTGATAGCTAATGGTTGTAGCAACCGTGGTAATTTTTGTCAGCTGACTCCGAAATGTTTAACTGTAATTTTGCTTTCCCGCCAAAATTGCGAAGTTGCAAATCAAAAATTTGTGTGACCACTCAACAAAAAAATTTAAAATAAAGTGTTTTTGATTGGATTTAATTTTCAATTTGTGTGTGATACTTTTAATAAGAAGTAAGTGAATATATAAAAATATATAGTAATGATCTGGGATAACTAAATACAAATTTATTTACTTTTCTATTTTGGTGTACTTTATAAAGTACAACCGGCGGAAAGGTACTAAAAATCGAAAAAAGTGTCAATGTCACAAAATCCACGAAAAACGTTTTTTGAAGGCCGAAGGGAGTTCAGGGGACTTCAAGAAGCTGTTACAGCGCTCTTGGAAGAGGACGAAGTAGAGGAAAATGAATCGTCCGATTATAATATAATAATTATACCACCAGAATTAGACCAATTGACTGATTCGGAAGATGTCGACGACCAAGATTTGTTCAACGACGAATTACCAATTGATTTACCTGGAACTATTGAGGTAGAATTAGTCAACAATGATGATGCTGATTTTACCATTCGACTTCGATGTCTACTGCGGCAAATATTCCACTGAAACTTGTTCGATCCCACTTGTTGCACAAGTAATATTAAATTTTCTGGAGAAAATCCCGCATCCACAGAATCACATCGTTTTCTTTTTGACAATTTTTTTTACTACACATGCTCTGATGAAACTACTAAGGGATATGCACTTTCGCGCAAGTGGAACTGTACGTGAAAATCGAATCAATAACTGCAAATTGGAAAAAAATAAAATTTTCGTCAAAAAACCTCGTGGTACTTTCGATTATCGATACGATACTACGAATGATGTACTAGCAGTGAAATGGGTGGACAACAGTGTGTGTTCGATGCTAACTAACTACGACACTGTGATGCCATTGACAACTGTAAAGCGTTGGTCAAGAGAAACTCGTAGCAAAGTAAATGTGTCACAGCCAAATGTGTATGCAACATACAATTCTCACATGGGAGGTGTCGATAATGTTGATCAAAACATAAATGCATATCGTATAGCTTTGAAGGGTAAAAAATGGTGGTGGGTGATTTTCACATATCTCATTGATGTGTCTATCACTAACGCTTGGAAATTATATATCTTATGTAATCCTGACTCCGACGATTATAAACCACAGTTAAATTTCCGACGTGCAATCGTTCGTAAAACTTTAATTGAAGGGAAAGTTAAAGCTTCCAGAAAAAGGCGCCATCCAGCGTCAACAGTGGAAAGAGAAGCAAGTGGACACATTCCAATAAAGAACGAATCACAACTACGATGTGTCGTCTGCCATCAACGAAGCATGTGGTCGTGCGCCGTATGCAAAAAAACTCTTTGCATCAAACGGTAATGCTTCGCAAAATATCATAATTAATTTTTTGTATACATTTTTTTTTTATACTTAATTAAAATTTATATATGTACCTATATAAATAAAATAAATATGTAATAAATAAAAACAAATAGAAGATTATCTTAATTTCAATAAAATTCGTGTATAGAATAATTTTGTAACCCCTTCCGCCGGTTGTACTTTATAAAGTACAGGCTGGAAAATGGGCGTGGAAGGACACACCTCAAAAAAAAAAATGTATTTATTAATGCGAACCTCAAACTAGCGCCTGGTTAAAATTTCATGAACTTTTGTCCACGGGAACTAAGTGCCGGCGTTAAAGGGTTAACACCGTTGCACTTTTACAACAATAGCAAAATATGAAAAATATAAGAGTATTAAAAAAAAAGTAAATTGAAAATTCCATATACTAAAACTAATCTCATGTATATAATTCCCCTATGTCGGAGCGGAGGTCGTTCAACTTCTGCCTTTTTCTGCAACAGATCAGCTGTTTGTCGCCGCCGCTATGTCTGGGTACATAGGGATTTCCTCTGACGTCAGATCTTGCGGTTTCCACCGGTGGCTGTGCTGCCAGCGCTTTCACCGAAACATATGTTTATTTTGGTGTAAGTTGTTGTTGTCCGAAGCAAAGATTAGCCACAAGTTTATAGATTATATATTTTTTTTTTCAAATTGTGCATGAAACTTAAACACTGAACACAGATTATACTGTTTTTTTTTCTTTCTTTGTCTCCAATATTTCTTTATTTCATTCAAAATTTTCATTTATTGTAAACTTCAGTTTTCTTTATTTTATTTAAAATTTTCCTTTATTGTAAACTTCAGTTTTCTTTATTTTATTAAAAATTTTCCTTTATTGTAAACTTCAGTTTTGTTTATCTTTTCCAGGTTTTGTTCTTTCCTGTTTAGGCATGTGTTAACCAAACATTTTTTTTTTGTTTATTCTTTTTTTTTTTAAATGCTAAAAATTCAGTTTTTGTTCTCTTTTTAGGGTTTTTTTTTCTCCACTAAAAAAGTTACGTCTGTCACGTTTTCAAGTTCACGACTTTCTCCTCTTTTCAAATTTTTAACAAACTTCACCAAGCCCCTAAAAAGAAAAAGCTATTTGTTGAGTTGTAACCATTCTTCGTTTAGACCACCGATTTCAGTATCCAACCCAATTCATACATTCACTCACGCATTCAAACACATCTCATACAACCTTTCACCATGCAACCATCATCTAAAATACCATAACATTATTTTACCCAGTACAAGAACCCCTTCCTGTTAAGTTAACTAGCAGAAAATTGATCTACACAGGCTGTCGTTACAGAACGCATAGTGGAAGTGATTCGTGGTGAAGATGGGCGCGTTCGTGTCGCAGATGCTCGTACAGCGTCCAACGTACTACGTAGACCGATACATAAATTAGCGCCATTACCAGTCGACGAGGAATGCCAACGTGACGAACCTACTCGAAATGCCTGTCCACAAGCAAGTAGCAAACCATCAACAAGCAAACAAGGCTGTCCACGGACTGACCATGAACCCTCCCTTCCTTCAAAGAAAACACGCCTACACACAACATCAACTTTAGTTACATTATTACTAGCCTGCCTGTTTTTGCCGTCCTGCTCACCATCCATCACCATCCATCACCATCCATCTGTCGAAGTACAACCATTTTACACCAATCCTGGCAACTATTTTGAGAATCTCGGTGTTGCGGAAGTTATCACCAGTAACTGGTCAGTAATCACATACATCGAAATCCGAGCGTTGAAATTGTCAAGGGATACTTAACCCTCCTGAACACAGTATGTGAAGCAATTCACGCTTCAACACATTGTTCCGCAACAGTGATGCTGTCCTGAAAAACCAGCTTCTTACCGTCACCCACTTTTCAAGAACTAAAAGAGGAGCATTCAACTTGGTAGGCAACGTCGCCCACACATTATTTGGAGTTCTTGACTCGGATTACACAGAGGAAGCAGCGCTCACCATCGATCAAATTCGGCAAAATGAGGATCATCTGGTCACTCTAATCCACAACCAAACCACATATTAAGACAGCACTATAAACACAATGAAGAAAAATCAACGGGATATAGAAAGAGCCTTTCAAAAAACTGAAAAGTTTCTGCACAAGGTAAATCTGAATATTGCCAGCCTCCAGCAACAGCTCAACAAGGAAAGGGCAACACAGATCTTCTGAGAATTAGCTATTCAAGCGACACTTCAATTGCTGCATCTACAACACGCACAGGATTCGCTCCTTGACATATTGACAGACACTCACCACGGGAAAATCAGTCCCGAACTTCTATCACCTCAACAATTACAAGGTGAATTGCTCAACATCAAGGCGAATCGACCAAGTCATCTGAAACTACCGGTCTCGTCAATGGAGTTGCTGAAGTATTACAACTTAATGACAATTCAAGGAATGCTGACGGAAAATTACCTTATCTTCAAAATTAACCTTCCGCTAATTGGCATAGACGACTTCGAGCTATTGAAACTCACAGCCACACCATGGCAATATAACGGAACATTCTTTAGAATCCGACCAGCGTATGATTTCTGATGATTAATCTACATCGCGACACCTACTATCCGCTGAATGAAGACGAGCTGAGGACTGACAGAAGGAGATCGCCATTTGTGTCATCTTAATCATCCATTGTATAAACAAGGTTCAACAATAAGCTCATGTGAGTTGAATCTGCTACATCACAAACCAACAACCGCATGTTCGATTGAAGCAGCCGGACAGGGACCTCATTGGATTCATGACACCAACACCTGGATCTATTCCGTTGCTGGTGAACTAACAATCAATGCAGTATGTGTACCGAAACTCCAAGAGCTGCATTTGCAAACCTCCGGACTGTTAGAACTGGGCGACAATTGCATCATCAGGCAACCACTTCTTACAATTCAAGGTCACAGAAAACAAGAGAGCATAATTAAAAGATCATACATCCCAGCAGTTGATATAAGCAAGCTGGTCACACCAACTGAAAATACGTCCTCAGCAGAACTGTATGCATCAAAATATGTATCTCACCATGAAGAACTAGAAAGGGTCCAACAACAGCTTTCAACATTAATGATCAACCTTTATACTCTGGGTTACACCTGTTTGGTAGTAGTGATCTGCATCATTGCAGTACTGGCTTGGAAACATCGCATCTTCACTTGTAAGACCGCTTCTCACAAGGGACACCAACAACCAAATTACAAAGACAACGAAGCCGATATCGACGCCACGCAAGACTTGTCCAAGATCACGGTGTATGACAGAGAAGGTTTAACGAAACCGCTCAACGCCTGGCAGGATGTTTGGGAGTCCCTGATTTCATATATATCTTTGGTTAAGTTTTTTATATTTTCACAAAACACAGAATTGCAGCTAAGCATTCTGGCTGCCTGGCTTTAGGCGTTTTTGCAGTTCAAGTGACGGACACATGATACCACCACTCAAGGTGATACAAAGTGTCAGTGCACTTGAAGGCAACATGCAACTAAGCATTTTGTGCCTTGCTTTGCTAGTGACTTCGCTGCATTTCGGTAAAGGTAAAATCTGTTATAAATAGGGAAATTAGAATAATAAAAAACCAGTTATTAATTATAATTCAAAGTGTTATCAATATCGACGCGGAAAAGCTCCAATTCTGGTTTATGTGCCGGAATTTTGAATTTCAAAGAATAAGCAAATAAAAACGTCAAATTCTGGTTCAAGTGCCGGAATTTTATTGAACATTTTGCAAATCAAATAAAAACGTCAAATTCAGGTTTAAGTACCGGAATTTGACTGAACAATGAGGAAGATCCATACTGTCCCGATTGCCCCAACGAGTTGGAAGACGCCAAACACATCTTGTGGTACTGCCCACGTTTTAACAACGAGCGAGCAGAGTTGACCGAAGCCTTTGGAGAGGCACCAACAATGGCCAATACGGTGTCACATATGTGCGACACACTAAAAAAGTTGGAAGTCTTTGAGACAGTAGCGGCGAAGATGATGATCGCTCTTAGATGCATTGAGCGCGTGAGGCATGCGGGACGCATTCGCCCACGCAGTGTAGGTACCAGTGATCCCACAATAACGAGAACGGTTAGATGATTTTGCAATCTCTAAAATCAACTACAAAAAATCGATTTTTGAAGCCTAAAATCGATTTTTGTTTTATCGATTATAATTATCAATAAGTTACTAATGCAAAAATTCGATGCATTAGTAAGCAACACAGAATATTTGCATAATGCACTCGAATATTTGCATAATACATAAGATATTATTTGCACTAAACTGGTATAGTTAGCTGATTCAGTTCAGTGCAGTTTAACTGAAACGTTGTTAAGATGTAAATCGTCATTTTATTTAACCCTAGGAAGTCATCCTTCGTCGAATCGACGATGCACATTCCAATTTGATCGTTATTTCTGCTTATACATAGTTCCTTGTTTTGTGTTCCACGCTAGCCGTGATCATGTGGTACTGGTGTGTGCAATTGTACTGCTTGCTGCACTGCGTGTAAGTATGTTTTTCTGAAGATTTCGTAGTCAATCTGTGCACACATATATTGAAAACATTCAAAAATTAATTATGAAATTTTCGAAAATAAAACATAAACCCCGAAGAAAGAAAGCAAAACGGAAAATTTTCGTCTCTTCTAAGCCGCAAATGACAAAGTCAAGTGTAGTAAAAGCTTGTGTGAAAAGGACAATGTTCACGCCAACCGCGTAAATCTGAACGCCACCTTATATAAATTGTTAAATGTAAAGGGCGCTGTTATCTGTGGTGGAATCTGCTTTCAAGTATGGCGATCTCAGTTTTGCCGACGGCCTTTTGTCTTTTTAAAACTTAATTAACACTCTCTCTCGAATACCATACTAAGCAGCAGCCGCCACAGCTAAGAAAAGCCGGTAAGATTTTCCGAGGAAAATGTATGATAAAATAAAGAAAAGATCGCTAATTTGAAACGAATTTTCTGTTTTTTATCTTTTTTGAAATCGATTTCGAGAGCTATCGAAGAGATCGCAGAGGAACAAGGCCTGCGCCCATTTATTGGTCCTTCGAACCGGATCCATTCCAAAGGAGACGAAAAGAACTCCACAGCAACTAAATTGATACGGAGACGAAAAGTCCCTCCACATCGCACATTACAACAATCAACTAAATAAACAATCATCATCTAAGCTGCTGTTTCAAAATCAAAAAAGGTGCGTTACATTTATTAATGGTGATCGTATGTGCGCATTTTTAAAATAATAAAAACAAACAGATATTTAACACTTTTACCCGTGATAGAAAATAAAATTTTCAATACGCTCAATTGCTAGCCCAAGCCACTCATTTACTCTCGTTTTATTTCATTCCACCAAAAAAAGGATTTTGCGACTTTAATCTGAAAATGATAACTTAAATAAAGCTTTCAATCCCATACAAGGTCGATTGGCACCGGTTTTAATTTTGTGAACTTTTCTAATAAAAGTTTAAATAATTACCAAAAAATATTTTTGGTAACGAAATAAAAAGAGATTTATAACTAATAATACCAGTCAAACGTAGGTACTCCATATTCCAAGTGAGAGAAATAAAAAGATATTTGAAAAATATTTGACATATTGCACTGAGCAAAAATAACCCAAAAGCACATACACACAAACACATACTCCCACCTGCTCTCACTAGAAAAAGTCTCCACTGCAGGTTGTTGCTGCATTATTTTCTGTCGTTTTGCTTTAAGTAGTTTTCGGTATTTTGGCAGCGGACAGACGTTCGCTTTTTTTGGATTTTTTATTTATTTAAATGTAGTTTGAATTAAAATAAAGCAAAGTAAAGTAAAATAATTAAAATTAAAAGCAGTGTTATATTTTTAACTAAAAGTGAAGTGAACTAACTAAAGCTAAAGTTAGCAACGCGGGAATAAAACAAAACCGAAATCCCGAAAACTGCAAAAACAACAACACGTGAGAGTTATTCTAGTGAAATTTGTGTTCTCAGTCAGTCTTAGAAAGTTCGAAATATTTCTTTGACTGAAACTGAATATTTCAGAGCAAATAAATTAATAAATAGGGAATTTAATATTTCTTTATCGCGTTTTAATATTTTTTGTGAAATATTGAAAATAAGCGAATTAATATTAGAGACCGACCGAAATTCGGTTTCGGCTTTTCGGCCAAAAAAAGCTGTTTCGGATTCGGCCGAAAAATAAAAAAAACGCTTTCGGCCAAATTTCGTTTTCGGCCGAAATTTCTATATTTCCGCCGAAAATTTCGGTTTCATAGAAAAATGTAACAAATAAATAACAAAGATTACACTGATCGACAAAACTGAACTTTTTGTGTGTTAAATATACTTGATAGACAAATTCTTATGTATTTTGCACGCTGGATACGAAAATAATAATAAGGAAATTTATACAGCACACAAAATGCAATTTTTGTGGCGTTTGCAGAAAATTGTGCGTGCTGGAAAAATGTAATTAAATATTTTCGGATTTAGCGTATAAATATTCATAAGGAACAACCAAGTGGATAAAAGCGGTATGTAACACAAATCTAAACATTGATCATAGTTTCGAAGAATCAGAAGCGACAAAGAAGACATGTCCTATCGGAGTAGATCTAATACTCTCGCAATGATTTATAAATTTCTACTCCTCTACTTCGGTAGCAGATTTGTCTACTTTCCTCAAGATATTTTCTACTACTATGGTAAGAAATCTACTCCTCAAAATATTATGTGAGTTTCATACAATGCAAAAGTACTATTCTTTCTACAAATCTGCTTCCCCGACAGAAATTTCTACAACTCTCGTAGAATTTCTAGTACTCTACGCATAAACCCATATCTACTCCCCTCTCTTGAAATCTACTACCCCGAGAGTAATTTCTACTACTCTTGATTTAAACGCATTTGCTAGTTTGCTTCTAAATTCATCTAATTCATGATCTGAACTTAAAATTATCGGCCCATATTCATAGCCAAATTAAGCTCCAACTTAACTTTAGTAACCTACTAAGTTGACAGATAATACACTGAACTGGCAGCTACTAAGCTGGTTCTAAAGTTTAGCAGATAAGCTTAATTATGTACCGCTTTATTACATTAAAACTCACAATTGTTTCTTTTATTTTTTCGGTTTCGGCCGAAATTAAAAAAATAAAAATTTCGGTTTCGGCCGAAAAAAAAAAAAAATCAATTTCGGTTTCGGCCGAAATTAAAAAAAGCGATTTGTATTTTTGTTGTTTTCCCATTCCCAATTCTCTCTTTGTAGGGTATTTGAAATATATAAAACAAAAATAATAAATAAATAAATAAATTTTTATCGCTTTTAAGTATTTTCGAGAAAAATTTAAATAAAATAAGCATTCCAAATATTATATATTTGGAAATTTTTTTTGATTTTTTGGAAATTTTAGTTTGATTTTTTGTGAAAAATGCCAGATTTAAAGGAATTCCATCGTCTGGCTGAACAAATTCTTGACTTCGAAGCGGAATTCAATACCACTGGTCAGAATGACAATCCGACATTTTCATTAGAATTACAACGCGATGAATTTAAAGATTTGTGGGTAAAAGTTAAGGCAGCGTATAAGGTCTGTTCACAGGCAGCCTCGGCCAGTAAAGGAGAGCCTAGTGGCGATTTAAAAATAATAAAAGATAGCTACAAAACCTGCTACCAGGCTTATGTAGCCTGTGCTGCCATGATGGGAGAATTTACTCTCTCCTTATTGAAGCAAGGGATAAAAAACAAAACAGCAATCCCCAAATGGGTAGATTTAGATAGTTTTCTGACTGAAAGATTTCAAACTTTAGAAACTGTATCAGACATCCGAGGTACGCTTAACCAAAGGACTCGAGGCTACAAAAGACCAACTCTCAGAATCAGACTAGAAAAGAAAATTATTATCAAGCTAACGTTTACCAGGTGAATTGTAAAATTTGTTATACGCAACAACATCCACTGGGGAATTGTCCACAACTTTTAGAAATAAATGTTAGCGACAGGTTGTCTACAGTAAGGAGGTTGCATCTGTGTTTAAAATGTTTGGCCAGTTCTCATGAGGTGAAAGATTGTACGAGCAATTACAAGTGCCTTAGTTGCAAGAGGCGCCATAACTCGCTACTTCATCGTGAAGGACCTCGTGGGTCACCGCCTAATTCTCCTGCGCCATCAGATGGTGCAGACTGAAACCACTTTTTGGTTTCAAGTGACTTATCCACTGAACCATCCACGTCGCAAGGTCACGTCGATAGGGTTCAGACGCATTTCACGACAAGTAAGAAAGGGGTCATTCAGGCTCCGTTTATACGGCCAGAGCGCTAATCGCCAGAGGGCACATTTATATCAGCGCGTTTGCAGAAACGGCTGAATATACCCACTCAAAGCGTGAATGCCCAAGTAATGTGGTTTCGGCACAAATTAAAAAAATGTTCAATTTTGTAATAGGATCACCAATAGATCCTAAGGTAAGAACAGAGACGAAGGGTCTCATTCTTTCTCAATTAAGCGGCAACATTCCCACAGTTTCTATCGATAAGACATTGGTGCAGAATTTACCTGATTTGCAAATGGCAGATCCTAATTTTCATAAAAGCAAAACAAGTGGATGTCCTCATTGGAGGTGACATATATCCACGAATTATTTTGGATGGAATATGAAGAGGTATTCTAGGGTCACTCATTGCTCAACTGGGCCTTTGCCCACTGATGGGGTTTCAATTAAACCGACACATTCGGTATACTTTAATCAAATTTCACTGCAGTCGTCAAATTTGCCAGAACTTGAGGAATTCTCAAACAAAAGTTCTTGGAATTTAAAAAAAAATAAGAGTAAGAAAAATTATAGCAGAACCACTCGTAAAAATGAGGATGGGTGTAAATATTTAAAATGGAAAACTAAAATTTAGAGAAGTTAGAGGTAATGAGTGACGAAAGGCTATCTCCAAATGAGTGGCGGCTAGGCAGAGTTATGAAAAAATATTCCGGCCGAGACGATAGAGTTCGGTTTTTTATAAATATGAAATTTTTCAATTTACTAGTCGATTTATTTGCAGTGATGCTGCAAGGCGGGCGGTAATGTTCACGCCAACCGCGTAAATCTGAACGCTACCTTACAAAAAATGTTAAATGTAGGGGGCGCTGTTGTCTGTGGTGGAATCTGCTTTCAAGTATGGCGATCTCGGTTTTGCCGACGGCCTTTTGTCTTTTTAAAACTTAATTATCACTCTCTCTCGAATTCCATACGAAGCAGCAGCCGCCACAGCCAAGAAAAGCCGGTAAGATTTTCCGAGGAAAATATATGATAAAATAAAGAAAAGATAACTTATTTGAAACGAATTTTCTGTTTTTTATCTTTTTTGAAATCGATTTCGAGAGCTATCGAAGAGTTCACAGAGGAACAAGTCCTGCACCCATTTACACAAAATAAACCTCTTTGCCTTTTGTATAAAATTTAAGTTTAATATATTAATATTAAACTTCAATCACATTTCATGGATTTTGTGTGTATTTAATTTGTTTTTTTCACTTTTTAATATAATTTTTTTATTTTAAGTGAAATTAACTAGAGCTGTGGAAACTTAAATTTTGAATTCACAGCATTGAAAAAACCTTCTAATATATTTCATTTGTATAATAATTGAACTAATTATTAAAAACAATCGGTTTTGAAAACATTATTGTCATAGTTTATTTGTACATAAAATAAGGATGACCTTCTAGGGCAGGGGTGCCCACGCCATAAGCACTTCACGCACAATTGTTATTGTAAAAGCACTTTGGCATAGGCTGTGCATTCTACAATCCATGCTAAGCAATACGAAATACACAAACAATTTTGCCTATACCAAAGTGCAAAGCAAGAGCACTTTCTTATGCTTTTTTTCTAGTAGACTTGTAAAGTAATGAAATTTTCATTACGCATTACCATTATCATTACCATTACAGGTAATGAAATTTTATTTCATTACCATTACCATTACTGCAATGGTAATTGTAATGGTAATGGTAATGAAGTAATGAAAATTTCATTGCAATGGTAATGAAATTACCATTATTTCATTGCGATAGTAATGATAATGAAGTAATGAAATTTCCATTACTTCATTACTTCATTACCTATCTGCCCCAATTGCGTTTTTGCCACTTTTTGGGCAAATCATGCCAAGTTTAATTGTAGCTACCATCAAGTGTGTCCATGGTCATTTTATGGATGATTAATGTCAGTTGCGATTAGGACAGCTTCTGAGTGCGTCCTTGGACATTTTTTGGATGAATCATGTCAGGTGGGATTAGACCAGCTTCTGAGTGCGTCCTTGGACATTTTTTGGGTGAATCACGTCAGGTGGGATTAGGCCAGCATCTGAGTGCGTCCTTGGACATTTTTTGGGTGAATCATGTCCGTTGGGATTAGACCAGCTTCTGAGTGCGTCCTTGGAAATTTTTTTGGGTGAATCACGTCAGGTGGGATTAGGCCAGCTTCTGAGTGCGTTCTTGGACATTTTTGGGTGAATCATGTCCGTTGGGATTAGGCCAGCTTCTTAGTGCGTCCTTGGACATTTTTTGGATGAATCAGGTCAGGTGGGATTAGGACAGCTTCTGAGTGCGTCCTTGGACATTTTTTGGATGAATCACGTCAGGTGGGATTAGGACAGCTTCTGAGTGCGTCCTTGGACATTTTTTGTCAGGCAATACTTTTAACAGCAATATATCAAATAAAAGTTATACCAAATGTATATGTTGTTATCCTAATCCCACCAAGTCCAAGGACGCACTCAGAAGCTGTCCTAATCCCACCAGACATGATTCACCCAAAAAATGTCCAAGGACGCACTTAGAAGCTGTCCTAATCCCACCTGACGTGATTCATCCAAAACATGACCATGGACACACTTGGTGATAGCTACAATTAAACTTTTGCCCAAAAAGTGCCAAAAACGCAATTGGGGCAGATAGGTAATGAAGTAATGAAGTAATGAAATTTCATTACTTCATTATCATTACTATCGCAATGAAATAATGGTAATTTCATTACCATTGCAATGAAGTTTTCTTTACTTCATTACCATTACCATTACAATTACCATTGCAGTAATGGTAATGGTAATGAAATAAAATTTCATTACCTGTAATGATAATGGTAATGGTAATGGTCGCTCAATTTCCCAAGTCTGGTTTCTACACATTAGTTACAGCTATCTGCAACGTAGATTTTATTGTTGTCTAACGGATGATTTCGTCGATTGATAGGCACTTGGAAAAATCGATGCTTGTTTTAAGTTTCAATTTCAAATAATTCTAACTTTGAATGTGAAAACATGTCTTCAGAAGAGAAGTGGGAAAGTGATTTTTTGGTTTTTGTTTTTTTTTTTCATTACAGATAAATTTCAGAAAATGCAATTTTTTTACAGTATACGTATTGAAATATTTTCTTTTTTTTGATAATAAGAAAGTTTTTATGTATTGGTGTTTGCACTTCCAAAGGAAGCTTTTGGGCACCCCTGTTCTAGGGTAAACATAAAAGTATAAAACATATGCAAAAAAGCAAAAAAGTTGGCCGCCCCCCTGAATGTGGCGCTTGGGGCGAGATGTCCCTCCGCCCCCCCGTGGGAGCGCATTTTGGCACCCGGATCAATGAGGATTTTATCGCCCTTTTTTTGCAACGTCTTTATGTACATTGGAAATTATTTTATAGGAATCAGTGATTAATGTTTAACATTAAAAATTTTCCAAAATGTTCTTTTTAAATATTTTTTTTGTTTCTTTCAATATTGAAAGAAGTGTACATTTTTGCCGATTTCCGTCTATTTTGATCATAAAAAAATTTCACAAAAGGTAACAAGGTACTGTCAATATTCAATCATAAAAAATATTTGGAAAGAACTTTTGCAATCACTTGTTTATTAGGTTTGTTAGGAGGGAAAAAACTGAGGATGCTATCGTGTTTAGCGTGGCTTAATTATATAAGAGCAACAATCAAATCTCTGGAACTCTTTTGGCTGCTGTTCAGTGTAATTATTTAAAAAAAATCCTACTATACAAAATCATTATTAACAATAAATGAGCTCGTTAAAAATATAAAATTAATTTAAAAGGGAGGGTACACTCCTTTCAAATACAAATGGTCTTAGACATAATTTCAAATGTCTAATTTCAAATATTTGAAATTAAAATCGCTGCGCACACTTAAGAAACAAATTTTGGTATTAAATGTGTATGTAAAGTTATTGGACTTGCATTAAATAACCTTCAGCATCTGCAAAATAAAAAAAATCATATTCCTAAAATATTTCCAAAACAATATGTGATATTGTTTGAAATTTGAATGTTTTAGAAAAAGCAAGAGATTTTTTTAAATCAATCTGGAAATCAACTATTTTAATTAGGTTGATTATAAAATTATTTCTAAAAATAAATGGAAAATGGAAACAAATCCACATTTTTGAGTGTAGGTATTCCATTTTATTTCATAAACTAAAAGAGATACGCCAAAATAATGTTCCACAATATTGTATTTCTTAAAAATCTTTTAAAATATAATTCTAATCAAACAATTCGTTCAAAAATTGGGGTTCTAAATCTGCTCAAAGCTTCGCTTTCACAATTTTTACTACAACTTAAAAAAAAAATGATAACGGCAAACCTTTAATAAATCTTAAATCAAAAACACTTCGGGACTTAATGCCAGTACAGCCAAAAACTTAATAACATTACTGTCTATAGACTGCATTTTCACATTTTTGGCAGAATTGCTCTAACACTCCAGCAACGCTTTGTATGAAAAAAAGTATTTTAAAGTTGTTATTAGTATTTTGTCTAGTTTCTTGCATTTATGTGGTTTTAGGAAAAAAACGAAATTTAATTTTGTTATCATTATTTGAGTCACCCTGTAGTTGGCCTTTTTTCCATATGGTATTTGGCAACGTTGCTATTTGGACCCAAGATGGATATAAACACAAATGACGACATGACGTTTACCGTTAGGATCGCCATTTTGTCTTGACGTCAGCATATACTTCTCACACGAACACGAACATCTGTTCTTTGTTTACGTTTTTCTGACAGCCAACGTTGCCAGAAAGATCTGAATTGAAACATTTCTTACTAGAGTGGATTATTTCGCTTAAGACTCAAAAACGAAAATAGATATAACAGAAATGTCGGAAATTGATAGAAATTGCTACATTATTGCAAAATATGGTACGATAAGTTCCTAAATTTAATTTTTATTACTTGTTTTGAACACAATAACCGATCTGCATTTGTCAATACTAAACATTTTTCCATTCAACATTTTTTTCTAAATTTTGTTGACGAGTAAAATTTGGCGTCAAAAACGTAAAATTTATTTTTTGACTGAACATTTTTTAGGAATAAGCGCGAACGATTAATTGTTTTCAAAAAGGTTGGGCCTATCAATAAATTATCTTCGTTCATTTTGTCAAAAATGTGCTCCATCACCCGCATATGCACCATAATATCTTCTATAGGTTTTGAAAGGCAACCTTCGCTAAGATGGTTAACCCACGTGTAAGTGGCATCAGAGGCTGGGTCAACTCGAATGTTCTCAACTTCCGAGTGCAGCTTGTGGCAGATGTAGCCAGCTAAATTCTCCAAACCATCGTCTGCCATTGTTTGCAAATCGTCTAAATGTGCATTTTCACAATCATCAGTAGCTTTGATGCTTCTAAACAGGGACTGGAACCGAAAGGAATATCGGTTCCGGTTTACTAATTTTAAAATATTTCGGTTTCGGTTCCGGTTCTCAGATTTCAAAAATATCAGTTTTGGTTCCTAGAATTTAAAAATAACGGTTTCGGTTCCGATTTCGGTTCCATATACTCGAAAAAAAAGTTGGAATTTGAAAGTGAGAAAAATATACAAAAGTTAACCACATTAATAAGCATAAACTTATTTATTGTTTATCGTTTTACCTCCCAAAATCTCTCAAACCAAAATCAAGAAAGCAAAAATATTAAATTTATTGAATTTCAAAAATAGTTTTTAATTCATTTTGAAATATGTATGTACATAAGAGTGGTTTTTATTTTACGATTTTTGTAGAAGTACGCCCCGCAGTTGGTTCATTTTGTTCCTTTTTTCTGTAGGCCCCAAAAATTTAAATTTGTATTTATTGGTCCTGCATCGAAAAAAGTTCGTAAAATACGACTGGGTTTGCTTAGAAAAAGAACAAAATAAGAATAAAGGATAAGAATAAAGGAATTCGTTTAAGAACACATAAATTCCAACTTTTTGCATAATTTTTTAAACATTTTTAATGAGCATGACTAGAAAATTTCGTTAAAATTATAATTTTAATTTGTATTTTTGACTTATAAAATTGCAGCTAAAACCAAAAAAATAAAACGGTTTCAGTTTCGGTTGCGGTTCCAAAAAAAAAAATCGGGTTTCGGTTTCGGTTCCGGTTCTCAAGTATTCAAAATCTCGGTTTCGGTTCCATAAAATATAACGGTTCCGGTTCCGGTACCGAAACCGATTCTTGGCGGTCCCTGCTTCTAAATATTGTGCTATTTCGAATCGTATTTCTACTAAAGACTAATTAATACAGTAGAAAATCCATTAATCTGGTAGCACTATTACGAAACCAATTAAGATAAATTTGTGGCAACGCTTGCATTTTTCTGCCAAAGTAACAAGAAGTATCTGCTGACGTCGTCCTTGATTAAGGCTGATTTACATTGCATGAATTGGTTGATACAGCGTATGAATCTTCCCATAAAAGAGAAGATCTGCTCTATGCTCAAAGAAGAGTGCAGATAGTCAAACTTTGTTTACTTTTTTGGTAAACAAATATCAGCTGTTCAAAATGGAACAAACATATATATTTTTGAAATATTTGTAATTTTATATGGTTATCGCTTTATTTGCTTGTTAGGGCCCAATTTAGAAATTTCCACTGACAGGAATAGATTGTATGGGTTGATTGGCGGCAATTTCATTGTTTCCTTGAGTTCCAATCAACTACGAAAATTGAAATTGTTTTCGTTGCCACCGTGGCCGTTGCAAGATTTGTATAGGAACTTTCAAATACAAAAATAGTTTGTCCAAAAAAATCCAATTTAATTTCTCCCTTTCAAAACGTTTTTTAAATAACAATTAACTGAAATCTAAACAATGGAAATTATTGGAATTTAAAAGGGAGGGTACACTCCTTTCAAATACAAATGGTCTTAGACATAATTTCAAATGTCTAATTTCAAATATTTGAAATTAAAATCGCTGCGCACACTTAAGAAACAAATTTTGGTATTAAATGTGTATGTAAAGTTATTGGACTTGCATTAAATAACCTTCAGCATCTGCAAAATAAAAAAAATCATATTCCTAAAATATTTCCAAAACAATATGTGATATTGTTTGAAATTTGAATGTTTTAGAAAAAGCAAGAGATTTTTTTAAATCAATCTGGAAATCAACTATTTTAATTAGGTTGATTATAAAATTATTTCTAAAAATAAATGGAAAATGGAAACAAATCCACATTTTTGAGTGTAGGTATTCCATTTTATTTCATAAACTAAAAGAGATACGCCAAAATAATGTTCCACAATATTGTATTTCTTAAAAATCTTTTAAAATATAATTCTAATCAAACAATTCGTTCAAAAATTGGGGTTCTAAATCTGCTCAAAGCTTCGCTTTCACAATTTTTACTACAACTTAAAAAAAAAATGATAACGGCAAACCTTTAATAAATCTTAAATCAAAAACACTTCGGGACTTAATGCCAGTACAGCCAAAAACTTAATAACATTACTGTCTATAGACTGCATTTTCACATTTTTGGCAGAATTGCTCTAACACTCCAGCAACGCTTTGTATGAAAAAAAGTATTTTAAAGTTGTTATTAGTATTTTGTCTAGTTTCTTGCATTTATGTGGTTTTAGGAAAAAAACGAAATTTAATTTTGTTATCATTATTTGAGTCACCCTGTAGTTGGCCTTTTTTCCATATGGTATTTGGCAACGTTGCTATTTGGACCCAAGATGGATATAAACACAAATGACGACATGACGTTTACCGTTAGGATCGCCATTTTGTCTTGACGTCAGCATATACTTCTCACACGAACACGAACATCTGTTCTTTGTTTACGTTTTTCGGACAGCCAACGTTGCCAGAAAGATCTGAATTGAAACATTTCTTACTAGAGTGGATTATTTCGCTTAAGACTCAAAAACGAAAATAGATATAACAGAAATGTCGGAAATTGATAGAAATTGCTACATTATTGCAAAATATGGTACGATAAGTTCCTAAATTTAATTTTTATTACTTGTTTTGAACACAATAACCGATCTGCATTTGTCAATACTAAACATTTTTCCATTCAACATTTTTTTCTAAATTTTGTTGACGAGTAAAATTTGGCGTCAAAAACGTAAAATTTATTTTTTGACTGAACATTTTTTAGGAATAAGCGCGAACGATTAATTGTTTTCAAAAAGGTTGGGCCTATCAATAAATTATCTTCGTTCATTTTGTCAAAAATGTGCTCCATCACCCGCATATGCACCATAATATCTTCTATAGGTTTTGAAAGGCAACCTTCGCTAAGATGGTTAACCCACGTGTAAGTGGCATCAGAGGCTGGGTCAACTCGAATGTTCTCAACTTCCGAGTGCAGCTTGTGGCAGATGTAGCCAGCTAAATTCTCCAAACCATCGTCTGCCATTGTTTGCAAATCGTCTAAATGTGCATTTTCACAATCATCAGTAGCTTTGATGCTTCTAAACAGGGACTGGAACCGAAAGGAATATCGGTTCCGGTTTACTAATTTTAAAATATTTCGGTTTCGGTTCCGGTTCTCAGATTTCAAAAATATCAGTTTTGGTTCCTAGAATTTAAAAATAACGGTTTCGGTTCCGATTTCGGTTCCATATACTCGAAAAAAAAGTTGGAATTTGAAAGTGAGAAAAATATACAAAAGTTAACCACATTAATAAGCATAAACTTATTTATTGTTTATCGTTTTACCTCCCAAAATCTCTCAAACCAAAATCAAGAAAGCAAAAATATTAAATTTATTGAATTTCAAAAATAGTTTTTAATTCATTTTGAAATATGTATGTACATAAGAGTGGTTTTTATTTTACGATTTTTGTAGAAGTACGCCCCGCAGTTGGTTCATTTTGTTCCTTTTTTCTGTAGGCCCCAAAAATTTAAATTTGTATTTATTGGTCCTGCATCGAAAAAAGTTCGTAAAATACGACTGGGTTTGCTTAGAAAAAGAACAAAATAAGAATAAAGGATAAGAATAAAGGAATTCGTTTAAGAACACATAAATTCCAACTTTTTGCATAATTTTTTAAACATTTTTAATGAGCATGACTAGAAAATTTCGTTAAAATTATAATTTTAATTTGTATTTTTGACTTATAAAATTGCAGCTAAAACCAAAAAAATAAAACGGTTTCAGTTTCGGTTGCGGTTCCAAAAAAAAAAATCGGGTTTCGGTTTCGGTTCCGGTTCTCAAGTATTCAAAATCTCGGTTTCGGTTCCATAAAATATAACGGTTCCGGTTCCGGTACCGAAACCGATTCTTGGCGGTCCCTGCTTCTAAATATTGTGCTATTTCGAATCGTATTTCTACTAAAGACTAATTAATACAGTAGAAAATCCATTAATCTGGTAGCACTATTACGAAACCAATTAAGATAAATTTGTGGCAACGCTTGCATTTTTCTGCCAAAGTAACAAGAAGTATCTGCTGACGTCGTCCTTGATTAAGGCTGATTTACATTGCATGAATTGGTTGATACAGCGTATGAATCTTCCCATAAAAGAGAAGATCTGCTCTATGCTCAAAGAAGAGTGCAGATAGTCAAACTTTGTTTACTTTTTTGGTAAACAAATATCAGCTGTTCAAAATGGAACAAACATATATATTTTTGAAATATTTGTAATTTTATATGGTTATCGCTTTATTTGCTTGTTAGGGCCCAATTTAGAAATTTCCACTGACAGGAATAGATTGTATGGGTTGATTGGCGGCAATTTCATTGTTTCCTTGAGTTCCAATCAACTACGAAAATTGAAATTGTTTTCGTTGCCACCGTGGCCGTTGCAAGATTTGTATAGGAACTTTCAAATACAAAAATAGTTTGTCCAAAAAAATCCAATTTAATTTCTCCCTTTCAAAACGTTTTTTAAATAACAATTAACTGAAATCTAAACAATGGAAATTATTGGAATTTAAAAGGGAGGGTACACTCCTTTCAAATACAAATGGTCTTAGACATAATTTCAAATGTCTAATTTCAAATATTTGAAATTAAAATCGCTGCGCACACTTAAGAAACAAATTTTGGTATTAAATGTGTATGTAAAGTTATTGGACTTGCATTAAATAACCTTCAGCATCTGCAAAATAAAAAAAATCATATTCCTAAAATATTTCCAAAACAATATGTGATATTGTTTGAAATTTGAATGTTTTAGAAAAAGCAAGAGATTTTTTTAAATCAATCTGGAAATCAACTATTTTAATTAGGTTGATTATAAAATTATTTCTAAAAATAAATGGAAAATGGAAACAAATCCACATTTTTGAGTGTAGGTATTCCATTTTATTTCATAAACTAAAAGAGATACGCCAAAATAATGTTCCACAATATTGTATTTCTTAAAAATCTTTTAAAATATAATTCTAATCAAACAATTCGTTCAAAAATTGGGGTTCTAAATCTGCTCAAAGCTTCGCTTTCACAATTTTTACTACAACTTAAAAAAAAAATGATAACGGCAAACCTTTAATAAATCTTAAATCAAAAACACTTCGGGACTTAATGCCAGTACAGCCAAAAACTTAATAACATTACTGTCTATAGACTGCATTTTCACATTTTTGGCAGAATTGCTCTAACACTCCAGCAACGCTTTGTATGAAAAAAAGTATTTTAAAGTTGTTATTAGTATTTTGTCTAGTTTCTTGCATTTATGTGGTTTTAGGAAAAAAACGAAATTTAATTTTGTTATCATTATTTGAGTCACCCTGTAGTTGGCCTTTTTTCCATATGGTATTTGGCAACGTTGCTATTTGGACCCAAGATGGATATAAACACAAATGACGACATGACGTTTACCGTTAGGATCGCCATTTTGTCTTGACGTCAGCATATACTTCTCACACGAACACGAACATCTGTTCTTTGTTTACGTTTTTCTGACAGCCAACGTTGCCAGAAAGATCTGAATTGAAACATTTCTTACTAGAGTGGATTATTTCGCTTAAGACTCAAAAACGAAAATAGATATAACAGAAATGTCGGAAATTGATAGAAATTGCTACATTATTGCAAAATATGGTACGATAAGTTCCTAAATTTAATTTTTATTACTTGTTTTGAACACAATAACCGATCTGCATTTGTCAATACTAAACATTTTTCCATTCAACATTTTTTTCTAAATTTTGTTGACGAGTAAAATTTGGCGTCAAAAACGTAAAATTTATTTTTTGACTGAACATTTTTTAGGAATAAGCGCGAACGATTAATTGTTTTCAAAAAGGTTGGGCCTATCAATAAATTATCTTCGTTCATTTTGTCAAAAATGTGCTCCATCACCCGCATATGCACCATAATATCTTCTATAGGTTTTGAAAGGCAACCTTCGCTAAGATGGTTAACCCACGTGTAAGTGGCATCAGAGGCTGGGTCAACTCGAATGTTCTCAACTTCCGAGTGCAGCTTGTGGCAGATGTAGCCAGCTAAATTCTCCAAACCATCGTCTGCCATTGTTTGCAAATCGTCTAAATGTGCATTTTCACAATCATCAGTAGCTTTGATGCTTCTAAACAGGGACTGGAACCGAAAGGAATATCGGTTCCGGTTTACTAATTTTAAAATATTTCGGTTTCGGTTCCGGTTCTCAGATTTCAAAAATATCAGTTTTGGTTCCTAGAATTTAAAAATAACGGTTTCGGTTCCGATTTCGGTTCCATATACTCGAAAAAAAAGTTGGAATTTGAAAGTGAGAAAAATATACAAAAGTTAACCACATTAATAAGCATAAACTTATTTATTGTTTATCGTTTTACCTCCCAAAATCTCTCAAACCAAAATCAAGAAAGCAAAAATATTAAATTTATTGAATTTCAAAAATAGTTTTTAATTCATTTTGAAATATGTATGTACATAAGAGTGGTTTTTATTTTACGATTTTTGTAGAAGTACGCCCCGCAGTTGGTTCATTTTGTTCCTTTTTTCTGTAGGCCCCAAAAATTTAAATTTGTATTTATTGGTCCTGCATCGAAAAAAGTTCGTAAAATACGACTGGGTTTGCTTAGAAAAAGAACAAAATAAGAATAAAGGATAAGAATAAAGGAATTCGTTTAAGAACACATAAATTCCAACTTTTTGCATAATTTTTTAAACATTTTTAATGAGCATGACTAGAAAATTTCGTTAAAATTATAATTTTAATTTGTATTTTTGACTTATAAAATTGCAGCTAAAACCAAAAAAATAAAACGGTTTCAGTTTCGGTTGCGGTTCCAAAAAAAAAAATCGGGTTTCGGTTTCGGTTCCGGTTCTCAAGTATTCAAAATCTCGGTTTCGGTTCCGGTTTCGGTTCCATAAAATATAACGGTTCCGGTTCCGGTACCGAAACCGATTCTTGGCGGTCCCTGCTTCTAAATATTGTGCTATTTCGAATCGTATTTCTACTAAAGACTAATTAATACAGTAGAAAATCCATTAATCTGGTAGCACTATTACGAAACCAGTTAAGATAAATTTGTGGCAACGCTTGCATTTTTCTGCCAAAGTAACAAGAAGTATCTGCTGACGTCGTCCTTGATTAAGGCTGATTTACATTGCATGAATTGGTTGATACAGCGTATGAATCTTCCCATAAAAGAGAAGATCTGCTCTATGCTCAAAGAAGAGTGCAGATAGTCAAACTTTGTTTACTTTTTTGGTAAACAAATATCAGCTGTTCAAAATGGAACAAACATATATATTTTTGAAATATTTGTAATTTTATATGGTTATCGCTTTATTTGCTTGTTAGGGCCCAATTTAGAAATTTCCACTGACAGGAATAGATTGTATGGGTTGATTGGCGGCAATTTCATTGTTTCCTTGAGTTCCAATCAACTACGAAAATTGAAATTGTTTTCGTTGCCACCGTGGCCGTTGCAAGATTTGTATAGGAACTTTCAAATACAAAAATAGTTTGTCCAAAAAAATCCAATTTAATTTCTCCCTTTCAAAACGTTTTTTAAATAACAATTAACTGAAATCTAAACAATGGAAATTATTGGAATGTTTGATGAAGACATCCTAGATCTTATAGTTCCCGCGTGTGAAAAACCAAAACGCAAAAGGAAGCCACGTTCTTGTTGGGTGCGTCCGTATTATATGGACAGAAATGAAAGTGGAGCGTATGTGTCTCAATTTTTGTTGCTAAAGCAGAAGGATTCAATATTGTTCCACCAATATACAAGAATGGGGGTATCAGATTTTGAGGAGCTCCTGAATATGGTAGCTCCTATTATAACAAAACAATGTGTACTTAGGGAACCCATATCTGCAGAAATTCGACTAATAATAACACTGAGGTATGTAATGTTCATTGGTTTCTATTTTTTAAATAATTGTTAAAAAATATTTTCTAGGTACCTAGCTACCGGCGAGTCTCAAAGAAGTTTGGGTTTGAGCTATAAGTGCTCCCCATCGGCGTTATCCAAAATAGTATCGGAAACAACTGCAGCAATATCTGATGTTTTAAAGACGGACGTATTTCCGCATATTAGCAAGAACTATTTCGAAAGGACTGCAGCTGAGTTCAATGAGAAGTGGCAATTTCCTCACTGCATAGCAGCAATTGATGGAAAGCATGTTCAAATTGAGGTATTTTTAATAATAATGCATTTACATGGAACGGTAAACAAGAAACTTCTTTATTTTAATTTAAAGGCTCCACCGAAAGCTGGAAGTATGTTCTTCAATTATAAAAAAACACATTCAATTGTGCTAATGGTTGCTTGCGACGCGCAATACAAATTTATAATGTGTGAAGCTGGAGCAGTAGGGCAAGAAAGTGACAACAGTGTTTTCAGCAGGAGTAAATTTGGGAAACTGTACTACAGTCGAACCCGCTTAACTGAAACACGACTTTGTCAGACATTTCGTTTCAGTTATGCGGGTTTTTCACTTAAGCGATTTGGGATAACTGAAAAATATTCCACTTAAGCGAATTTTGCATAACGGAAAAATATTTCACTAAAACGAAGTACGGTTTAATCCAAAATTATCAGTTTTTACCCAAATTGTTTTCTCATAAATGGGATAGTGCCAAAGGCAAAGCCAGGATTTCATATTTGTGTTCGTAAAATTTATGGATCAGCGTATTTTTTTGACTTTCACTTTTAATTTTCTTTCATAAACTTAATTTTGTATTGAAAAAATATAAATTCCAATAAAATTAAATTTTTAGGGCGTGTTTCATTTATGCGGACCTAAATTGGTATAAATTATTGATTTGGGAATAAAATTTATTTTCAGTTAACCGGATTTTTCAGTTAAGCGTGTTTCAGTAAAGCGAAATATTTTGTATGAAAAAGGGGAAAAAATCATGGGATTAAATTTTTATTTCACTTAAGCGGGTTTTTCATTTAAACGGGTTTCACTTAAGCGGGCTCGACTGTACTCGCGAAAACTTCCGTAAGTACCAAAAAGGTCTAACTCAAAGTCAGTTATTGGAAAGCATTTTTTCCTTAGAATTCCGGAACCATGTGATATATCTCCTAATGCAAAAAATATGCCCTACGTGATCGTAGCGGATGATGCTTTCCCATTGGAAAACACAATGATGAAACCATTTGCTCACATAATGTTGACCTGCGAAGAAAGGGTCTTTAAGTAAAAAAAACTTTTAGATTTTGTCTTTCATTTATTACTTGTTCGCATTTTCATTTTTAGACTGAGCCGTGCTAGGAGAATAATTGAGAATGCTTTCGGGATTCTTGTCGTCAAATGGCGTATTTTCAAATGTCCAATTAAAGCTAATTTGGAACATGTTGAACAAATTGTAATGGCAACGACATGCTTACACAATTGACTTCGCTACAGAAAGAATGCAGAATACGTCACACCAGGGATTGTAGACAGGGAAGTAAATGGAGAATACGTCCCCGGCGAGTGGAGGGAGATTCAAAATAATATGCACAACATAGCAACCACTACACAAACCAATGCATCCATATCTGCAAAAGGAATAAGGAACAAATTTAAAAAATATTTTATAACTGATGGTGCAGTGCCGTGGCAATTTAGTGCAAATCAGAAAAAAGTATAAAAAAAAACCAAAATTAAAGTTTTCATATGTCTTTTGATTGTTCGTAGCTTGTCAACTCGTCATCAATTACTTGCATCACTCGGATTTTTATGGCTCTAAAGACGTGTGGAGGAACGTTTTCAATGTCCTTTGCTACTGATTCGCCAAACAATTCCGCAGCCGTTTTCTTTTGTACTTCCTTTTCTTTCCCCATGCTTTCAACATACTTCCTTTTCAAATCCAATTCTTCCCTCTTTAATGCAAGATCATCTAGAAACATAAAGTTGTTCATAAAAATAAAAATGTAAGTGAATCTAGTTTTTGTTAGATTTTGAAGGTTTTGCAGGTTTTTCAGGAGTTTCATTTTCGTCGACCAAGAATTCAATTTCAAGTTGTTCTGATTCTTGAGTACCATCCGTAACCTCAAAATTCCAAATACTTGTTGATCTACAAAGTTGTTAATACAAATGTAATATATATGCATGTAAATTTTTACATACTTTCTTGGCCTAAGCGAATCATCCAAAAAACTCAGCTGAGCAGCGTGGGGAAAATGTTTCTTTTCGCCACTGCAGCCGCTGCTACTACCAAAGTCCTTCAACTTGCTGTATCTGTACCGCAACGAGCTCCACTTCTTTCCGGCCTGTTTTATCATTGCAACTGTCGGGTGTATTCCTATATTCAACACATTTGTAATTAGTTATAAGGTTCCATTAAATTAAAGAGGTATTATTTTCTGTAGAACCTCCCTCCACAACTTCGATCTTATGAGGTTTTTGTAGTCCTCCTTCGTCAAGTCCCACAATGCTGGCTCGGATCTAATGCATTCTATGAAGTGGCCTACATACATATTAAGGAACAGATTATAAATAATTAAGTATGATTTGATTTCATGTACTTGCCATTATCCAGTTCAGGCAACTGGTCCAGTGATGGTGTCTTTGAGGCGGATGTTGTAGGATATTCCATGATTCCTCTGAAAATCGACAGAATTCTTTTATAAATGAATGTTAGCATTGAATACCATTTAAAACTTATGAAAACCACAAAAAATTCAATCGTCCTATAAAAATTTGACAACTCTGTTTGAGTCATACTAATATATTTTTCAATGCAAAATATTCCCATCTCTTTTTCATGTGTCACAATTCATACGCTGTATCAAAAAATTCATACAATGTAAATCAGCCTTAACGGTAAACGGCCTCATGTCGTTTTTTGGACCCAGGTATATTTTTTTGCTACTGCTTGAATGGCATTAAAAATGCAACATCGGATAAAGCTACGGTCAGATTAGGCAAATATTTGCCCAAGTTCAGTCACATACGATTTTAGGTGATTTTAAAAATATCACAAATATAGATTAGGCAAATATTTGCCTAATCTGATCGTAGCTTAAGGCCCACGCCCAAGAAGGAGCACAGATGACGAAATGACGTTTACCGTTAGGATCGCCATTTTGTCGTGAAGTCAGCACATACTTCTTGTCACACGAACATCTGTTCTTTGTTTACGTTTTTTTGGCAACCAACGTTGCCAGAAAGATCTGAATTGAAACATTTCTTACTAGAGTGGATTATTTCGCTTAAGACTCAAAAACGAAAATAGATATAACAGAAATGTCGGAAATTGATAGAAATTGCTACATTATTGCAAAATATGGTACGATAAGTTCTTAAATTTAATTTTTATTACTTGTTTTGAACACAATAACCGATCTGCATTTGTCAATACTAAACATTTTTCCATTCAACATTTTTTTCTAAATTTTTTTGACGAGTAAAATTTGGCGTCAAAAACGTAAAATTTATTTTTTGACTGAACATTTTTTAGGAATAAGCGCGAACGATTAATTGTTTTCAAAAAGGTTGGGCCTATCAATAAATTATCTTCGTTCATTTTGTCAAAAATGTGCTCCATCACCCGCATATGCACCATAATATCTTCTATAGGTTTTGAAAGGCAACCTTCGCTAAGATGGTTAACCCACGTGTAAGTGGCATCAGAGGCTGGGTCAACTCGAATGTTCTCAACTTCCGAGTGCAGCTTGTGGCAGATGTAGCCAGCTAAATTCTCCAAACTGTAGGGTATACATACAAGTCTACATTACCTGCCCCTGCATTTCATTAGTACAAATGCACCGACAATGTATCGACATGCCAGCGCTGCACTTTTGAGTACGCTGACCCAATATACACAAATGGTTCTGGATGTTGTCAACAACAATTGAGTGTATATTGAAATGCACTCAATTTCGGTGACCGTCCTTCGACACCATTCGTCAAGACCAAATTAGCGTACTCAGGGCAACGGGTGCGAATGAAATGCAGAACATAAGTATAATTATATTATTGTAGTGTAAGTAAGTAGGATAGATTAAGAACTAATGTATAACAGTTATAAGTAAAGATAGAAAAGAGCCGCGTTGGCCACTAATAAAACCAGATTGAATTGGAACTCTGTTCTTCTACCTTCTCATCTAATTGTGGTGCCTAGCGCCAATCCCTTGTATGCTTGAAGAAGCTTAAAATCTTCAAATACACAAAACACTTTACTCTACATGGCGATCTTGCCACTCCAACCTTGGAGTTTTACTGAGACGATCCAGCGTAGCGAGTCCATTGTAATGGGCATAGTTAGGTTAAGATAAAAATCATCAACATGGACTATTATTTTACTGAACACGAACCAAGCAAAATGAAAATTTTCGAGTTTAATGATGAACAAGATGCGGCAATGGCAAAGGCCACCATGTCCGTAGCAGAAGAGGTGGCCAACGAACCAAAAGTGGCAAAAGCCAATGAACCGCTACGAAACGGAGAAATCATTCATCTGCTCAGTGACTCGGAAGACGATTCTTACGAAATTCTGGGTTTTATAACGTTGGCATCACCACCGGTGTGCATCTCGAAACCATTTTCCTTCTCTGAGCCAGTATCATTGGGAAGCATTGAAACCACAACGATGCAAAGGGTTGAAGTATCCGTGAACGCCGAGGAAGCACCAACAATTGGCGACGATCAATTCGATTATGATGATGATTGTCATGATCACTGCATTGATATGTCAATGATGTTCGCCGAAGCTGTTAGAAGGACACACAATGGCGAAAATGTCTTTTATAATTTTTTAACGTTCCATATTAAATTGCTTACCATCAACATCCTATGAAACTACTATCTATTATACATTTTTTTTATATTTTACGATTTTTACTAAATTTGCATTTGTCAAAATATTTTATTTAAAAAAAAAAAAATTTGTAAATAAACCCGAATTGATTAAATTTTAATTTTTAAAGTTACAATTTCTAAATAAATTTTACGCGCTAAATTAAGTAATAGGCTAATTTAATTGTTAAATAACAAAAAAAATAAAAAATTAAAGCATTTGAAATATTCACAAAATATTAACTAAATATTAACTAAATTAATTTTGTTGCAAACAATAAACAAACAAAATATATATATATATATATATTACCATATTATTATTGTATATGACAAATAACAATAACAACAACAGAAACGCTACTCCAATTACACAAACCAAAAGGTACACATCATAAACAATGAAGGAAATCAGGGAAACGATCAGGGCTCGGAAAACAAAGTTATTCCGGACATCCAAAACTAAAAATTTATAAAATCTCGGATAACAATTCCAATTTCATAAAAATTAAGTACAAAAACAACTTTATGACTTTTTTAATCGACACTGGCGCAGACATTTCACTCTGTAAAATTAATAAACATGTAGATAACGATTTTTATAATCCAGATGAAAAATGCAAATTAACGGGCATTACAAACGAAGAAATTTTTTCACTAGGTAGCATAAGCCTAACACTTAATTTTGGGGAGAAATCCAGCAAACATGAGTTTCAACTGGTCAGTTCGAAATTTCCAATTGAAGCTGATGGTATATTAGGTAGAGACTTTTTGAAGAAAATTCTTTGCAAAATAGATTACGAAACTTTTACAATTTCAGTATTGATAAACGAATCACTAATCATTTTACCTATGCATTCAAAATCCTTTAATACAATGACAATAAAAGTTCCACCAAGAACTGAAATCGTACAACCAATTCGTATCAAACTAACAGATACAGTTATTCTAAATAAAGAAATACAAGAAGGCATTTTTTTGAGTAATTCAATAGCACCAAAAAACGGCATGACACATATAAAAATTTTAAACTCAACGGATAAGGAAATAATTTTAAATGGTATTCAGTTGGAAACTGATTCTTTGAACAATTACGACATTTTGACCTACGACAACACAAAACTAAAACACTCGCAAAAACGATTGAATAAGATTTTAGAAACATTAAACATACAGTGTAATGACACAAAAATTAAAAACGACTTGACAAAGATTTTCCAAAAATACCAGGACGTATTCCACTTGGATAACGAACCCTTGACAACAAATAATTTTTACACTCAAAACATAACGACGACAGACAACACACTAGTTTACATTAAAAACTATAGACTACCACACACACACACTGACGTAATGAATGAACAAGTCAAGAAAATGCTTGAGGACGATATTATTGAACCATCAGTGAGTCCTTACAATTCCCCATTACTTTTAGTACCTAAAAAGAACATTGATGACAAAAGAAAATGGAGACTTGTAGTGGATTACAGAAAACTGAATGATAAAATTGTTAATGATAAATTTCCTCTAACTCGACTAGAAGACATTCTAGACAAGTTGGGAAGAGCAAAATGGTTCTCAACACTTGACAAAAAGTCACGAAATTTGCCAGCTTTCTCACCGAACGGACATTTTCACTTCAAACGATTACCTTTCGGACTTAAAATCTCATCAAATAGTTTCCAACGTATGCTAACACTTGCACTTGCAGGTTTAGATTCAAATGCATTTCTTTACGTGGATGACATAATCATCCATGGTTGTAGCATAAATCACCATAATGAAAATTTGATTAAAGTATTAGACAACGGTATAATTTAAAATTAAATGCTGCCAAATTTTGTTTTTTGCGTCCAGAAGTAGTATATTTGGGACACCTAATTACTGGCGATGGTGTTAAAACTGACCCTGCCAAATATGACACTATAAAAAATTACCCCATCCCGAAGTCATAGAAATCATTGTGGATAGTGACAAAACCCAGAAGTCTGATCAACTTCCGATATGGGATTGCACATCCGTTAGTGACGTCAGGAATATGAAGAATTTAAAATTTTATATGGCCAAAGAAAATAAAATATATATTGAAAATAATATTGTGCACGTGGGATTTAGCGATAATTCAACGAAACCAGTTTCGTATTCGAAGAAGCTAACCCAACAAAATAATTTAAATACGCATGCAAGATACAGTGATAATTCAACGAATCTAGATTCGATTATGAAGAAACTGATATCCAAAATGAAAAATGAGAATATAGTAGAGCTACAACAATGATAAAATATTCCAAAGAATCTCAAAAGAAGAATTTAAAAACATATTTCTAAACATACAACAAAGCCCTCAAAATAGAAAAAGTCCTCAACTAAAAATTTTAATTTATAACCCACCAAAAAGAATACAAGATGACATTACGAAATTTAAACTCATTGACGAATACCACACAACAGGACACTTAGGAGTTAGAAGGACAGTGATAAAACTAAAACAAAGGTACGTGTGGAAAAACATGTACAAAATGGTAAAGAAATTTGTATCGCAATGTGACATATGCGCGAAAAGTAAACAAACACGCCACACTATTGAACCACTAACGATAACAGACACGCCTAGTAATAGTTTCCAAACATTGTCAATCGACAGCGTAGGACAGTTACGTATATCCAATGGATTTCGGTACATACTAACAATGCAATGTGATCTCACAAAATTTGTAATATCATACCCTATGTCAACAAAAGACGCCGACACTGTCGCAAGAACACTCGTAGAACAAATAATTTTAAAGTATGGCCATTTTCAAGTACTAAAATCTGATAATGGTACTGAATTCAAAAATGAGTTAATGCATAGCATAAGTGAACTATTAAAAATAAAACAAACATTTTCTACTCCATACCATCATCAAACGATAGGGTCACTTGAAAGGAACCACAGAGTTCTTAATGAATTTCTATTAACTTCAACAAATGAACATGAATGGGACAAGTGGATACCGTATTTTACTTTTGCTTACAACACGACTCCACACGTTGACACTGGATACACACCCTTTGAACTTGTATACGGAAAATTACCATGTTTACCCAACCAAATTTTTGAAACTGAAACCAAAACTTATGATCTCGACAGCTATTAAAGCGAGATGCGTACGAAACTAAATTTTTCACTAAACAAAGCCAAAGAAATGTTAATTAAGGCTAAGGAGAAACGAACTGACAAAAATTTAAATAATATACAAAAACTTAATATAGAAAGGAGACCTAGTGTTATTAAAAGTAGAAAATAGAAAGAAATATGAAAAACCATATAAGGGACCATTTATAGTACTAGATAAATTAGGAGTTAATACAAAAATAGAATATAATGGGAAACCAAAAATGATTCATAACAATCAGCTGATACCTTACAAGGCAGCAATATAGCAAAATAAAAAAATAAAAACTTTTTTACATATATGTTATTATAAATCATACTAGTTTATTTCATAAAAATAATAATTTTACACTTAAAAACCAATTTAAAAAAAACACAAAAATAAATTTTAATTGTATTTTACTGTAAATTATTAATTATAATCATATATTTGCTTATTTAAGAATTTCATAATATAAATCAATATTCTATAAAAATATTATTTTTAATCACTACAATCTTCTCTGAAAATTCTTTTAAAAATCATTATTCTTCAAATAATTTTCATCTTAAGGGTAAGGGTGTAGTGTATACATACAAGTCTACGTTACCTGCCCCTGCATTTCATTAGTACAAATGCACCGACAATGTATCGACATGCCAGCGCTGCACTTTTGAGTACGCTGACCCAATATACACAAATGGTTCTGGATGTTGTCAACAACAATTGAGTGTATATTGAAATGCACTCAATTTCGGTGACCGTCCTTCGACACCATTCGTCAAGACCAAATTAGCGTACTCAGGGCAACGGGTGCAAATGAAATGCAGAACATAAGTATAATTATATTATTGTAGTGTAAGTAAGTAGGATAGATTAAGAACTAATGTATAACAGTTATAAGTAAAGATATAAAAGAGCCGCGTTGGCCACTAATAAAACCAGATTATGTAATAAAACCAGATAAATATGTATGTACAATTAAGAACACATAAATTCCAACTTTTTGCAACATTTTTAATGAGCATGACAAGAAAATTTCGTTAAAATTATAATTTAATTTGTATTTTTGACTTATAAAATTAGCAGCTAGAACCAAAAAAATAAAACGGTTTCAGTTCCGGTTCAAAAATAAAAAAAAATTCTGTTTCAGTTTCGGTTCCGGTTCTCAAGTTTTCAAAATCTCGGTTTCGGTTCCATAAAATATAACGGTTTCGGTTCCGGAACCGATTCTTGGCAGTCCCTGCTTTCTACTAAGGACTAATTAATACAGTAGAAAATCCATTAATCTGGTAGCACTATTGCGAAACCAATTAAGCTAAATTTGTGGCAACGCTTGCATTTTTCTGCCAAAGTGACAAGAAGTATTGAACACTCCTGCGGCTTTCTGCAGCATTTCTTAATCTTGATGTTGGTTCCCAAAAAAATTCTATCATCTTTCCCATGTGCACTTAACACGGACGGTTCCAATCTGTTCAGTGGTTTGGTCAAAAAATGCAATTATTTAGATGCATTTTTTGTGCTGACTTTGAAGGTACATAATAGATACATTTTGCCGTTAAATTATAATCCTGGTATACAGTCCTTAAATCTAACACATTATTAATAATTTTCAATCATAAGATCATTATTATTTTCGCCTCTTCATGGATTTTTTCCACTTTTAAAAATAGACTAAAATACTGAATTTTGGTGAAAAACTTGAAACTAAACCAAATACATAAACCAAAAGCAAAGTTTTCATATTGAGTGTTGAATTAACTTGCTTTGGGCGGACTATATATATATATATATCCTCAAATCTGCGGCGAGCTTTTTCATACACTTCCACATGAGCTAGAGAGCTTAAATTTGGAACACTGATAGAACTCCGGTGACAATGCATTCTATTTTGGGGTCCATCAGAGGCGTAGGGGGCCGTGGGGGGACTCAAACCCCTTTTTTTTAAACATAGCATAACTTCCAATTCCTTCAAGCTACAATGATGATGATGGTAGGTGGGTTCTTACTGACAAAATAAGTTTTATACCCTTTGGAAAGGGGGGTGTGGGGGCAAAGGGGAGCGGGATGGAGCCAATTTAAAGTTCTAACTTTCGTATACTTATTTTAATTCCATATTTTCCCTACAGACGTCTCACGCAGAACGGAATACACCCTTAAGTTGCAATTCTATTCGAATCCTAACGGGAATTGCTTGGCTAATACAGTGCATCTCGTACAACAAACAAATTGTATGCCAGTGAAAAATTGTCAATATTCACATTTGTTGTCACACAAATATTTACACGCCACAGTTCTGAGCAACGGTTTCGAATGGTTGTAAGCATATATAGTTGTTTTAAGCAATAGTATTATACCAGGAAAGCTCACTGATGAGCTCCTTAGTGGGAACGAAATGCGCATAAGAGTAACTAACTGCTGGCACTAAAATTTGTTGTTGTATAAAAATCGCAGACTTAATCTGATTTAAGCTGCACTTGAGCTCGACTATACAAAAATATAATTTAAAAAACTTTTATTTAAATGGCTCCACGTTGGGCGCTAGCTAATATTTAACTAAAACAAAAATACTAGGGCGATTCATTTAAAGTGGGAAACCCCTCGGAAACGATTCAGTTGTGCAGATGAGCAGTCAAAATATATGAAATTTGACAGTTTTTTTAAGCAAGTGCGGGTTATCGAGGGGTTTCCCACTTGAAATGAATACCCTTACTATTTAAAAACTCTAACATTAAAAATTCCCTAATTTCCCTCTAGCTCGGTCGCGACTAGGGCTTTCAATCCCAAAGACTTTTCGCAATCCCGGGATTTTCGGGACTGAAAATTGCAATCCCGGGATCCCGGGATTTTTCGGGATTGGATATTTTCACAACCAAAATGCATTTTAAAAAATAAAAAAATGTTTTTTTATAGGTTTTATTGCAAAACTGATAGTTTTAGCTTAAATAAATAAACATAAACATTAATTTCAATTTATTAAAGGCATTTTTTTTATTTTCAGTATTTGAGTTTCCGTTTCTTTAGGAAAGACACAATCCAATTCAAAATATGCTTGAATAAGGTTTCTGAAATTACTTTTGCATCAGTTTTCAGTTTTACTTAATTATTTTTATTAAGAAATTCTTTTTTGTGCGAATATCAATATCAACATCAATTTTCTTCTGAAATAAATATAAATTTATTTTTTCTTAAAGAAAAAATTTAAAGCAATTTTATATGTAATTTTTTTTAATAAATTAAAAATTTTTAAGTTTTGTGTTTTCTAACTAACTTTTTTTTCATTTTGGGGTTGTCCAAATGTTGTCAAAAACTATTTTTCTGCTTACACGATTTTTTTTATATTTTATGAGCGATGAAAAGTTGTATTTTTCTTGTATTAAACTTTTTTTATGGACTAATTCATTTAAAATGAAGTCCCGAAAATCCCGGGATATAGGAAAAAATATCCCGTGATTTTCGGGACTAAAAATGGACCGGGATCCAGGGATCCCGAAAGCCCTAGTCGCGACGCGTGGGATTGCTGCCCTACCGATGGCTCAGACGACCCTCGCGGTATCGTAACCCCTCCCGACGAAAGGTATAAAACAATATGCGAGAGCCCGTTAACTCAATTATATAATTTTTCCGCACTGGTGGTTTTTTCCGCCGGCTAGTGTTTTCTTGTAGCAGTCGGCCATTTGGTTGAAGAAAAGTTGTTTTATTTGATTTTGAAATTGACAGAGTTTGTCAAGTCGTGTTCGGTCATAATTTGATTTTTGTGAAAAGCTTTCCGTCGTCCAAATTTAAGTTGTGTTCTTTTGGCATTTTGTTTGACCGATACCTATTTTTGTGGCGTCCCAGAGCCGAGTAGTTGTTGGACATCGATTTTATGGAGGTCCAGCCGGTGAAGTGATTCTATACATCTATATTTCGGTATAATTGAGTTATCGGGTCCTCCCATCTTGTTTTATACCTTTCGTCGGGAGGGGTTACGATACCGCGATGGTCGTTTGAGCCATCGGCAGGGCAGCAATCCCACGCGTCGCGACCGAGCTAGAGGGCAATTAGGGAATTTTTAATATTAGAGTTTTTAAATAGTATTTTTGTTTTAGTAAAATATTAACTGGCGCCCAACGCGGGGCCATTTTAATAAAAGTTTTTTTAATAATGATTTTGTATAGTCGGGTTCAAGCTCAAGTGCAGCTTAAATCAAATTAAGACTGCGATTTTTATACGACAACAAATTTTAGTGCTCATATGCGTATAACAATCTAAAATTATTCATCGCAAAAGTTGCAGTAGAACACATTAGTGCTATTCACGAGTTGTTCTTGCAGAGGTGCAAATGGAAATATTTATTGGAAATTTTTGCATCACAACAACAAAATATACAGATTTGTATTTGTCATAGCATATAAAAGCTATACGTTTTCTGTGTTGCATATTTTCTCGAGCTTAGAAAATGCAAATCTGTATATCTTATTGTTGAGGTGCAAACATCCCTATATATATTATAAAACTGAGTGTGTGTCTGTATGTCTGTATGTCCGTTTGTCCCTCAATCACGGCTAAACGGCTGTACCGATTCTCTTGAAACTTTCAGGATAAATTCTATAGGTATCGACATGTAACATAGGTTATATGCGGTTGGGATTGGACAAAGGGGCGTGGCACCTCCCATACAACACAAAATATGTCTACAAGGTAATTTAGTAACTATTGAATTGAATTTGAATTGAATATTGAATAATAAATACGAAATTTATCACGAAGTTGCATAATAACTTTTCCAAGCTTTATGCCAAATATGAGCATAATTGGACAAGGGGCGTGGCAGCGCCCACACAACACGTAACTTAAATAACAGCTAATTAAGCAACTATTGGATATATTTTAATGAAATTTGGAATGGAGCTGTATAGTATGTTTTCCCAGCTATGTGTCGAATATGGGACTAAATTAGACAAAGGGGTGTGGCACCTCCCACACAACACATAACTTAAATAACAGCTAATTAAGCAACTAATGGATATATTTTAGTGAAATTTTGAATGGAGTTGTACTGCTATGTGACGAATATGGGAATAATTGGACAAGGGGCGTGGCACCGCCCATACAATTTTCTACCCCATATCACGGCTTTACTGATTTTATTGAAATTTTAAGGTAAAATTGTGTTAGTAATGGAATTTGCAAATAGGACATAAGAGGTTGGATTTGGACAACGGGGCGTGGCACCTCCCATACAACAAAAAATATTATTAAAAAGTAACTTAGTAACTATCGAATATTAAGTGGTCCATGCCACCAACTGCGCCCTTGCACATTTTTTGGGTGAATCATACCGGGTGGGATTACAACTTCCACCAATTGCGTCCTTGGACTTTTTGGCTGAATCATACCGGGTGGGATTACAGCTGCCACCACGTGCGTCCTTGAACATTTTTTGGGTGGCTCATGCCGGGTGGGATTACAACCTGGCACCAAGTGCTTCCTTGGACATTTTTTGGGTGAATCATACCGGGTGGGATTACAACTGGAACCAAGTGCTTCCTCGGACATTTTTTGGGTGGCTCATGCCGGGTGGGATTACAACTGCCACCAAGAGCGTCCTTGGACATTTTTTGGGTGGCTCATGCCGGGTGGGATTACAACTGCCACCAAGAGCGTCCTTGGACATTTTTTGGGTGGATCATACCGGGTGGGATTACAACTGGAACCAAATGCTTCCTTGGACATTTTTTGGGTGAATCATGCCTGGTGGGATTACAGCTGCCACCAAGTATGTTCGTGGACTCTTTTTTTGTGAATCATACAGGGTGGGATAACAACTGCCACCAATTGCGTCCTTGGACATTTTTTGGGTGGATCATGCCGGGTTGGATTACAACTGCCACCAAGTGCGTCCTTGGACTTTTTTTGGCTGAATCACACCGGGTGGGATTACAGCTGCCACCAAGTGCGTCCTTGGACATTTTTTGGGTGGCTCATGCCGGGTGGGATTACAACCTGGCACCAAGTGCTTCCTTGGACATTTTTTGGGTGAATCATACCGGGTGGGATTACAACTGGAACCAAGGATTACAACTGCCACCAAGTGTGTTCGTGGACTCTTTTTTTGTGAATCATACCGGGTGGGATTACAGCTGCCACCAATTGCGTCCTTGGACATTTTTTGGGTGGATCATGCCGGGTTGGATTACAACTGCCTCCAAGTGCGTCCTTGGACTTTTTTTGGCTGAATCATACCGGGTGGGATTACAGCTGCCACCAAGTGCGTCCTTGGACTTTTTTTGGGTGATTCCTACCGGGTGGGATTACAACTGGCACCCAGTTTCACGGGGGGAATAAACCATCAACTACAGCGCCATTGAAATTGTCGCAAATTCCTATATATATTTATTTTAAAATTTTATACAACCCGTGCAACGCCGGGTATGTAACAGCTAGTATGCAATAAATATTTGTATTTGCACTTCTTCAAGACCATTTGCGCCAACTCGTGAATATCCCTATTAAGTAAACTTATAAGATTATCGTATATTAGTTTGACGGTTTCTGGCGAACTCTCGAATGAGATCATTATAATTTTAGTTGTTGCTTATTTCACTTTCAATTGAGAGCATTGCCAGGCCTGACAATCTACATATCTTGTCCCATCGTCGATCTTAAATAGTTTTCAATTACCTTTAATTTGGAAAAGCTACGTTCTCCTCTAGCCACTGTTACTGGTAGAGTTTAAAGGATTCGAAGAGCAATAGCCACGATAAAACTCCTGTGCCGTTTAACTCAAACGTAGTTTATAGTAGATGTAAGCCGTCATTTTATTTTACATAATAAATATAAATAATAAATATGCATATGTAAAAAAGGTTTGCTGAGATGCCGCCCCCGGAATGTAGCGTCCGGGGCGAGATGTGCCTCCGCTCCCCCCCGCCCTCTTCCCTCGGCACTGCACCAGAACATACTCGATACTTTTATTTTTTTCCGGATATTTTGCTCTGACTTGGTATCGATACCAATTTTTTATGCTTCAAATTCACAAAAGTGACTGCACTGCAAAAAATCTAAATCTTTTTTACCTGCGTCCAAATAGCCACGTTGGTAAAATCCATATGAAAAAAAGCCAAAAGAGCACGGTGACTGAGATGAAAATTAAAACCAAATTATATTCCGTTTTTTGGCAAAAACCACATAAATGCAAGAAACTAGACAAACCCCGAATAAGCAGTTTAAAAAAGCATAATTTTTAAAAATTTTTAGGACAAATAACAACTTTAAAATACTTTTTTTTCATCAAATCACGAGCTACGATCATCATAGTGACAAAAACTAATAATTCGGTAAACACAGACTGTCATTGGCCCATATCGATGTCTTAATTCGTAAAAGCGGGTTCTTAAACCAAGATTAAAGAAATTTTAGGGTTACTCACCTTCACACTTATTTTCTTTTATACTTTTTTCTTGCAATTGACAATATCAATCACTTTTGGAAAAACGCAACTTCGATCACTATAAGAATATTACACAATCTTTTCTTCCAAGCTTCGACAAGAGCACCAGTCTGACCATTTTTTTAACTTAAATTTTCATTTTTTAATATGAATTTCCGTTAAACGTATTATTCCGTAGATAGGTTGCGAAGTACTGAGAGAGAGAAATATTAACTCGCCTTAGGAACCTTCTCACGTACAAAGCAGCATTGTATTCGTTCCAAGAGAGAGTAGATATTTATTGAAAAAAACAAGTAGCGTTGATTGTTGTGGGGATTCCCTCTTTTCAGGTCAAAAGTGGGAATCCTTACTTATCATTTCGGTTTAAAAATTTTATTTGGTGGTTTGCGCCGGCAGCAACCACATATTGTAAAGTTTATGACCTGTGGGAATTTGCTAAAAATAACAAGTATGCCCTTTTTAAAGACTGCATTTTCACATTTTTGGCAGAATTGCTCTAACACCCCAGCAACGCTTTAGGACATACTAAAATTTGCACCTATGGTGATTTTTTGAAAATGCGTACATTTCCACAAAAAAAATTCTAACATTACCCAGTAGTCAATTTCGCAAGGCCTCTCCGCTAGAGGCATGCCTGTACGCCTGCTATGGGAAGAAATTCCACATTCCATCCTCGCTTCTAGTGGAGGCAAGCTGGTATGCCAGCGCTAGAAGGGAGAGCGGATGGTGTCAATGAATTTGCTACGCAATACGCTTAAATATTTTGAAGATCGTGGGTTCAAATCCTGATTATCGCAATTTTTGTAATACATTTTTGTACTTTGATTTTAGATCTCTTAAAGGTTTTCCATTATCAACGTTTAACGGAAAAATTGTGAAAGCGAAGCTTTGAGCAGATTTAGAACCCCAATTTTTGAACGAATTGTTTGATTAGTATTATATTTTAAAAGTTTTTTTTTAAGAAATACTATATTGTGGAACATTATTTTGTTGTACCTCTTTTATGAAATAAAATGGAATACCTACACTCAAAAATGTGGATTTGTTTCCATTTTCCATTTATTTTTAGAAATAATTAATTAATCAACCAAATTCAAATAGTTGATTTCCAGATTGATTTGAAGAAAATCTCTTGCTTTTTCAAATTTCAAACAATATCACATATTGTTTTGGAAATATTATAGGAATATGATTTTTTTTATTTTGCAGATGCTGAAGGTTATTTAATGCAAGTCCAATAACTTTACATACACATTTAATACCAAAATTTGTTTCTGGAATTTAGATAATTTTTTCTGTATTTTTGTTTTGCATTAAATGTTTGTAAGAGTTCATAAAATTCTCTACATTCTGTATCAGCCTCCCAAACAAATATTTCGATAACTTCGTTTACTAAAAAATTAAAGTTTTCAAAAGTACTATTGTACACCGAGAAAAAAGACAGAAACTAAACCAAATACATAAACCAAAAGCAAAGTTTTCATATTGAGTGTTGAATTAACTTGCTTTGGGCGGACATATATATATCCTCAAATCTGCGGCGAGCTTTTTCATACACTTCCACATGAGCTAGAGAGCTTAAATTTGGAACACTGATAAAACTCCGGTGACAATGCATTCTATTTTGGGGTCCATCAGAGGCGTAGGGGGCCGTGGGGGGACTCAAACCCCTTTTTTTTAAACATAGCATAACTTCCAATTCCTTCAAGCTACAATGATGATGATGGTAGGTGGGTTTTTACGGACAAAATAAGTTTTATACCCTTTGGAAAGGGGGGTGTGGGGGCAAAGGGGAGCGGGATGGAGCCAATTTAAAGTTCTAACTTTCGTATTTTGTAAGCTACAAGGCTGAAATTTTTTACTTAGGTTCGCATTCGGGAAAAAGAGTAAAAAGGGAAAAAGGGGGGAAAAAGGGAAGAGAAAAAAATTAAAAAAAAAAAAAAAGTAAAAAACAAGTTTTTTAAAATATAACCCTTTAACCGACTAAAAAGCAGAAAATAAATTTCCTTTAAATTAATTTCAGCAATTTCGATTTAAAACTAAGTGTTTTAGGCGACTTTAAAATCCACAATGATATTAGAAGGAAAGTAGTCAAAAACCCTTAATTTTAAATCGAAGTTGCTGAAATTAATTTAAAGGAAATATATTTTACTTTTTTTTTGATATTTGCCTACTTGAGAAATGAGTTATTTACAGTGCAGGCCACCGTGTTTTATTGCAATCATTGGCGAAAAAACCATTGTAACCATAAAAAGTAAGGTTTGTTAAGAGCGAAGGTACAATGAAAGTGCATGCAAAAGCGCCGGGACACGTTTTTTTTGGTAATGCGACTGCGAATTACTTTGTTTTTTCGAAAGGTGATCGTGCATCCAGTATTGGTATATTTTTCGAGTATTTATTACATTGTTTTCATTTTCAAATTGTTGTGCTATACGGAATTTCGAAAAATTTGATCCAAATGAATTTTTTTTTATATTGTAAAAACAATTTTTTTGTAAATATTTCCAAATGACAAAGAACAAATTGAGGTGAAAAACCAAATACAAAATACTTTTTTTAATTCCATATTTTCCCTACAGACGTCTCACGCAGAACGGAATGCACCCTTAAGTTACAATTGTATTCGAATCCTAACGGGAATTGCTTGGCTAATACAGTGCATCTCGTACAACAAACAAATTGTATGCCAGTGAAAAATTGTCAATATTCACATTTGTTGTCACACAAATATTTACACGCCACAGTTCTGAGCAACGGTTTCGAATGGTTGTAAGCATATATAGTTGTTTTAAGCAATAGTATTATACCAGGAAAGCTCACTGATGAGCTCCTTAGTGGGAACGAAATGCGCATAAGAGTAACTAACTGCTGGCACTAAAATTTGTTGTTGTATAAAAATCGCAGACTTAATCTGATTTAAGCTGCACTTGAGCTCGACTATACAAAAATATAATTTAAAAAACTTTTATTTAAATGGCTCCACGTTGGGCGCTAGCTAATATTTAACTAAAACAAAAATACTAGGGCGATTCATTTAAAGTGGGAAACCCCTCGGAAACGATTCAGTTGTGCAGATGAGCAGTCAAAATATATGAAATTTGACAGTTCTTTTAAGCAAGTGCGGGTTATCGAGGGGTTTCCCACTTGAAATGAATACCCTTACTATTTAAAAACTCTAACATTAAAAATTCCCTAATTTCCCTCTAGCTCGGTCGCGACTAGGGCTTTCAATCCCAAAGACTTTTCGCAATCCCGGGATTTTCGGGACTGAAAATTGCAATCCCGGGATCCCGGGATTTTTCGGGATTTGATATTTTCACAACCAAAATGCATTTTAAAAAATAAAAAAATGTTTTTTTATAGGTTTTATTGCAAAACTGAATAAACATAAACATTAATTTCAATTTATTAAAGGCATTTTTTTATTTTCAGTATTTGAGTTTCCGTTTCTTTAGGAAAGACACAATCCAATTCAAAATATGCTTGGTTAAGGTTTCTGAAATTACTTTTGCATCAGTTTTCAGTTTTACTTAATTATTTTTATTAAGAAATTCTTTTTTGTGCGAATATCAATATCAATATCAATTTTCTTCTGAAATAAATATAAATTTATTTTTTCTTAAAGAAAAAATTTAAAGCAATTTTATATGTAATTTTTTTTAATAAATTAAAAATTTTTAAGTTTTGTGTTTTCTAACTAACTTTTTTTTCATTTTGGGGTTGTCCAAATGTTGTCAAAAACTATTTTTCTGCTTACACGATTTTTTTTATATTTTATGAGCGATGAAAAGTTGTATTTTTCTTGTATTAAACTTTTTTTATGGACTAATTCATTTAAAATGAAGTCCCGAAAATCCCGGGATATAGGAAAAAATATCCCGTATCGTAACCCCTCCCGACGAAAGGTATAAAACAATATGCGAGAGCCCGTTAACTCAATTATATAATTTTTCCGCACTGGTGGTTTTTTCCGCCGGCTAGTGTTTTCTTGTAGCAGTCGGCCATTTGGTTGAAGAAAAGTTGTTTTATTTGATTTTGAAATTGACAGAGTTTGTCAAGTCGTGTTCGGTCATAATTTGATTTTTGTGAAAAGCTTTCCGTCGTCCAAATTTAAGTTGTGTTCTTTTGGCATTTTGTTTGACCGTTCCCAGAGCCGAGTAGTTGTTGGACATCGATTTTATGGAGGTCCAGCCGGTGAAGTGATTCTATACATCTATATTTCGGTATAATTGAGTTATCGGGTCCTCCCATATTGTTTTATACCTTTCGTCGGGAGGGGTTACGATACCGCGATGGTCGTTTGAGCCATCGGCAGGGCAGCAATCCCACGCGTCGCGACCGAGCTAGAGGGCAATTAGGGAATTTTTAATATTAGAGTTTTTAAATAGTATTTTTGTTTTAGTAAAATATTAGCTGGCGCCCAACGCGGGGCCATTTTAATAAAAGTTTTTTTAATAATGATTTTGTATAGTCGGGTTCAAGCTCAAGTGCAGCTTAAATCAAATTAAGACTGCGATTTTTATACAACAACAAATTTTAGTGCTCATATGCGTATAACAATCTAAAATTATTCATCGCAAAAGTTGCAGTAGAACACATTAGTGCTATTCACGAGTTGTTCTTGCAGAGGTGCAAATGGAAATATTTATTGGAAATTTTTGCATCACAACAACAAAATATACAGATTTGTATTTGTCATAGCATATAAAAGCTATACGTTTTCTGTGTTGCATATTTTCTCGAGCTTAGAAAATGCAAATCTGTATATTTTATTGTTGAGGTGCAAACATATGCAATAAATATTTGTATTTGCACTTCTTCAAGACCATTTGCGCCAACTCGTGAATATCCCTATTAAGTAAACTTATAAGATTATCGTATATTCGTTTGACGGTTTCTGGCGAACTCTCGAATGAGATCATTATAATTTTAGTTGTTGCTTATTTCACTTTCAATTGAGAGCATTGCCAGGCCTGACAATCTACATATCTTGTCCCATCGTCGATCTTAAATAGTTTTCAATTAACTTTAATTTGGAAAAGCTACGTTCTCCTCTAGCCACTGTTACTGGTAGAGTTTAAAGGATTCGAAGAGCAATAGCCACGATAAAACTCCTGTGCCGTTTAACTCAAACGTAGTTTATAGTAGATGTAAGCCGTCATTTTATTTTACATAATAAATATAAATAATAAATATGCATATGTAAAAAAGGTTTGCTGAGATGCCGCCCCCGGAATGTAGCGTCCGGGGCGAGATGTGCCTCCGCTCCCCCCCGCCCTCTTCCCTCGGCACTGCACCAGAACATACTCGATACTTTTATTTTTTTCCGGATATTTTGCTCTGACTTGGTATCGATACCAATTTTTTATGCTTCAAATTCACAAAAGTGACTGCACTGCAAAAAATCTAAATCTTTTTTACCTGCGTCCAAATAGCCACGTTGGTAAAATCCATATGAAAAAAAGCCAAAAGAACACGGTGACTGAGATGAAAATTAAAACCAAATTATATTCCGTTTTTTGGCAAAAACCACATAAATGCAAGAAACTAGACAAACCCCGAATAAGCAGTTTAAAAAGCATAATTTTTAAAAATTTTTAGGACAAATAACAACTTTAAAATACTTTTTTTTCCATACAAAGACGAAAATTTCATTTTGGCCAAAAGCGTTGTTGGGTGTAAGAGCAATTCTACCAAAAATGTGAAAATGCAGTCTTATAAACAGTCATTTTAGAAAATGTTTGGCTGTACTGGCATATTTAGAATCAGTTTTTTGTGGAAATGCACGCATTTTCGAAAATCACGAGCTACGATCATCATAGTGACAAAAACTGTCATTGGCCCATATCGATGTCTTAATTCGTAAACGCTGGTTCTTAAACCAAGATTAAAGAAATTTTAGGGTTACTCACCTTCCCACTTATTTTCTTTTATACTTTTTTCTTGCAATTGACAATATCAATCACTTTTGGAAAAACGCAACTTCGATCACTATAAGAATATTACACAATTTATTCTTCCAAGCTTCGACAAGTGCACCAGTCTGACCATTTTTTTAACTTAAATTTTCATTTTTAATCTGAATTTCCGTTAAACGTATTATTCCGTAGATAGGTTGCGAAGTACTGAGAGAGAGAAATATTAACTCGCCTTAGGAACCTTCTCACGTACAAAGCAGCATTGGATTCGTTCCAAGAGAGAGTAGATATTTATTGAAAAAAACAAGTAGCGTTGATTGTTGTGGGGATTCCCTCTTTTCAGGTCAAAAGTGGGAATCCTTACTTATCATTTCGGTTTAAAAATTTTATTTGGTGGTTTGCGCCGGCACCAACCACATATTGTAAAGTTTATGACCTGTGGGAATTTGCTAAAAATAACAAGTATGCCCTTTTTAAAGACTGCATTTTCACATTTTTGGCAGAATTGCTCTAACACCCCAGCAACGCTTTAGGACATACTAAAATTTGCACCTATGGTGATTTTTGAAAATGCGTACATTTCCACAAAAAAATTTCTAACATTACCCAGTAGTCAATTTCGCAAGGCCTCTCCGCTAGAGGCACGCCTGCTATGGGAAGAAATTCCACATTCCATCCTCGCTTAGGTCTGTTTATTTGTCCCGACTCATGTAAAAAAGAAGTAAAGGTTGGAAGCGGGGACGGAAGGCATCCGAACTCCTAAAGAAGCAATTGCCTTGTTAGTTAACGGTTTTTCGGTTTTAGTACCACAACTTTTGAACGGATTAAATTTCAAATGTTCTATAACCAAAATTGTCTGCTCTACAATAGTACTTTTGAAAAGTTTAATTATTTAGTAAACGAAATTGTCGAAATTTTTTTTGGTAGGCTGATGCAGAATATAGCGAATTTTATGAACTCTTACAAACATTTAATGCAAAACAAAAATACACAACAAATTATCTAAATTCCAGAAACAAATTTTGGTATTAAATGTGTATGTAAAGTTATTGGATTTGCATTAAATAACCTTCGGCATCTACAAAAATGATTTCAAGCCTTCAAAAACAAATTCTAAAATGTCGGTATACAAATTAAAATAAATTTTGCAAAAAAAAAAATACTATTCCTAAAATATTTCCAAAACAATATGTAATATTGTTTGAAATTTGAATGTTTTAGAAAAAGCAAGAGATTTTTTTAAATCAATCTGGAAATCAACTATTTTAATTAGGTTGATTATAAAATTATTTCTAAAAATAAATGGAAAATGGAAACAAATCCACACTTTTGAGTGTAGGTATTCCATTTTATTTCATAAACTAAAAGAGATACGCCAAAATAATGTTCCACAATATTGTATTTCTTAAAAATCTTTTAAAATATAATACTAATCAAACAATTCGTTCAAAAATTGGGGTTCTAAATCTGCTCAAAGCTTCGCTTTCACAATTTTTACTACAACTTAAAAAAAAAAATGATAACGGCAAACCTTTTACAAATCTTAAATCAAAAACACATCGGGACTTAATGCCAGTACAGCCAAAAACTTAATAACATTACTGTCTACAGACTGCATTTTCACATTTTTGACAGAATTGCTCTAACACCCCAGCAACGCTTTAGGCCATATTAAAATGTTCAACTATGGTGATTTTTTAAAATGCGTGCATTTCCACAAAGTTCTGATTCTAAATATGCCAATCCCGGAGGGTTTTGGCAATCCCGGAGGGTTTTGGCAATCCCGGACCAAAAAAGGGACCAAAAAAGGTTCGGGATTCCGGGATTCGGGATCCCGGGATTAAATTCCCTAGCCAGTACAGCCCAAAATTTTCTAAAATTACAGTCTATTTTTTTTTTTTTTTTAACTACAGAAAATTTATTTATTGAATCTTCTAAAATAAAAAAATTAGAACTAACAATAACTTTGAACAAAATAATTAGACATTACATAACAGATTTAACATAGTACTAGTTGACCTTATCCACTGATTTGGACAACTTAATGTATGTATCAAGGCGATGTAGGCGTTGACTGGATGTCGGCATCTACAGGATGTCGGCATAGACGAACGGCTGCATCGACGAGGTGAACTATCTATTCAAAGGCAATAGAATAATTTAGTTTTAGATGTAAGGGTCGGGTGGGTTTTATTAAGGTTCGAGCTAGAATATTAGGGTGCAATTTTAGCTTATCTGCATACTTTGTATTACGTTTCGGTATCTCATCAGATATTTTCGATATTTGTAAATCTCTGTGGATGTGTTCATTTTTTATAAACCATGGCGCTCCAAGTATTTGTCGCAGAATTTTTGACTGCATCCTTAGCAGTTTCTCAACATTTGATGGAGATGCTGTTCCCCAGAGCTCGATCCCATATGACCATATGGGTTTAATTATACTTTTGTATAACAGGATTTTACATGTGGTGTTGAGTTTTGATTGCTTCGAGAGGAGCCAATTTAATTCGAGTTTTTTTAATTTTATTTGTGTAATTTTAGCTTCGATGTGCTTTTTCCATGTGAGTCTGCGATCGAGATGCATACCAAGATATTTGGTTTGAGTACATTGTGGTATTTCACTATTATTTATTGTAAGCATGGAGCAAGAGTCTTTCCTTAGGGTGAAGGTTATATGTGCGTTCTTAGACACGTTGACTCTAATTCTCCACTTTGATAGCCAATTCTGTAAAGTGTTCAAATGTTGTTGCACGTGTTGTGACGCCATTTTGGGGTCTGAGTGCGAGCACAATATTGAGGTGTCGTCGGTAAATGTCTGATCATAAATGGACATATCAGCTGTATAGAGTATATACAGGAGGGGTCCGAGGACGCTGCCTTGGGGTAAAACGGCAAGAATATCAAATCTACTAGAAACGAAACTTTTATGTTTAACTACAAATTTTCTGTGGGTCAAGTAGTTGTCAAGCAAAACGGGCATGCTTGCGGGTAATTGTTTCTGTAGTTTGGATATTCATCCTCTATGCCATACCTTATCAAAGGCTTGGGTGATATCGAGGAATACTGCTGAGCAGTATTGCTTTTTTTCGAATGTGTTTTTGATCATGTCAACAATGCGATGAACCTGTTCAATTGTGCCGTGCTTTTCTCTAAATCCGAATTGGTGATTCGGTATTTCATCTTTAGCGAGTATTGTGGGTAACAAATTTTTATCAGAATTTTCTCAAAAAGTTTTGATAGGGTAGAGAGTAAGCTTATTGGGCGATATGAACTCACGTTTGTAGGGTCTTTTCCCGGTTTTGGGATCATCGTGATCTGCGACAGCTTCCAGTCAGTTGGGTAGTGACCTATTCTTAATATAGCATTATATATGTGCAATAAGTGACTAACAGCAATTGATGGCAGCTCTTTCACCATTTTAGCCGTTATTAAGTCATGTCCTGGAGCTTTTTTTGGGTTCAACTTGGCAATATCGTCCATAAGTGCTTTTCTTCTGATGAGTAGTGGGTTATAGTTTGGCCTGGTTGCGAGCTGTGGTAACGGGAAATTTGCAGTTGGGGGGTTGGGAGTAAATACATTTTGTAGGTGACTTGCAAAAGCAGTACCTTTTTCGGCATCACTTCTCGCCCAGTCTCCGTTGGGTAAACGAATTGGCGATTCTGCAATAATGGGTCGTTTTAAATTTTTTGTGGCACGCCAAAGTGAGTAATTTGTTGAGCACCTCGGCGTAAGCTTTTCCTTGAATTGATGCAGATCATTCTCGTTTTTCGCCCTCAGTTCATTTTGTAGTTTTCGTGTAATGAGGGTCAGCTTTTTTTTCAAATAGGGTGATCTGAACTTTTGCCAATCACGCCTTATTGATCTCTTTTCTGTTAAGAGCGCAGCTATATTTTGTGGCACAAATTCCTTTTTTTGGGTAGTGTTATTGATTTTTGGGGTCGCTGCCAGTGCAGCCTTTGTAAGCAGAAGGGTAAAGTTACGCACTGCCACATTCAGTTGCTCCTCATATTTCAGTGACACATGTAGGGTAATGTGTGAACTTATATATTTTCTGAATTTAAGCCAATTCGTATGGATACTGGTGAGTTTGTCGGGTGATCAGACGAGAGTTCCACTGAAGACTCAATGGTTAGTTGAGTTCGTTTAAGGATCTTGATTACTGCAAAATCAATAACATCTGGAATTTTGCGTCTGTCCGATGGCCAGTATGTTGGCGTGCCTGACGAAACCACATCAAGGCCGAGTTTGCTGGTAGTATTCCATAGTAGTCTTCCTTTGGGTGAAATCAGACGAGAGCCCCAATAAGTGTGTTTGGCATTAAAATCTCCAGCTACGAGAAATTTTGGGCCAAGCGTTGCAAAAAATGTCTGAAATTGCTGTTCAGTTATTTTGGAGCTGGGTGGACAGTATATTGCAGATATTGTCAATCCTTTTATGTACTCATCAAGACAAATACTGGTGGCTTGCAAGTACTCGGTGCAAAATTCCTGTAAAACATAGTGTTTGATTCTGTCCTTAATTAGAATCGCTGATCCACCTCGTGCTTTACCACCTGGGTGTTTAGTGTCATACAACTTGTATCCGGGTATGTTAAAAAAGTGTTTTTGGGTCAAATGAGTCTCTGAAATTAGCATTACATCTATACAGAATGAATTGAGGAATTGAATGAGTTCCAATTTATGTTGGCGTAAGCCGTTCGCGTTCCAGAAGGATATTTTTATCGCATTCATGGCTTATTTTTTTAAAAGGGTCTGGATTAGCAGGTTTTGATTGTGTATCATTTCCTGCATCATAGTTTGCATGCCGTTCATAAACTGCGACATGTTTTGCATAAACATCTGTAGTGTTTGTTCAAGGCCAATGTTCTGTTGGGCCGGTTGAATAACTGGAGGGTCTTGGGTATATCCTTTGAGTACATTTGCGTATGAAAATTGTTGTTGTTGTGATGCGGCGTTAGCACCATTTCCTTGGGGTGGTGGGTATGATTTCATCTGCGCAAAATTGGCTGGAGTAGGGTTTGACCTCTTTGTAGCTGTTGCGCTTAAGGGCTTCGGTTCGGTAATAACCTTATTTTTAAGGGTTTTGTAGACTGAACACCCTCTGTAGTTGGCAGTGTGATTTCCATCGCAGTTACTACAATGTCTAACATTTACGTCTTCTCTCGATTTTGGGCACAATTGGGTCTGGTGAAGGTCACCACAAATAAACAAACACTGGGAAGTGTACAATATTTTTTCGAATGACCAAATTCTTGGCAGTTTTGGCATTGTATTGGGCCACGACGTTTATGCGGCTCCTCAACACTGACTCTACGGTGTAGTAAATATCGCAAATTGTATATAGGGTGGGTTTCACTTTTTTGCAGAGTCTTAGGGTCAAATTCCAGTTCAATGCGGAAAAGTGGTTGGGGTAATTTTTCCTTGTTTAGAATGTTAGACACAGATCTAACTTGGAATTTTAATGCAATTAATGCCTCTTTTACATCGCCACATTCGACAAACGAGTCTACACCTCTTAGAACAACCGAAAGACCTTTGCTACTTTTGAGCTGGTATGTGTAATAGCTCTTTTTACACTTATCGAAATGGTCCACAATTTTGCGAAAATCTGCCTCATTATAAATTTGTATTTTTGTTTCATGGATGGCGCCCTTGATAATAGCCATCACATGAAATCTATTGGCACCTACAATTTGTGTTATCAGAGTCACAAGGGAATTCGAGTTTTTTTCTCTGAGATAAATTGGTGGCGGCTTTGACGTCTTGGGTTTAGGGTCTGAATTATCCTCTTCATATAATAGGGAGTATCTATTTTGCCCAAGATTTATGGGCTGTATACTCGGCTTTGTCTTTAAAACCTTAGGCGTATTCGTATTTTTGGGAGGGGTCGTTTTGCGCTTTTGCAATGTAGGGTCTGGCTTTTGCAGGTAGCGGTGCATGCCAGTCTGCACTGCCGCACGTGGAGTGTTTTTCTCTGTAGTGTTTGCGCCAATTACATTACTCGTATTTGCCGACTGAGGCTTATACAAAGGGTTTTTGTTCTCAAAGAACTTTGCAGGGTCTTTATTTTCAGTGAATATCTTAACAGGGTCTAAGAGTATTAGTAGTAATTGTACTTGCCAAATTTGTTTGTGATGCTAAAAACGCCGTTATATTAGCTGCCTGCTGGGTGTAGGGTGTTGGAGTTTGACACTGCTTGCTCCATGAGAGAGAGCCCGATGGCGATGCGGGAGAGTTAGCAAAGAGTACCTCTGCAGATCGATTCTTTGCTATAGTTGTTTCTGCACTATTCATGGCGGGGAGGGTAACAATGACAGGTTGCGATGCATTCGCACTGCTCGCACCTGTTGGTTGCATGGCAAAAGCTTTTATTTGTGAATTTGCCGTGTTTTCACTAGCACTATGATGCTGATTCAAGCTCTTGTTTTGAGCGGGATGTTGAATTCTCTGTAAGAGAATTCCTTGTTTTTTGGGGAGAATGATTCACTGACATAACTTTTCACACAAATCTTTTTTATTTGTTTGCTTTATATGCTTTATATGTTTGCTTGATACGCCACTTGCACTCTTTTTCTTGAAATTGTTTTAGCGTCTATTTCGCGTAATTTTTGGAGGGTTTTGTTATTGTTTCACAATGTTATTTATTATTTCTGCGGGACCGTTTATATGGTTTTAGGCAAAAAACGAAATTAAATGTTGTTTTCATTATCATTTGAGTCACTCTGTATTTGGCCTTTTTTCCATATGGTATGTGGTAACGTTGCTATTTGGACCCAAGAAGGATATAAACACAGATGACGACATGACGTTTACCGTTAAGATTGCCATTTTGTCGTGACGTCAACACATACTTCTCACATGAACACGAACATCTGTTCTTTGTTTACGTTTTTCCGACAGCCAACGTTGCCAGAAAGATCTGGATTATTTCGCTTAAGACCCAAAAACGAAAATAGATATAACAGAAATGTCGGAAATTGATAGAAATTGCTACATTATTGCAAAATATGGTACGATAAGTTCTTAAATTTAATTTGTATTACTTGTTTTGAACACAATAACCGATCTGCATTTGTCAATACTAAACATTTTTCCATTCAACATTTGATTCTAAATTTTTTTGACGAGTAAAATTTGGCGTCAAAAACGTAAAATTTATTTAGCGCGAACGATTAATTGTTTTCAAAAAGGTTGGGCCTATCAATAAATTATCTTCGTTCATTTTGTCAAAAATGTGCTCCATCACCCGCATATGCACCATAATATCTTCTATAGGTTTTGAAAGGCAACCTTCGCTAAGATGGTTAACCCACGTGTAAGTGGCATCAGAGGCTGGGTCAACTCGAATGTTCTCAACTTCCGAGTGCAGCTTGTGGCAGATGTAGCCAGCTAAATTCTCCAAACCATCGTCTGCCATTGTTTGCAAATCGTCTAAATGTGCATTTTCACAATCATCAGTAGCTTTGATGCTTTTAAACAGGGACTGGAACCGAAAGGAATATCGGTTCCGGTTTCGGTTCCGGTTCACCAATTTTAAAATATTTCGGTTCCGGTTCTCAGATTTCAAAAATATCAGTTTCGGTTTCGGTTCCTAGAATTTAAAAATAACGGTTTCGGTTCCGATTTCGGTTCCATATACTCGAAAAAAAAGTTGGAATTTGAAAGTGAGAAAAATATACAAAAGCTAACCACTTTAATAAGCATAAACTTATTTATTGTTTTATTGCATAAAATTAGCAGCTAGAACCAAAAAAATAAACCGGATTCAGTTTCGGTTCCGGTTCCAAAAAAAAACGGGTTTCGGTTCCGGTTCCGATTCTCAAGTATTCAAAATCTCGGCTTCGGTTCCGGTTTCGGTTACATAAAATATAACGGTTCCGGTTCCGGTACCGAAACCGATTCTTGGCGGTCCCTGCTTCTAATTATTGTGCTATTTCGAATCGTATTTCTACTAAAGACTAATTAATACAGTAGAAAATCCATTAATCTGGTAGCACTATTGCGAAACCAATTAAGCTAAATTTGTGGCAACGCTTGCATTTTTCTGCCAAAGTAACAAGAAGTATCTGCCGACGTCATGCTAGATAACGGTAAACGGCCTCATGTCGTTATCTAGTATTCTATGTATCTTGACCCTCGCCTACCTACCATACTAAATGGTATACAAATTTCGTTATTTATTCTGAACCTATTTGGATCGTTTTTTTTTTTGTGATTCGAAATAATGTCTGGAATTAAATGGGAATAAAATGGAATTGGAACACTATTTCGATAGGGAATAAAGTAAAAATGGAAATAATCGATAAAATATCGAAAAATTATCGGATAATTATCACAATAAAGAAATATGTTACTGAAAGGAGCTATTTTAGTTTCGGCCGAACAGAAGTTAATTTTTTACTTGTTTTTTTAAAAAAAATTTCTTTGTTAAAAAAAATAATAAACAAAAATTTAAATGAGTTTCGGCCGAACAGAAGATAATTCTTTTACTTGTTTTTTTAAAAAAAATTTCTTTGTTAAAAAAAACAATAAACAAAAATTTAAATAAAATTTTAAAAATTTTTTATAAAAAAATAAACAAAAATTTAAATAAAATTTAAAAAATTGTTTATAAAAAAAGGTAAAAAAAAAAAAATTTTACAGAATGTTCAACATTTAAAATTATTTTAAGAAAAAGTACTTAACACCAAATACTCGATACTTTTATTCTATATTTTTGAAAGTATCGAATTTTCCATTCGATACAAGGAATGAGTGAAAACCATCGATACTTTTCTGGTATCGGACCAGCACTAGATGTAGAGGGGAAAATGGACATTTGATCTGCACTGGTACTGGAGAAAGTCGAAATTTTAATAGGTTTTACAATATTATTGGGGTTTTGAAAAAAAATTATACGTACACTGAAATAAAAGAATTATGTAAAATGTAAATTAGCTTCCTTTCAATTTTAATTTCATGTCATTTTTAAAAGTCGTCTGGAAAAAATTTAATTTAATTGTGACTGATGACAAACATTTCCAAAAAAAAAATATCCAAAATTATGTGCGACAAAGTAAATGAGTTCTGTAATAGAGAAACAAAATTACTTTAGTAAAACTTTATTGTCGAAAATACAGAAAATTTCCACTTTAAAACACAATTGAAGGGGTTAAAGCAAAAGTGGTGTAACTCCACTTTTCCAAAAATAGTAAATCCGAAATCTATGACTACGGATATTTAAGATTCCCTTATAATCATCCGCGTCCAGTGTCCTCGAAAAAAAAGGATATGGTTGATCTTTTTCCATTCATACCACCAGTTCATCATACTTTTTTTTACATGTGACGATTCAAACGGGATTGGTCCTTTAAATTTATCATTTTGATGAATCTGAATTGTATCTACATAAATAAAATCCGTTGTTACCAAACCAAGCATTTCTTTTCATACAAATTGTTTCTATTTGAAAATACATTTCTTACTTTTATTCGCGCATCAATGTCAAAAGTCGTTTCAGTCTAATTAAAAAAATATATATTTCAACAAAACAAAAAAGCTTCAGTCGGTCAAAATCAATTTATATATGTAATACACCTACTGGGGAAAAACTCCTCTATTTTGGTCGCACAAATTGAATCCCCCATTTTCGAAATCAGCGTCCCCAAAAACTCCCGTATACCAAGTTTGGTGCGATTTAAGTGAAATTGTGTAACATATGTTACAAAAATTGATTTTTTACTTGAATGGCAGCTAGATGAAATAAGCCCACTTTCAAGAGGCATAAAAACTTTAATGAAGGTGCCTTACATTTCGATCCGTGAAAATTCTTTTTTTTTATGAAAACTTTTATTTATATTCGACCGATAGCGAAGTTAATGAGTATTCATAGTACCACAATTTGCTAAATTGTGGTTAGGTTAGGTCAAAAAAGGTTGCAAGCATTTATGCCCTCACTTCCTTTTAACTTATCAGCACATTAAGCATGCTTTAAGAATATTACGTTATGACTTTAAGTGTCTTTAGTGCTCTAAATATATGTACTTCAAAGTAATTCGTTAAATTATTAGGTATTCCATTTTAAATATCTTGTATATTTTAAAAAAGTAGAGTTTGTTGAACAATAAAAAATAGTATTGTTGGTAACCTCTTATATTTTCATAATTTATGTATGTATATTTAAAGTTTATGCGCATGTTTACAATTTGGAAATCACATCAATTACATTTCTACGCTATCAGCCAAATTGGAAATCAAATTAGACTTAATACTAATCTCCAAAAGGAAAATAAATCATCAATTATAGCTATGTACACAAACGTAACTGTTATTATCATTTTGTTATTTGTTCCCGCCATTCATTCTGATGACAAAAACATTAACAAACTATTAAATAATCAGGTGATTGTAAGTCGTCAAATAATGTGTGTTCTTGAGAAAAGTCCTTGTGATCAACTAGGAAGACAATTGAAAGGTACGTCTTTATCCCAACATACATTCCATATGCATTTTACCTTTTTTTATCCTCACCCCCTTCCAAAATGAAAACAACATTTTTGCGAGACCTAGGGTAGAAGAGGGCGCATTCGCCACGTTTTTTCAAAAATTTTAAAATGAACCAATCATCGTTTCTTACAAATTTTTTTACAGTTCGAAACTTACATTTATTACCTATAATATTTTAACTGAAAGCATATATCTAAAAGCTTTCCACTACTTTTTCAATGAATTTCAAAAAAAGCCAAAACGCCGAAACTGCCACACCCAGGGTAGAATTGCCAAGGGGGGTATAAATTAAAAATGCACAGACTTCGGTAAATATAATATTTAATTTAAGTATTGAATATCAGAAGCTAAAATAAAACATTAAATAAATGCCTTAATTACTCTTTTAGGGAAAATTTTTCACAAAATGTAAAAAAAATTAGTAAGTGAGATACGAGTTAAATGCAACTTTCCAAATTAATTGTTAAGCTTAAATCATTGGTTCTTCTTTTTCTCTTCTTTAAAATTTTTTTGGTCGGGTTTGTTATACAAAATGCACTGACGTATGAGCCCCATGTGCGATTCGGTGAATGTGCCCCAGGTGGTCCCACCCACACAAATTCTTTTTTCATATTTTTACTTTTAATAAATTGAATCAAGTCGAGCTTTTATTTTATGCATTAATATCAACGCAACAACACCACACAGTATCAATTTCCTAATGCAAAAACTGAAAATATTATCACCAAATTTACTGACCCAAAAAATGTTCGCAGCACCCCTAAAAACAAATAAACACGTTTTGCCGTGATCACGATTGAGGTAGAAAGGTCATGTACTTAGGGAAGAAACTTTATCGATATATGCACAAACCACCCATACTGTCAATTTCGAAGAGTTTTTAGTTTTTAAAAAAAGTGAGGGTGGCATATGCTGCCTAGTGACGAATCCTCCCCCTTCTACCCCACTCATTTAAATATAAGACCCGTGATTTTTTTTTTGACTCTATACTCAGTATTTTCGGCGGTTTACCAAAAGTGTAAATTACCAAAAATGGTTTTTCTAAATCACAAGAAACTTGATAAAGAGTCATTCCTATTGAAAAATTATGTAGGGCACATTTCTTCAGATTGAATTGAGCTATATCGCAGCGATATCTGTTTGAATAACTGGACCTCGAAAGGGGAGTTTTAAAATTTTTAAGATAGAAAGATAAGTTTTATAAAATATACCCATTCTTCAAAAATCCCCAAAAAAATGCTATCGAATTTGACGGAGCCCTTATTTGGAATGGGATCTTTTTTTTTGCCGGAGTTATGGTAAAAAAACGAAGCCTCCATCACAATTTTTTTTATTTCTTCTATCTTAATATATACGGTTAAACACTGAATGTATCAGAACCATACCAACACCATGCGTTTATTTTTCAGCTCCGTAAGGTTTATGTACCACTTTGAACTTCATTGGTCAAAGAGCGGGGTACTACTCGTACAATTTAAGTATTAATTGAAAATATATCTGGAGACTTCATGCTTCTTATTTCAAAAGTGCAATTCAATGAGTAAAATTGGACACTGTTGACCATTTCACAAAAAAAACTAAACAAAACAAACAAATTTTGATAAAAAAAATAATTTTACAAATGAGAACTTCAAATCGGGCGTCACGCAATTACAAGTATAAAAGGGTTTGTCCCGATTGATTGAATGATTGGTGATAGACTGACTCATCACCGCCCAGCCCAAGCCGCTAAACCTAGAGCTCTGCAATTTTTTCTCTGGTGTTTTGGGGGTTCACTGAAATGTTTACGGGAGGGTACTTTCACTGCTCTAAGTATAAGTCCGAGCAACCCTGGGGTATGTAACTATATAAATTTTGAAATAAGAATATAAAGTAGCCACGTTTTTTCAAAGATTTTTAAAAAATTAGCCAATTATTGTTTTTTGCAAATAATTTAACAGTTTGACACTTACATTTATTAACTATAATATTTTAAGTTATGCGAGACATTAAAAGCTGTGCCGGCGATGCATTCATGCCTTTCACAGGGCAATTTCGATATTCTAACAGTGCCAAATTAATATCACTCTTTGAATCAACGCACTTCTTTAATAAATTTTTAGCAATTTGAACACCTTTTTCAGCAAAAGCTCTGCTTTGGGCATAGTTTGGTGAACAAAAAATAACGTTGAACTCATAATCCTTGTCAAATTTTTTGAACTCAAAGCTATTAAAAGGTATATTATCTGAAACAAAGTCTTTTGGTATGCCATATGACGCGAATATAGGCTTGAGAACTGAAACCACTTCGAAAGCAGACTTATTTTTGATTTTTAAAATTTCAATCCATTTTGAGTAAGAATCTACAACTACAAGATAATCATTTCCCATGAACGATGCTACATCAGTGGTTCTTTCTGTGATGCGTTGGAGTACTTCCGACAAATTTTACATTTGGCTACATAATTTTCTATGTCATTGTTTATACAAACCCAGTAAAAAAGCATACGTGCTCTATTTTTAATTTTTTCACTGCCCGAATAAGACACATGTAATTTAAAACTTCATTTTGAAGGCTTTTAGGAACTAATATTTGTCCACCCAGTAATACCAAACTACCTTCACATACTATTTCATTTTTAACTTTACTTAAATATTTTAAATAAGATGACAAATTATTTTTTGTTTTGGGCCACCCCTCTTTGTAAAACTTTATAATTTGCTTCAATTCCGTATTCTGTGGAGTTTCTTTTTCAAATAAATTTCGTTTTTCGTCAGACATATTTATTTCGTGAATACACCCTTCCAAATTTATTTCTTCTGATTTATCAAATTTATCATCGGTATACCGTGACATGACATCAGCAAGATGTAGATATTTACCTGGTCCATAACAAAGTGTTAGCCTGTACTTTTCCAACTTTAGCCTCATACGTTGGAGTCGCATTGATGGAATTTTATGTATACTTTTAACAAATAATGGAACCAGAGGTTTGTGATCAGTCTCAACTAAAATATCGCGACCGTATATATAAAAGTGAAATTTCTTACAAGCAAACAAAATGGCAAGTAATTCCTTCTCTACTTGTCCATAATTTTTCTCTGTACACTCAAAGAATTATTATGTTTGGAGAACGTTTGCTTCAAATATACTACTTTTGAATTTAAACTTAAACGAAAAAACAACCAAAAAAAATGTTCTCCAAATTAAGTCGTTTTGCCGCAAATAATAAATAAATTTGCAACAATTCAAAAACGTTTCCATTAAAAGTATTGCATTTAACTTTTATTGGAAACGTTTTTAAATTGCTGCAAATTAAAAACTAATTTCTAATAAACGTTTAAACGAATTCGATATAAGCTTTGTTTTTATCGACCAGAACGAAAGTAGCTCAGTGGCACAGCGTGTATGTGCGTAACTTATAAACCTTACGTCCCGCGTTCGAATCCTGGCTGAGCTGAACATTTTTTTTTTTCGTTACTTAAACGCTGGTCGCAAACAAAACAACAAACGAAGTGTGTTTGTCTAATTTTTCGTTTCTTACGAACGAAAAAATTCTTCTTTTGTAGAAGGCAGGCTCCAATACCATATGAACTAGCATCCGTCTGAATAACTATACTTTGCAACGGATCCAAATTCTCTAAAGCAGTGGCATTTACCAAAAGCATTTTGATTTGATTTATTGAATCCGTGTGTTTTTGAAGCCAAATGAATTGAATATTTTTCCGCAATAGCTCTCGAAGAGGCTCAGTTTCTTTTGCCAAACACGGTAAAAAATCTCTTAAATAATTAATCATTCCCAGCATTTTTTGTAGCCCAACCTTAGAATCTGGATTTTTCAATTTTAAAATGGATTCAATTCTAGATTCACTAACTGATAACCCGTCCTTTGACAACACAAATCCCATGTATTTAACTTTCAATAATCTATATTGTAGTTTTTCCTTGTTAAATATAACGCTATTAGAGAAAGCTATTTGCATCACTTTCTTAACAATTTCATCGTGTTCCTCTAACGATCTTGCAAAGATGAGTACATCATCAAAATATATAAAAACTGCCTCCAAATTTCCAAAAAAATTGTGTCGTATATCTCTGAAATATCATTGGTGCCGGTTTTAAACCAAAAGGGTAGTCTTAAATACCTATATAACCCAACAGTTGTACTAAATGTACAAATAAAACTTGACTGTTCATCCAATAGAATATGGAAAAAACCATCTTTTAAATCAAGGACCGAAAACTTTTTTAATGATTTCCATTTTTTCAAGGCGACTCAATTCATTTTTTAAAGGCTGCATTAATTTTTGGGCAACCCTACGGGCTGGCCTCGTGACAGGCTCTGCACCATTTTTGATTTTTAATTAATACACCTCCGAAAATTTTCCTATACCAGAGAACACATCTTTATATGTTTTTAATTTATCGGAATTTTCTTTGCTCATTTCAACACTCGAATCATTTTTAATTTCATGAACTCGCCTAATAAAGTTCAATTCTTCACATGCCTCCCTTCCTAACAATGGTATTATCCCGGACTTGTCCTTAACCACAATAAACTTGTATGACTTTGCAATATCATTTACATCACATCTCAAAGAAATCTCTCCACTCACTGCTATCTCAGACCCACCAAAAGCTTTTAGTGACACATTTGTTTTCTCAATCATATGGTGCAAACCCAAATGCATGATAATCTTCTTTTCGGAGAGTATATTCTCGTCCGCTCCAGTGTCTAATTTAAAACGAATATTTTTTCCCTCTACCTTTATATCACCATACCACGCTCTCACTCCACCACCAACAGCAGCAACAACATCTGAATAATACACAGCATCATTTACTGAAGAACAATCATCATCACGTGAAGAATAACTGTCATCTAACTTAACGGCATTGATTTTTTTATAATTACGGTATTTGCATGCTGCAGCAAAATGGTTTAGCTTTTTGCAAACGTAACAAATTTTATTATAAGCGGGACATTTATTCTTCATGTGACGTGTTAAACATTTTTTACAATTTTCAAAATTTTTATAATTTTTTGTTTGTCTGTTTTGTTAATATTTGGATAATTTTTGTGATATTCGTATCTATTCTTAATTTTACTTGATTCATTCGTTTTTTTCTTTAACAAAATTAATATAACTATCCTTTGCACCTAAACCTGATGGGCCCTCTTGTATTACTCTAGTTTGCTCTTTATTAAGGCATTCAATCCCGGGATCCCGAATCCCGAAATCCCGGGATCCCGAAAGTTTTCTCAATCCCGGAAACCCGGGATTTTGAGTCCGGAATCCCGGGATTCAAAAATGAATTTTTTATTCATTGTTAAAGATATTTTTGACGTTTTTCCACAAAAATACTTTCGTGCATTTACTTTCAATCTAATTGGTAAAATTAAAAACCCCACTTTTGTAGATTTAGTGCTACAAACACACAAAAATTGACAAGATTTTTGCCAATAACAAACAATTTTTATCGATCTGAATAAAATTTTTTCAATTTAAACCATTTTTTTTTTTCAAAAAAGATGTTTGTTTAAATTATTTTTTTGACCGTATATTGAAAACTTTACGAATTGGATAAATGGTTTTGTGTGTGTTTTACTTTTGAATGGACACCAATTTTAATAGTTTTAAACAACAATTGGTGTATCCGTTCCCGCTATTACTCTAAAACTACTGAAAGTAAGTTTTTCGTGTTTAGCATGAAATGGAGCTGGCAGAATTTTATGATTATATTAGGATTCAGGTGGCAAAAAAAAATAATTTGTTCGATCAATCTAATTTAAAAAGAATTGCTTTTTGTTTGACTATATTTATTTAAATATTATTTGTTTTGCTTAATGTAATATTTATTAAATATGTTTTCTTTGTCGAATTAAACTTAAAATATTGTTGCAACATTTTTTTCTTTAATTTTATATTAACTATTGTATTTAATTGGAAAATCCCGAAAATCTCGAACAAATCCCGGGATCCCGGAATTGTGATTTCAAATCCCGAAATCCCGGGATTTTTAAAAACACTTCGGGATTGAATGCCTTACTCTTTGTTAAGCTCAAATAACTTACATATCTCTATAGAGTTTTCCAGTGACAATCTTCGATCAGCCAACAGTTTTTCCTGTAGTTTTTTATCGTTCACTCCCATTACAATGCGATCTCTTAAAATGGACTCCTCTGGTACACCATAATCACATGACTTTACTAAATGACTCCTTCAAGAACAGCTCAAATGATTCGCCGTGTTTTTGTATTCTGGAATTGAACACATACCGCTCAAATACCACATTTTTCTTTGGAATGCAGTAGTCATCAAATTTCTTCAGGACAGCGTCCAAAGGCTTCGCCTCATCCGCAGAAAAACTTAAAATATCAAAAATCTCGACCCCACCGTCTCCAATGAATAATTTGAAAATTGCCACTTGCGATTCCTCTTTAGATTGTGATATACCAGTTGCTACGCTGTCAAAATCAAAAAACCTTGCTTAAACTTTTTCCAATTGTCAGCTAAATTTACGTCAATATTAAGCGGGCTCGGAGTAGGCAAATTTGATGGCATCATGTTCGGAAGATCGGGAAAGGTTTCTTTAGACTCCTCGGCTATGGGCGACGACGAAGATGCTGAAGACTCAGATGATGATGACACGCGACTACAGTACTTATATATTAACTAGTAGTACTTTTATGTTCTATTTTTTTTTTTTTTTTTTTTTTTTTTACGTGTAATTTTAATTTTAATTTTTTGTAAGCAGCGCCATGTAATAGCTTTGATGGTGCTTTATTGAATGCCTTCTTTAAGTGTTTTACAATAATGGTTAGAATCTAGTCTTATAAAGTAAGAGAGTAGTATAAGAGATAAAGAGTAAAAGATTACTTAAAACAGTGTGCACTATATACTCTTACAAAAACTTAAAAATGTATTTCCTCACTTTCATTACGATGCCCACAAACCACAATAGCCTGTCTGATGCAGCTTCTTCTCAGGGATCCACAAATGCCAAAAACTCGATTTTCATGAAAACGGACATAGGATGATTGTACTTTAAGGTATCGATATTATATAAATATCGGAGGGGAATTTATAACATCAAAAGACCGAAGGCAAGGTAGTAGATCAATTACATTTTCAATAACAACTGCTTCTAAGACCCAAAAATGTAACTCCAAAGTATGGGCAGCCTATTGTACTTCGAACTTACCAATCAGAAGGACGCGTCCGGACGTAAAGGGCCATATCAACTCCAATTTTACTTACCTTGATATACATAAATATGATTTGTAACAAGAAAAAAAATAGAAAAAGAATTAGTAGTGGTCCCACCTGTCCGCTCCTTGAGGCAGTGTTACCATATTTTTTCACCAAAATCTATAATTTCCAAGAAAAATCTTTTGTATCTTTTCCAAAAAAAATCTTTTGTATGAAATTGTTATGCTCATGCTTATGCATATTTTCTGTTGCGCTTGCCTTTTGTTTACGTTACTGTGTCATTTCATTCGAATTTTATGCGTTGAAGAAGAAAGTTCCATTCGGCGGAACGCAGAATGGTTTAATTTGAATTTAAATTATCGAAAATTATAGAAAAATTATCGATTAATTATCGAAAAATTATCGATTAATTATCGAAAAATTATCGATAAATTATCGCAAAATTATCGAAAAATTATCGAAAAACTATCGATAAAAAATCGAAAAATTATAGAAAAAAAATCAAAAAATTAAAATATACATAAAATATCAAAAAACTATCAATAAAATACCGATTTTCGATAAAATTACTAACATATGGTCTCAGAATGTATCGTAACTAGTAAAAGAATTATCTTCGGTCTGACCGAATCTTTAATATCATGCACATGCGAGTACGATACATTCTGAGACCATATGTTAGTCATTTTATCGAAAATCGGCATTTTATTGATAGTTTTTCGATATTTTATGTATATTTTTTTCATCATTATTCAATATTTTATCGATTTTTTATCGATATTTTTTCGATAATTTATCGATTTTTTTACCAATAATTTTTCGATAATTTATCGATAATTTTTCTTATCCGTTGTTGCCCATTTTCAATACTGTCCAATCATTCGCCAAAATAAGAGGAATGCCAAAATTTGGGCTCGATAGCTCAAAAACAACGACAGTTATCGTGCGAAATGACAGACAGACGGACATGGACTAATCCACTCAGGAGGTGATGCTGATCAAGATATATATACTTTTCCATTGGATTGGAGAACGACAGTTGATATCTAATTGAGAAAAAACCTGTCATATTCTTTTTTGGTACACGAAAGTTTTCAATTAAAAAATACATACTAAGGTTTCTCTTCAGCTCTGTTAAATTTAAAATTATGTTTGTTTTATTTTAGAGATTTAGGGGTGTTCGACACTGAAGTTTTTAATAAAATAAAGTATTAAGGAGATACTTGAATTTTGTTAAATTTCATAACAATTTCATACATTTTTCTATTACTTCATAGAGTTCATAGGTTGGGGTGGGGGGGTGGTGGGTTCGAACACCCCAAACCTCCCCCCTGGTTACATCCCCGGTGGAACCAGTAAAGAATTTGTTTCTAATATTTATGGCGTTGATCTGACATCATTGTCATGGAGAGATAACCTAATTGTTGATCTGGTTTCATCTTTCGTGGGCTATTAGAAACAACAGGAAAGGAAAGTATAGAATGGGCTACTGTAAAAAGGTTTGATAAAAAGTATAAAACCATAAAATCGATTCCTTGACCTCAGATTATAAAGGACTACAACAGTCACATGGGCGGAGTCGATTTGATGGACAGCTGCATGGGCCGCCATAAGATCACAATGAAAAGTCGGAAGTGGACAAATCGAGTGTTTTATCATCTTTTGGACATGACATATTTTTATTTTTATTTAATTCATATATTCATATATTTTTAATTATTTCTAGCATTGAATTACCCTTACAATAAAAATTAATTTTATACGTCTATATATTTTACCTTTTTTTTTATTCTTAAGTAAAAAAATGTAGCATACTTTATTCCTATTGTTTTGTAATAACATAATTTTTTTTAATAATTGAATCTATAAAAGAATAAATATTTATCTTTCATTTCATTCACACCTAATTTAAAAAAATTCCTTTACAAAAATTTGATATGGGTGAGTGCTAAGGCATTCAATCCCGGGATCCCGAATCCCGAAATCCCGGGATCCCGAAAGTTTTCCCAATCCCGTAAACCCGGGATTTTGAGTCCGGAATACCGGGATTCAAAAATGCATTTTTTATGCATTGTTTAAGATATTTTTGATGTTTTTCCACAAAAATACTTTCGTGCATTTACTTTCAATCTAATTAGTAAATTTAAAAAACCCACTTCTGTAGATTTAGTGCTACAAACACACAAAAATTGACAAGATTTTTGCCAATAACAAACAATTTTTATCGATCTGAATAAAATTTTTTCAATTAAAACAATTTTTTTTTTTCAAAAAAGATGTATGTTAAAATTATTTTGTTGACCGTATATTGAAAACTTTACGAATTGGATAAATGGTTTTGTGTGTGTCTTACTTTTGAATGGACACCAATTTTAATAGTTTTAAACAACAATTGGTGTATCCGTTCCCGCTATGATACTAAAACTACTGAAAGTAAGTTTTTCGTGTGTAACGTGAAATATAGCTGGCACAATTTTATGATTATATTCAGATTCAGCGTGGCAAAAAAAAGAATTTGTTCGATCAATCTAATTTAAAAAGAATTACTTTTTGTTTGACTATATTTATTTAAATATTATTTGTTTTGTTTAATGTAATATTTATTAAATATGTTTTCTTTGTCGAATTAAACTTAAAATAATGTTGCAACAATTTTTTCTTTAATTTTATATTAACTATTGTATTTAATTGGAAAATCCCGAAAATCCCGAACAAATCCCGGGATCCCGGGATTGTGATTTCAAATCCCGAAATCCCGGGATTTTCAAAAACACTTCGGGATTGAATGCCTTAGTGAGTGCTCAATGAGCACTAGACCGGCTCAAAAACTTAGGAACTGTCCGATTGGGCCAGTTTGGTTCCTTTGTATATAAAAATAACTTATATGAATAAAGAAATTGCAATTTAAATTGCAGTTATTTGCGAAACCAACAGTGGTTCTTTCATATTTAAGATCAGCGAACCCAAATTAACTAGTATATGAAGTGTCATCAAAATCCGAGCACTATTTTGCAAAAACTTTTAGGTTTTTTCTCACCAGTTTTAGTTTAAGAATTGAAAATATTTTAATTGACCAAGTTTATGTGAAACAGGTAATTTTGAAATTTAAAAAAATGCAGACTTGATGTGGCAAAATCCCGCTGCAATTGTATTTTTTTCGGCCTCTACCACATGCAATTGTCAGAACTCCGTAATTTTTTGCCTTGTCACACAGTTTATACAAGATCAATACAAGACCAACACTAAAATCTCTTAGCTTTTGTGGCTGTTGTTTAGTGTTTTTTAAGTAAATGAAAGATGTATGTAACAAAAATTTCAAAGTTGACTTTTTTGCAAAAGTGAAGTGGCAAGGATCATCTCTTGCCCATAATTCCTCTCAAATATAAGTATTGATAGATTCGAATCTGGATTTTTATTTAACATTTCGGTGTCGGCCGAAATTAAAAAAGCCGGTTTCGGTCGGTCTCTAGTTCTAAGTATTTATAAATTTCCAATAAATAAAATATTAGGTTAAAACAACAATTTTATTACATAAAATACTATTAATGTTATAAACAATTTAAATTTAAGTTAGTGTTTGATGACTACTTTCGTGTTTTTGATTTATTTCAAAATTGCTTGTGTACCCTGGACAGTCTTTTCTGTATGCGAAATGATGTACATCAACATCTAAGACGTTTTTTTTGTACCAATTCACAACAATTTACACCTTTATATACATTTGATCTGAAATCTTTCATGATTTTCTACTCATTTACTACAGGCTTTTTTGTTAATGTATTCTCTCGCCAGGTGATAATGTCCCAGGCATTTAAAGCATCTCACAACCCGTACATGCTCAAAAGCGGTGCACGATTATACTTTAATTCTCTTCTGTTTTAAAATATTTTCATTCGTTTCTATATCTGTTTCAATGAAAGCATTGTAACTTTATTCACTTCTATTCATATTCTCAAAGACTTAGGCCCGTATTATTCACCTCTGGATATTTCAGCTCTATCCAGCCGATAACTTATCCCATGAATAAAATTTATCCATCGGTTAATATCTCGGGCTAAAATTTGTTATTATTCACCTCTGGATAGCAACTTACCCGGTCTGGATATCTTAACGGCCGGATTGTGATTTTTCCAAAATATTTCCAATCAAAAATAATTATTTGTTATTGGTTGTTATTGAATTTGAATTGTGTGATGTTTTTTGTTGGACTAGCAATGGCTATCGGTGTTTCTGCATTGCTGTTCCCTAATTTGCAGAGCATCACTTTATCGAATTTAGTGGATACACCGCCTGCCTCAGAGCCTTTATGTTAAGCTTTTTATCGTTGCTGTCCTTCTCATCTTTAAAATATACAACCCTTGCAGCATCTTCAAATGGTAATGTGAGTGTAATAAATATAAAGTTTTGAAATTTCTATGAAAAAAACTCTGGTTATCTCCGTAACTTTGTTAAGATGCAGGCGGTGACTCCCGACTAGCCATCGTTAAATACACTCCCTATCAATCCTGCCGTTTAAATCCCCCATAATAATTTGTATATCATGCCCAGAGCCTTTATGTTGAGCTTTTTATCGTTGCTGTCCTTCTCATCTTTAAAATATACAACCCTTGCAGCATCTTCAAATGGTAATGTGAGTGTGATAAATATAAAGTTTTGAAATTTCTATGAAAAAACTCTGGATATCTCCGTAACTTTGTTAAGATGCAGGCGGTGACTCCCGACTAGCCATCGTTAAATACCCTCCCTATTAATCCTGCCGTTGAAATCCCCCATAATAATTTTTATATCATGCCCTATGTGCTGCATCCAACACGTCGTAGAGCTGGTCCCTCATGGACTGTACCGCCTCTTCGGTAAAGGCATATGGGCTTTCAAATATATTTAATGCCTCTATTGAAAGAGGTTATTTTCCGAATTCATGGAAAGAGTCATACATTATTCCTCTTTATAAAAGTGGAACCAAATCATTCGTATCTAACTTTAGAGGTATTGCTAAACTTAGCACAAGACAAAAGTTATTTGAACATGTTGTCACAAAGCAATTGGGTCACTCGGTCACAACTTTAATATCTCCTTCACAGCATGGTTTTCTGAGAGGTAAATCAACATCTACAAATTTATTGGAATTTTCTACATTAACAATAAAAGGATTTTCAAAGAATCTTCAAACAGATGTCATATATACTGATTTTAGTAAAGCTTTTGATAAAGTTAATCATTATCTGTTGATTGAAAAGCTTAAAAGATACGGATTCCCAGATCTTCATTTAAAATGGGTAGAATCGTATCTGACAAATCGGAAGCATCAGGTGTTATTCGAATCATCAACATCAAAAACTATAGATGTCACCTCTGGAGTTCCTCAAGGAAGTCACTTAGGTCCTATTCTGTTTAATCTTTTTATAAATGACCTTCCTTCTCTCATTAAACATTCGAATGTACTGTTGTATGCTGATGACGTTAAATTGTTTCTATCCTATGATATCTTAGATCAACATAAGTTGTTACAATCTGATCTGACCTGTATAGCTATCTGGTGTGATAGAAACTTAATGGAACTGATCCTGAAAAAATGTAAATTTATGACATTTGCTAGAAGACACCAACTTTCATCGCTGTATCATATAAATAATTGTAATCTAGAAAAGGTTTTTACTTTTGTGAACCTGGGTGTTACTATGGATCCAAAACTTCGCTTTCATCTACATATTGACTTATGTGGGAATAAGGCGAGGGGTGTTCTAGGTTTCATTAAAAGATGGTCAAAAGAATTTAATGACCCATTCGTTACCCATTCTTTACATATCACTTGTAAGACCAATTTTGGAATATGCATCAGTCTTGTGGAATCCACAATACAAATGCCACTCTGATAGAATTGAATCGGTTCAAAAACAATTTTTATTATTTGCTTTAAGAAACCTTCGCTGGAATCCGAATCAGAACCTACCTCCATACGAAAATAGTTTAAAACTCATGGACATCCCTACTCTAAAAAATAGAAGAACGATGCTTAATGTAACATTTTTGATTAAATTGATAAATGGCTCTCTGAATTCTACATTTTTGCTTCAAGAAATTGATTTTAATATCCCAACCCGTCGTTCCAGATCTTTCATTCCTTTGATATTAAGTATGTGCCGCTCTAATTACGCGCAGAATGAACCTTTTCGTTGTATTTGTAGCGATTTTAATAGCCTGTATTCTGTCTTTGACCTGTCAGATTCACTTAATAAAACTAAAACTTTTTTTTTAAATGCACTTGATCACACTTAAGCCTTTGTTGCTCTCTGAGTTTAGGGTCTAACGAAATGACAGGGTTGCCAAACTCCACAAAGATCGGCATTGTCGATTTTTTGAAAGTGTTGTATTTTTGTTGTATTTTATATTTATATTTCAGCAGAATTTTGTTTTTTACTGTATATTGTATACAAATAAAACAAAATTTTTAGCTGAATTCACATTCGTTCCATTACTGTTTACTTAACTGTTCTATTTGTATTTGATTTTTTATAATTCGTATAAAAAAATAAAATACTAAAATTAATATTTGTAATCTTTGTCGCGTAAATTAACTGTTTGGATTGTTTTGTCTTTGTATTTTTGTTAAGTCTAATATCGTAAAGTAGACAAAAATTATATTTGATCAAATTCATATTCATCGCATGAATTCTGATGCTTCATAATATTTTCTTTTAATTCTATTGTTTATTATCACGTTAATCTTATATTATGTTATGTTTGGAAGAATTCTCTCTTGCATTCATAACCTAATTCGCGTTTTATTAATATGCGTTTTATCAGCTGATGATTTTAATCTGTAGCTGAAACGAATTTCCAAATATGTTTACCAGCGATCGGTTACACAGAGTAATCCGGATTACGGCTTTTCGGTCACCAAATGCGTGCGTCATGCGGATGTGCCCCTCGGTCGGTTGGGCGTGTTAATGGGACCGTTGGGATTCGTCGTTAAAAAAATAAAATAAAAAAAAAGTGAATGCAGCATATTCTGCAACTAATCACCAATGGGACATGAACGGCCCTTAGAACCATCACAATGCTGATTTGTGAGCCTCGTATACCTAAAAACATACTCACATTATCACATATTTTGTGATAAATATACAAAGTTTTGAAATTTCTATGAAAAAACTCTGGATATCTCCGTTAACCAGACAAACTCGACTGGTTAAAATTTTCCCTGGATAACTGTATTCGTTGGTTATGTATCCAGAGAATCTCTGGGTAAAAACGATATCCAGAGCTGAATAATATGAAACCTCGGGAAAGTTGGAAATATCCACTGGGTAAAAATATCCAGAAGTGAATAATACGGGCCTTTCCCTCTATGATAAATTGATAACTTTGAATGCTTTTTTATTCTCTCTATTGTCTCTCGTTTTCTCCATCTCGTAGTCGTTACCAATTTGATCCGTGATCTTTTGCTGCACCTGTTGGCACGCTTCTTTGCTCATGCATTGCACAATTAATCCACTGTTGCTAATCTCTCTCACTGCACTAACCAGACCTTCTTTACAAATCTGTTTTCATTTTGTGTTTATACCCTACACCTCATGAGGTATATTCACTTTGGTCGGATGTTTGTAACACCAAGAAGGAGACGTGTCCGGTATGGAAAACTATATATATTCTTGATCAGCGTCACCTCCTGAGTTGATTTAGCCGTCTATCCGTCTGTTCGTCCTCTTTTTTTGTAAACACGATTGCAGGAGCTAAAGAAAGCTAGAGATCCTAAACTTTGGACTTATCTATTTTAGGCCCTAGAAGGAGTTGGTATTGAAAATGGGCGAAATCGGTCGACTGCCACTCCTACCTCCCATATAAATGAAAATCGTGTTTTTACCGAAATTTTAAGATTTTATCAAAACAGTATGAAATTTTGTATAGGGGGGTTTTCGGGGTCGCTGATTTCGAATTTGATGTCGGAATTTTAAAATTCAAGATATCGGAACCAATATGTCGTCCGAAATTTTAAGATTTCATCAAAACAGTATGAACATTTGTATTGGGGGGTTTTTGGGGTCGCTGATTTCGAATTTAATATCGGTATATCGTCGTCGTTCAGTGAAAAGTTACTAAGTCCAAAAAAATCAAAATGGGATAATTGCTAAAGATTAAAATGAACGTGAAAAAACCCATGAATACAAACAGTCTTAGGCTTAAAATGATGGGGAAGCTTAGCACTATCTACCACAAGAGACCGCATGGAGTTTGGATAAGTATCAAGAGTGTAATTTGCTTGTTTTTAAGAACAACTCTAGCACAAGATAAAAATGCTACAACATCCGGGGGAACTGTCCGATCTTTATGATTTTGGGCTTAAACGATAGATGGAAATTTCACGTGGGTGAGTGAAAGTGGGTAAATCCATTTATATGGGTCTTAGGAACTTTTCACTGAACGCAATATTTAAAAAAGATAAGAAAGTGGTTCAACATCCGCGGGACTGGTCCGAACTTTATGATTTATGGGCTCAAACGATAGATGGAAGCCGTCACTAACACTTCCCATCAACAAATTGTGAAGAAGTTTGACGTGGGTGAGTGAATGTGGGTAATTCCACTTATATGGGACGCAATATTGAAAAAAAGGAAAGAAAGTGGTGTGCAGTATTTACCACACGAGTTAGTATGGAGACGTAATTTTGTTTTGTCTGATGCTGCAAACTATTTTGCAGCGAAGTTAGCTCCGAAATTTGTTGGACCGTTTAGGGTAAAAAAGAGGGTGTCTCCGTGGACATATGTTTTGGAAGACGAAGACGGACGAGAAAAGGGGACATGGCATGTGCAGTAGACCGTCTCGAAAAAATGAAGTTGTCCGCACACCATCTAATTTGAAGCATATTTGGAAGGAGATTCCGGAAAAAATTTTCTTTTTTTTTTTGGCCGATCGTAGAGGTAGCGCATCGACATATTTCTTCATATTGTCTCTATTTATGATCCGATTTTAATGTATATTATATTTTAAAATCGGATCATAAATGGTGACAATATGATGAAATATGTCAATGCGCTATATGATGAAATATGTCAATGCGCTACCCCTACGTTCGGTAAAAATATTAATTATATTTTTTATAAATAGTTCTAATGGTATAATCGGTATACTTCCTTTGCAAGAGTTTAATGATTTTTCGAGAGCTTTAATTTTTTGCACTTGGAATGGTACATTATGGTTGTACTAACTGAGATCAGGTGGGTAAGTACTAGAAGGGTGTACTTAAGAGCAAGGACCTCTGAGGCATTATTGTAGGTCTCCTCGGGACAAAATACATTAAATATATATATGATATATTATACATTAAAATCGGATCATAAATAGAGACAATATGAAGAAATTAGTCAATGCGATACCTCTACGATCAGCCAAAAAAAAATTTTTTCCGGAATCTCCTTCCAAATATGCTTCGAATTAGATGGTGTGCGGCTAACTTTTTTTTTCCCCCCTATAAGGTGATACGGTCTATTGCACATATAAGTTTTCTAATTTCAACTCTGCCAATATTTTCTAAAACGGTTTTCGTCATGGGTTCCCTTATCCTTTTCGTTATATCTCATAATCTTATAATCACTAAAAATTCAGTTTTAGGTAGAATTTCCTTCAGTGAAACTTCTCTGCTAATTCTTGGCTTAAAATAACAATATCCTCCTCCACGTGCAACTTTATAGGCACAATCATTTCAGGCCGAGGTGGAATTTCATAGCAATTTTAATAGCCACTGGAAATATGGCTATTATGTAGATTTAGCTCATTTTCCAAAAAATTTATTTTGGAAAAGGGAGTACAACAACGAAGCAAAAACTCGGTCTGACAGAGTGTACAGCTGTTTCGGATCTAGCCACGGATCCTCGTCAGCACTCTTTATGCATTTTATTTAATCCAAGCGACTGACAATTACTCAACAACTTTTATTATACAATTTTTTTTAATTTATGCTACAATAATAAAGTTATTTTGCCTCAAATTAAAAAAAATCGATTTTTTGTGCTTTGTACTCAATTGAAAAAAAAATGAAATTTTATCTTTCAATAGTTTTATATTGTGTTGTTCTTTGAAAAATTCTCTACAAGTTAGCTATACAAAGTTTTTCCGTCAGATATCCAGATTTAAAACCATGTTGCTAAAAAAAATCAAAAAATTAAAATAGTTAGTATTTTATTATATATCTATGTGAATATGCTGCAGTCGAATATACTGCAGGCGAATATGCTGCTGGGAAATATACTGAAGATGCTACCGTAGGTAGTCTATGACTCATGTTCATCTTCGCGGACGCCTTATTTTGAGTGAAATCTTGTTCGTTTCTCAGTAAAACTGCTCTTTGTTGCCATTTTATTGTGAATTTTATTGGGGTTGTCACGATTTAAGAACCAGCAGTAGTCAGCCATCATATTGACAAATCACCTACTAATTACCTGAGCGGTCATATTTTCATTTTTAAAATCCATTGCTTTTTTATCTTTCTTTTTTAATGTAACAGTTTAACTTCACACATAACGCCACAATTACATCATCAAAATAATTTCTTTCTATTCTATACAAAATTTAATAAAAATTTACATATTTCACAAATAAGATTTTGTGTGTATATGTAAATTAAAAAATTGAACATACAGCTTGTTAAATTTCATCGTCATTAGCTGAACACATTTCTGAACTGGTTTGGGTTAGTTGGGTAGAGCTCGCGCTTTCTCCGCGGCAGTCGTAGGTTCAAGCCTGGCAGCGGTCATATTTTCATTTTTTAAATCCATTGCTTCATATTTTCTTTCCCATTTTTTTAATCTTTCTTTTTTAATGTAACACATAAGGCTACAATTATATCATAAAAAAATTTCTTTCTTTTATTTGCAAAATTGAATAAAAATTCACATATTTCACAAATTTCTATAAAAAAAAAATTACATATAAAAACATAAAAAAGATCTAAATATACAAAATATATTTATTAAACATTTAATTTTTCAAATTAGTGTGTTTTTTCCCGTGCATAGCACGGGAAATTTAGGGTACAAAATAAAATAAAACGTTACTTTAAAAAATGTTTCTTGCAATTTTACACAAAATAACGGTCCATTTTCTAAGTGTAAGCAAAAATGCGAGCGTAAGTCTTGATTTTCCAACTTCTAGTTAGGTCAGGTTATAAGGATGTGTATTAATATTATGTATATGTGAAAACTATATCATTTTGTTCCTACTGTGAACGCACATTTGGTATATCATTTTGTGCTTCTAATGAATTTAAGAAGGTCTGATACTGCTCTGCCAGTTCTGCTGTTCCCTCAAAGAACCGGTATCCTAAGGCTCGTTGACGCTTTGTTTGTAGAGCGGGACAGTTGCATAGGATATGTTTTATAGTTTCCAGTTCATCCTCATCTCCGTTTCTACTTACATTTTTTCCATTTTGTTTTTTTTTCTTGATATTCGTCTCCCGTTATGAACATATAGGAGGAGTTCGGTTACAAAGTTTTAGCAAAGGACATTGAAATTCCAATAGAAACTCCACTGAAAATATGATAGGACATATCACAAAGAGGAAGTGTCAATTCAGAACAAGAGAAAATAGCGACCACAACCACCCGCTACACGCTCATTGAGCTCTTAGCTTATTATCTCTTTTCTTGAGTACACACTGTGTACTACACAGTAATAGGGATGGATAAGTCGATAGTAGTCGACTAGTCTACGTTTTTATCGAAGTTTTCAACTTATTTGAAGTCGATTATTGTACTCGAAAGACTAGTAGTAATCGACTATTGCTGTAGACTATCGACTTTTGGATTTCGTTTTTCGACTTTTCCTTTTTATACCCTACACCTCATGAGGTGTATATTCACTTTGGTCTGATGTTTGTAACACCAAGAAGGAGAAGTGTCCGGTATGGAAAAGTATATATATTCTTGATCAGCGTCACCTCCTGAGTTGATTTAGCCCTATCCGTTTGTCCGACCGTCCTCTTTTCTTGTAAACACGATTGCGGGAGCTAGAAGAAAGCTAGGGATCCCAAATTTTGTATTTATCCTTCTTAGGCCCTAGAAGGAGATGGTATCGAAAATGAGCGGAATCTCCCTGTCTGTCCGTCCTATTTTCTTGTAAACACGATTGCAGGAGCTAGAAGAAAGCTAGGGATCGCAAATTTTGGATTAATCCTTTTTAGGCCCTAGAAGGAGTTGGTATTAAAAAACGGGGTCGCTGATTTAGAATTTGATGTCGGAATTTAAAAATTCAAGATGGCGGAACCAATATGGCGGCCGAAATTCGGCTTGCCCGACTAAAACTTACTCACTTATTTTGTTTCGCTTTGTTACAACACTGACTATCGAATTTAAAACTTTTTGTTCCGGTCCAATTCCATTTCGTTCCCGACCTCATTTCCAACCCAATGAAAAAAACCACATCCAAATCGGTTCAATATTTCTCAAGATAAACGAAAATAATACAAATTTGGCGGCCATTTTGTATGGGAGGTAGGCGTGGTTCTTATCCGATGTTGCCCATTTTCAATACCGTCCAATCATTCGTCATAATAGGAGGAATCCCAATTTGGGGTCGATTGCTCAAAAGCTACGGCAGTTATCGTGCGAAATTGATGACACTTTCTATATTAGTTAATATTATATTAGTTAATTTGGGGTTTAAACATATATCTGCCATATCTTATATGTTAGATATATAAAAGAAAAAAATATTGTTAAAATCGAAGCTTGCATTAAGCATTTTAAAAAAATTAGTAAACTTTGACTTGAATAGCAATTGGAGGCAAAACCAACAGTGTTACCGTAGGAACAGAATTGGGGCGTTCGGCGTAAAAGCGTATGGCGTATCAGCGTAAAATCGCCGTCGAAATATGAAAATACGCCCGCCATGCACACAATTGCGACGTATGGAAACTACGAATTTTATCATTTTGTTGAAGTTATGATAAATTTTCTCCAGTGTGAAACAATTAAAGAAATAAATATTTAATTTTCGTGCTCGTTTTTCTTCATTTCCATTTTTAAACTTCAATCCTTTGCTTGGATTAGTATATTTACGATCATACGCCGAACGTAAAATTAGAACTATATCTAATCGGGTGTACGACGTATTTACGCTTTTACGCCGAACGCGCCAACTCTGGGCCATTCCATAAGAATACATGTGTTCTAATTATGAGAACGTATATACGCCATTCGCTTTTACGCCGAACGCGTAAAAGCGTTTTGAAAGGTAAATCAAAGATAAATTTTCGGTATTAAGATCATTTCAAAATATATGTTTGCAGTTTTCCGTTCGATTGCATTGACATAGTTTGTGGTTGCAAAACATTGTATGCAGTATCACTGAGAGGGAATTGTTTTTAATATGTAGTTTTTCTGCTCTCTCTCTCATTAATATATATATTTGTCCAGGTCTGTCTGTCTATCTGTCTGTCTGACCCTAACGCTAACCAATTCTAAATTTACAACTTCACTTAAAAAATTTTTTAAGTTGTTAAACTTTTTTTTTTTTTAAATGTCAGTTCTGGTGGATTGTCCACTTACAATAAATTCACAAATATATATTTTTTATAAATGTTAGCCGCCCTGGTTAAGAATCGAGCCCACAACGCAGCGATTGTAAGTAAGTTGAAGTAACCAACTAATCGCTTACTCACCAAAGCCACTTTGACTTATACAACTTTCATGTATATAAACAAAAATAGCTTTGACCCAAGAAGGATATAAACACAGATGACGACATGATGTTTACCGCTAGGATCGCCGTGACGTCAACATATACTTCTTGTCACTCGATCAGCTGTTCTTTGTTTACGTTTTTCTGACAGCCAACGTTGCCAGAAAGATTTGAATTGAAACATTTATTACTAGAGTGGATTATTTCGCTTAAGACTCAAAAACGAAAATAGATATAACAGAAATGTCGGAAATTGATAAAAATTGCTACATTATTGCAAAATATGGTACGATAAGTTCTTAGATTTAATTTGTATTACTTGTTTTGAACACAATAACCGATCTGCATTTGTCAATACTAACCATTTTTCCATTCAACATTTTTTTTCTAAATTTTTTTGACGAGTAAAATTTGGCGTCAAAAACGTAAAATTTTTTTTTTGACTGAACATTTTTTAGGAATAAGCGCGAACGATTAATTGATTTGAAAAAGGTTGGGCCAATAAATTATCTTCGTTCTTTTTGTCAAAAATGTGCTCCATCACCCGCATATGCACCATAATATCTTCTATAGGTTTTGAAAGGCAACCTTCGTTAAGATGGTTAACCCACGTGTAAGTGGCATCAAAGGCTGGGTCAACTCGAATGTTCTCAACTTCCGATTCTCCAAACCATCGTCTGCCATTGTTTGCAAATCGTCTAAATGTGCATTTTCACAATCATCAGTAGCTTTGATGCTGACAGGGACTGGAACCGAAAGGAATATCGGTTCCGGTTTCGGTTCCGGTTCACTAATTTTAAAATATTTCGGTTCCGGTTCTCAGATTTCAAAAATATCAGTTTCGGTTCTGGTTCCTAGAATTTAAAAATAACGGTTTCGTAAAAAAAAGTTCGTAAAATACGACTGGATTTGCTTAGAAAAAGAACAAAATAAGAATAAAGGATAAGAATAAAGGAATTCGTTTAAGAACACATGAATTCCAACTTTTTGCATAATTTTTTTAACATTTTTAATGAGCATGACAAGAAAATTTCGTTAAAATTATAATTTAAATTTGTATTTTTGACTTATAAAATTAGCAGCAGAGCCAAAAAAAAAAAACGGTTTCAGTTTCGGTTCCGGTTCCAAAATAAAAAAAAATTTCGGTTTCGATTCCGGTTCCGGTTCTCAAGTTTTCAAAATCTCGGTTTCGGTTCCGGTTTCGGTTCCGGTACCGAAACCGGTTCTTGGCGGTCCCTGCTTCTTAATATTGTGCTATTTCGAATTGTATTTCTACTAAAGACTAATTAATACAGTAGAAAATCCATTAATCTGGTAGCACTATTGCGAAACCAATTAAGCTAAATTTGTGGCAACGCTTGCATTTTTCTGCCAAAGTGACAAGAAGTATTGAACGCTCCTGCGGCTTTCTGCAGCATTTCTTAATCTTGATGTCGGTCTCAAAAAAATTCTATCATCTTTCCCATGTGCACTTAACACGGACGGTTCCAATCTGTTCAGTGGTTTGGTCAAAAAATGCAATTATATAGATGCATTTTTTGTGCTAACTTTGGAGGTACATAATAGATACATTTTGCCGTTAAATTATAATCCTGGTATACAGTCCTTAAATCTAACATATTATTAATAATTTTCAATCATAAGATCATTATTATTTTCGCCTCTTCATAGATTTTTTCCGCTTTTAAAAAGAGACGAAAATACTGAATTTTGGTGAAAAACTTGAAACTAAACCTAATACACAAACCAAAAGCAAAGTTTTCATATTTAAAACTCTAGGCGGCGCCACAAATTTTGTGTTGAATAAAATATTATGATTTTTTGATATTTGCCTACTTGAGACAGTGCAGGCCGCCGTGTTTTATTGCAATAATTGGCGAAAAAACCATTGTAACCATAACTAGAGAGTGGACTATCTTCGGCTGTACCCCCACACAGTAGGAAGAAGTACCTCGAATATAAAATTATGTGGTCTCAAGACCCCATTTTGAGCCACCTATAAATAGTTTTAGAGCACGGATGGGAGCCATGCCCAGTTTTTGTCCGATTTGGCAGATTCTCGAACTCAGTATTCACGAGAAAAACATGTACCCAAAGTTTCAAGTCGATATCTCCAAAACTGCGACCGCTACCGTGCGGACGGTCAGACGGACAGACAGACAGACGGACATGGCTAAATTGACTCCGGCGGTGATGCTGATCCTGAATATATATACTTTTCCATACCGGACACGCCCCCTTATGGGCGTTACAAATGTTGTGTCAAAGTTAGTATACCCTGCCACAGTGAGTGTGGGGGTATAAAAAGTAAGGTTTGTTAAGAGCGAAGGTAAAATGAAAGTGCATGCAAATGCGCCGGGACACGTTTCTTTTGGTAATGCGACCGCGAATATTTTGTTTGCGAATTACTTAGTTTTTCCGTGCATTCAGTATTGGTATATTTTTCGAGTATTCATTACAATGTTTTCATTTTCAAGTTGTTGTGCGGTACGGAATTTCGAAAAATTTGATCCAAATGAATGTTTTTTATTTTGTGAAAACAATTTTTTTGTAAATATTTCCAAATGACAAAGAACAAATTGAGGTGAAAAACCAAATACAAAATACCTTTTTTAGAATACATCCTTAAGTTGCAATTGTATTCGAATCCTAACGAGAATTGCTTGGCTAATACAGTGCATCTAGTACAACAAACAAATTGTATGCCAGTGAAAAATGGTCAATATTCACATTGGTTGTCACACAAATATTTACACGCCACAGTTCTGAGCAACGGTTTCGAATGGTTGTAAGCATATATAGTTGTTTTAAGCAATTGTATTGTACCAGGAAAGCTCACTGATGAGTTCCTTAGTGGGAACGAAATGCGCATAGTTACTCATATGCGCATTTCGTTCCCACTAAACCTGCTGGCACTAAAATTTGTTGTTGTATAAAAATCGCAGACTTAATCTGATTTAAGCTGCACTTGAGCTCGACTATACAAAAATATAATTTAAAAAACTTTTATTTAAATGGCTCCACGTTGGGCGCCAGCTAATATTTTACTAAAACAAAAATACTAGGGCGATTCATTTAAAGTGGAAACGATTCAGATGTGCAGATGAGCAGTCAATATATGAAATTTGACAATTCTTTTAAGCAAGTGCGCGTTATCGAGGGGTATCCCAGTTTAAAAAAAAATTATATAATTGAGTTAACGGGCTCTCGCATATTGTTTTATACCTTTCATCGGGAGGGGTTACGATACCGCGATGGTCGTTTGAGCCATCGGCAGGGCAGCAATCCCACGCGTCGCGACCGAGCTAGAGGGCAATTAGGGAATTTTTAATATTAGAGTTTTTAAATAGTATTTTTGTTTTAGTAAAATATTAGCTGGCGCCCAACGTGGGGCCATTTTAATAAAAGTTTTTTTAATAATGATTTTGTATAGTCGGGTTCAAGCTCAAGTGCAGCTTAAATCAAATTAAAACTGCGATTTTTATACAACAACAAATTTTTGTGCCAGCAGGTACTTACTCATATGCTCATATGCGTATAACAATCTAAAATTATTCATCGCAAAAGTTGCAGTAGAACACATTAGGGCTATTCACGAGTTGTTCTTGCAGAGGTGCAAATGGAAATATTTATTGGATATTTTTGCATCACAACAACAAAATATACAGATTTGTATTTGTCATAGCATATAAAAGCTATACGTTTTCTGTGTTGCATATTTTCTCGAGCTTAGAAAATGCAAATCTGTATATTTTATTGTTGAGGTGCAAACATATGCAATAAATATTTGTATTTGCACATCTGCAAGACCATTTGCGCCAACTCGTGAATATTCCTATTAAGTAATGTAACGTCGCAAATTGCTGGGGTATGAACTCGTCGGATGTCCAGGGCTTCGTACACAGAAAATTTGTAATTTGCAGAGACTTTGTATTAAAACAGAATTTTTATTCAATAATTTCAAGTAAGAGTTACAGATATAGTTATTCAGGGGCGAACAGCGGCGTCTGGTCATCGATGATTGGCTATGTAGCTTCTCGGCGAGGTCGCTGACTTGGAGGATGTGGCTAGCACTCAGAGAAGATGGAGCTTTGGACTTGGCTGCGATGAAACGATCTGTCAGTGGGCGCTTGCGTGCTGCGTAGACGTGTGGTTGTCGTAGGCGTAATCGTTACAAGAATTCGCGCGATTGACGCAAGTATGACGCGTGTTTGCGTGTGCGTCGAAAGCGTGATGCGCGTTCTTGATGCGCGTTCTTGATGCGCGTTGTGGGCGCGTAGATAACGTGATGCGCGTCGTTGGCGCGTAGATATGCGTAATGCGTGTCCTTGATGCGTAGATGTGCGTGATGTGCGTCGTTGGCGGGTAGATATGCGTAATGCGCGTTCTTGATGCGTAGAAATAGGCGTGGGCGAGGCTAATACAACACAGGCGTAGCAAGGCATAAATGTGGGTGTAGCAGAGCATGAACAGCAGGCGAACTTAAGCGTTGCGATGACATAAACTTCAGGAAATCGCAGACCACCATCGGGCACTCTTCAACCGCCTTCCGTGGGCTCGATTCAACTTAAACGTGGACTTCAGGAAATCGCAGACCACCAGCGGGCACTCTTCAACCGCTTTCCGTGTACTCGATTCAATTTAAACGTGGGACTCGTGTTGGACACTCGCAGATCAGGAAACGGGATACTGTACTACGTTCTCCGTGACTCGACGTGTCGCTAAACTACGACTTAAAGGGGACTGCCGGACTGTACTCGGCGAATATTGATTTCGTTGACTTGACTTCGATGTGACTTTCGACTTCGGTGCGTTGTAACCCTGCTGGTTCACTTGCTCTCTACTTCGCCAGTACCTTGCTGCTACGCCTGAAAGATATAACTTCCAAATCGGAACTTCTCGATAGAATTTCTGATTCGGAATTCCAAAAAGAGAGCTTTAATACCATTTTATACAAAATCCTAAATTTTATATAATTCAGGCCGCAGGCGGTTTCGAAATTATTTTTGTCAAAAATCATTGTTTTTTCGAAAATAGAGCGTTTTTTACAGCCGGTTTCCATAGCAATACAATAAATAACAAACACAAAAAGGCAGTTTCAGAACCACTTCGAATCAGTTTGAAAATAAACTTTTTTTACTGTATCCATAGTAAAAAATAAATAACAAACAGTCAGTTTCAGAACCATTTCAAACAGACCTTTTGGTTGTTTCCATGGTAATATAATAAATAACAAACAAAAACTACTGCTGCGAAATCGCTGCCTGTGTGAGGCACTTTGCGTTTTCGAAGCTAGATTTTTTATATATCGAATATGAAATTAGATAGCGAATATCGCCTCTGTGTGCGCAGGCCTTTAATAAAATTTTTAATTATTTATCAATTTCCTGGAATACAATGATTAATTAATTATTTTATCAATTTCCTAGAACCAATCGTTAATCATTATTTAATGTAAATTCAAAAATCAATTTCTTTATTTAGTTAACTGAGAGAAGATATTGCCATGGCCAGTAGTTGATACACGTAATGGTTCACTAAAAAGGCCTTATCAATATCCCCCCCTTCCCTATGCTTCTTCTCATTTATAAATTCTTCAGATCCCTATCAGAAATAATGCAATAGTCAGTAGTTGATACGCGTGATGGTGCACTAAAATGAAATTATCATTATTCCTTCACATTTCACTAAAGTGAAATATTGCCATGGTCAGTAGTTGATACGCATAATGGTGCACTAAAATGACCTTACCAATATTCCCTTCTAGTTCCCTATATTTCTGTTTATTTGTATATTCCTTTTCAGGTAGAATATTGCCATGGTCAGTAGTTGATACGCGTAATGGTGCACTAAAATGACCTTGCCAATATCCCCCTCTGTTCTGTTTATTTATATATCCTTTTCAGGTGGAATATTGCCATGGCCAGTAGTTGATACACGTAATGGTTCACTAAAAAGGCCTTATCAATATCCCCCCCTTCCCTATGCTTCTTCTCATTTATAAATTCTTCAGATCCCTATCAGAAATAATGCAATAGTCAGTAGTTGATACGCGTGATGGTGCACTAAAATGAAATTATCATTATTCCTTCACATTTCACTAAAGTGAAATATTGCCATGGTCAGTAGTTGATACGCATAATGGTGCACTAAAATGACCTTACCAATATTCCCTTCTAGTTCCCTATATTTCTGTTTATTTGTATATTCCTTTTCAGGTAGAATATTGCCATGGTCAGTAGTTGATACGCGTAATGGTGCACTAAAATGACCTTGCCAATATCCCCCTCTGTTCTGTTTATTTATATATCCTTTTCAGGTGGAATATTGCCATGGTCAGTAGTTGATACGCGTAATGGTGCACTAAAATGACCTTGCCAATATCCCCCTCTGTTCTGTTTATTTATATATCCTTTTCAGGTGGAATATTGCCATGGTCAGTAGATGATACGCGTAATGGTGCACTAAAATGACCTTACTATTATTCCCTCCAGATTACTACTTCTACTCACTAATTAGCTCTGACTTACCTGATTCGGAATTCCAAAAAGAGACCGAATCAGGGGTGCGCTGCCCTTTTATAGTCGTTTGGAATCACCAATCGTTGGTGTATTGTAACCATATTCTCTGTAGTTTGATGTGGTGAAATGTTGCCGCATGGTTACGGTCGCTATTTTCATATTTCTATCGTCGTCTCTTTTCCGCTCATAGTCCTTTTATCCATATCGCGCGTTGGTGTTAAAGCCACTTTCGATTGTTGAAAGCTGGGTAGCCGTGTACACCTTGATCGATGTGGGTTACCCTTTTACCACTGTTCGCCCCCGTTTAGGCGAATTAAATACTACTAAATTTGATTTTACATTATAGTCTTATTATTAAGAACAGTAACAAACATATCATTAAATTTTAATTCAGAATTCGTATATACATGTCGGAGGTGACTATATACATATATGAAAAATTATAAAAATAAAAAAATAAAGGAAAAGATAATAAAAGAAAACTAAAATATTACGCTAGCGTCAGCGTTGTGACGACACCAACATTTTTGGGTCGTTACAGTAAACTTATAAGATTAACGTATATTAGTTTGACGATTTCTGGCGAACTCTTAAATGAGATCATTATAATTTTAGTTGTTGCTTATTTCACTTTCAATTGAGAGCATTGCCAGGACTGACAATCTACATATCTTGTCCCATCGTCGATCTTAAATAGTTTTCAATTAACTTTAATTTGGAAAAGCTACGTTCTCCTCTAGCCACTGTTACTGGTAGAGTTAAAAGGATTCGAAGAGCAATAGCCACTATAAAACTTCTGTGCCGTTTAACTCAAACGTAGTTTATAGTAGATGTAAGCCGTCATTTTATTTTACATAAAAAGTATAAAGCATATGTAAAAAAGGTTTGCTGAAATGCCGCCCCCGGAATGTAGCGTCCGGGGCGAGATGTGCCTCCGCTCCCCCCGCCCTCTTCCCTCGGCACTGCACCAGAACATACTCGATACTTTTATTTTTTTCCGGATATTTTGCCTCTAACTTGGAATCGATACCAATTAAAACCAAATTATATTCCGTTTTTTTGGCAAAAACCACATAAATGCAAGAAACTAGACAAAACCCGAATAAGCAGTTTTAAAAATTTTTAGGACAAATAACAACTTTAAAATACCTTTTTTTCCATACAAAGGTGAAAATTTCATTTTGGCCAAAAGCGTTGTTGGGTGTAAGAGCAATTCTGCCAAAAATGTGAAAATGCAGTCTTATAGACAGTCTGTGTAATCCCAGCATTGAATATTTGCGAAAATGGGCGCTTATGACAACAACACATTTAGCCTTGGCTAAAGTCACAGAGCATTGCACTGTGGCGATCACATTTCACGCTAAATGCTTATGCTGCAATCTGTATTGTTGGCATATGTGCACATTTGTGGATATATTAAAATCGAAATTTATGTAAATATTAAAAAGAAAAATCAATAAAAGGGCCGATTAACGGCAAATCCAATTCAATTGGACAACAACCACTTCCACGTTGAATTCATCATTTCAAGGGAAAGTATATCTAGGTTTAAGCACCTAGTTATATAATTTGTGTTTTGTTGAAACCCAATTCAATAAAAACTGTAGAGTACCTTAACAGGAAGGCAACAGAACTGAAAGATTTGTGGACAATATTTCAAAGAGCTGACAACCAAATTCGCAGAGATCCAGCCGCACCCGCAGATCACCAGTACTTCGAAAAGGATATTCATGCGTCACTGGGCGAAACATATAACAAAGTCATGGAGGACATTCAAGAGTGCATTAAGGCATTTAATATAAAGCCTGCCGCGGCGCCCAGGGCTAAGGATGATGGCAGTGTAGAGCAAAAGTAAGGTGCTGATTCTGAAAAAACCGTACACTATGGAGTGGCGTCAGTGCTGCGCAAGCAACAAGCATTAATGGCATCCATGAAACGCCTGTAAGCCGGTATCGAAAGTGGCAATATTTCGAGGGAAATATTGCAAGACTGCAGCGACTATGGAGCGAAGTTGAGAACACGAACAGATTATGGGAGGAGGCTTCATCACCAGAAGATGAAGGGTGATTTCAATGCATACCTTGACATGGAAGAACAGGTCCACCACAAGATGATCGAGTTGCATACTCTGGCAGAAGAAGTCCACTCCCGAGAAGGCCACTCTAAAGAAGCTCCACCGCCAGCTGCACCACCGTCGTTCCGGTTGCCACAAATAACTATTCCAATGTTCAATGGTGACTATCTGCAGTGGAACCAGTTTTTCGACATATTCAGCGAAATGGTGCACAAATCGCCAATCGCAGCAGTACAAAAGCTGTGGTACTTGAAGGCCAATTTGACCGGTGAAGCTGAGCGAGTAATCATACATCTAGCTCTAAATAAGGAGAACTACGAGACGGCTTGGAAGCTGCTGCAAGACAGATATCAAAATAGAAGATTGCTGGCATCAACATTGATCGAAAGATTGACAGGTCATCCAAAAATATCAGCTGAGTCAACTTCTTCAACTGCTCTAAAAGGCTTACACGACGTCATTCGTGAAAGTCTTTTGGCATTGGAAAATCTTGAAATATCGACGGAATCTTGGGATCCACTACTGCTGCATTTGTTAATCAAAAAACTAGATTGGCAGAGCCACATTCTTTATGAACAGTCATTGAAGAATCCTAAAGAGCTACAATCAATGAAGATCTTATTGGACTTCAGTGAAAATCGTTTCCAATCCCTGGAGGTCCTCGGTGGTCGAGAACGGACAAACACTACAAAGGCCTACCTGCAGTTTTTGTACCGGTAAAAATCACCCCCTATACTTTTGCAAGGAGTTCCTATCAACGTCAATAATTTTAACATCCCTGATGGTATCCACTTAGCCGACCCGAAGTTCCACGAGTCCAAAGAAATCGATCTTCTTCTTGGAGCCGGGATCTTCTATTCATCGTTAGGCACTGGCCAACTAACAATTGACAGCCGATATTACAGAATACACGGTTCGGCTGGATAGCTGGGGGTGAATACAACAATCAAGACATTCCCAATGCAGCTATCACCTGCGGAATTTCCACTGAGGATGATTCCCTTAATACAACACTCGAAAAATTTTGTCAACTTGAAGCATGTGACACACGCAAAAACAACTTCACATCTGCCGAACGTCGTTGTGAAGAACACTTTCTGCAGAATGTTCATCGAGACAACACCGGGCGATTCATAGTAAAATTGCCATTTCAACTCAGTCCGGATCAACTTGGAGAGTCACGTGATATAGCTCTGCAACGCTTTATGGCTATCGAAAGGAAAATTACCTGAATTTAAATCCCTATACACAGCCTTCATGCGTGAGTACGTGCAGCTTGGTCACATGGAAGAGATCGATGCCACAGATGTAAAGGGGCCAAATTATTTTCTACCACATCATGCAGTGTTCAAGCCAGACAGCTCAACAACAAAACTAAGAGTTGTTTTCGATGCTTCCGCTAAAACTTCAACCAACGTATCGTTGAACAATCTTCTGGCCACAGGACCCACTATCTACGAAGATGTCGTTACCATTTTAATTCGTTTTCGTCTCCCTCGATTTGTCTTTACAGCAGATATTGAAAAAATGTACCGACAAGTAAAGTTAGATAAAGACGATCAAAGGTTCTAGCTCATTTGGTGGCGAGAAGACCCATCACATCCCATGAAGTGCTACAAGCTTACAACAATAACATATGGCACAACATCTGCACCTTACTTGGCTATACGCACACTTCAAGCGTTGGCTGAGGGTCAAGCCGACAAATAGAAATTCGCGGCGGATATTGTGAAATCAAATTTTTATGTCGACTACGTGCTGAGTGGATCTGATCATCTACCCACTGCACGTGAAATGCAGCAACAACTACGCTTCATGTTACAGTATGCAGGTTTCAAGTTGAGAAAGTGGTGCGCGAACCACCCAAAGTTACTTGAAGACATCTGACAGCAGACAACTGCAGCTGCATCATCTACATCTGTATCTGTTGAAAACCGCCAATCCAAAGACATATTTGAAAAAATAAACCACAAAAATTCATTTCGACGGCTCCAAAGAATAATAACATATGTGATTCGCGGCGTGAAACACTTCAAACGCGATGCTTCTCACGTCGCAACAGCACCAACCGCAGCAGAAGTATAGGAGTCATTGATACACATTGTCAAATATTTACAAAGGATGCCTTTGCTGATGACATTAAACATTTGAAGCGTCATTCAAGTGTGAACAATGGAAGCCCCATCAGCAAATCGCCATTCATAGATGCCCAAGGCATTTTAAGGGTTGGGGGTCGCTTAGAAGCTTCCAGCCTAAGTTTTGATGCAAAACACCAAATGTTGTTGTTGTACGCCCATCCATGGACAAAACTGCTAATGACTGATTTGCATAGGGAGCACCTGCATGCTGGTCCTCAAACACTCACAGCGATCGTGAGACAAAGATTTTGGCCAATCAAAATAAAAACCTTGGCTCGCTCCGTCACTCAAAATTGCGTTCAATGCTTCCGAGCGCGACCAAAGTTGCTAAACCAAGTGATGGGTAATTTACCAGAAGCAAGGGTACAATCAGCCAGACCGTTTGTCATATCGGGAGTGGACTTCTTTGGCCCTGTGTGGACACATTTCAAAATCCGAGGAAAACAACCGATGAAAGCAAATGTAGCCGTATTTTGCTGTTTTGCCACCAAGGCAGTGCACATGGAGCTAGTAAGTGATCTGACAACTAAAGCCTTCATAGGAGCTCTTAAACGTTTCATAGCTCGCCGTGGACATTGCAAGACCCTATACTGCGACAATTTTGTGGGAGCGAATAACCAGTTGAGGGAAATTCACCACATAATTCACGATGACCATGCAACAGGGAAAATTGTCAACGAATGCAGCAAAAGGGACATCGAATTCGCGTTTATTCCACCACGAGCACCACACTTTGGTGGGTTATGGGAAGCGGCAGTAAAGTCAGCAAAGGGATTGCTACAAAAATCTTTGGCATCAGCTAATCTTACTTGCGAAGAAATGGGGACAGTTCTTGCCGAAGCAGAAGGCATTTTAAACTCCAGACCTCTCACGCCCATGTCGTCTGACTTAAATGACCTCCAAGTGGTCACTTCCTCATCGGTGAGCCATTAACATCTTCAATAGATAGTCATGCTCAACAACCGAACATTAAACTCCCCACGAGGTGGAAGCTTGTGATGCAGCTCAGAACGGAATTTTGGAGGAGATGGTCCATGGAATATTTGAATACCTTACAGCAGCGCTACAAATGGAAGGAAGAATCACAAAATGTCAAGCCAGGAACAATGGTTCTAATAAAGGAAGACAATCTGCCTCCATTAAAGTGACCATTGGGACGTGTAATTAATATAATTCGAGGTGCGGATGGTTTTGTTGCTGACGTTCGTACAGCAAAAAACGTCTCACGAAGGGCAATTCATAGACAGGCACCATTACCAGTCAATGAACATGAGGAAGACAACTATGCAAAAATATCAGCACAACCTTGGACTACTCCCGTCAGACTCAACGACAATCGCCCACATCAGTTCAACTTGACTACCGGACTACTAGTGCTCATGCTGGAATTGTCCATTATAATGGCAACAAATATTGAAAACCTCGAATTCAAACCTGAACCTGGTATACATTTCGAAGGCATCGGTTCAGCATTAATATCTCGCACAGAATGGAAGTTGATTATCTACTACGAATTAGGCCCATATTGGAATGAACTTTCAGCATTTCCCAATGGCACAGCGGCTCTACGACATTTGTGCCTAGAAATAAATCAAAAAAGTACTTGCACGAATGTGGTAACCCACCTTGAACATGTGAGAGATCAACTGAAGCTGGATAATAGTTTTCTAACAGCCAAGCGGGAAAAAAGAGGAGCAAAAGACTTGGTGGGAAGCATAGCCAATTCGTTATTTGGAATCCTTGACTCAAAATACGCTGATCAACTATCAGATACGATCGACATGGTCAAGGAGAACGAGAGCTACCTTCAACAGTTACTGAAAAATCAAACGTCAGCAATTGATTCGACCATCAATATTATCAAAGGCGATCAATTGTCAATTCAAACCAAATTCAATCACCTTGACAACCAGATTACTGAAATCATAAACAGAATCCATGGCGAAACTTCTCAACACGCAATATTTGAAAGGTTTATCTCGCTATCACTCCAGCTCACGATAATGTCTTCAAATTTGCAACGAATACAAACCTCAATATTGGACGTTCTCGCTGACACTCATCATGGCAAGATCAGTCCAAGTGTGCTATCACCACAGCAATTGCAAGAAGAGTTGGTAAGAATCCGCAATCACCTACCACCAATTCTCCGACTACCAGCTGACTCTTTACATTTGTATCAGATCATGACGATCCAAGGAGGAGTAACTGAAAACCATATAGTATTTCGAGTAACAATACCGCTATGCAACGAAGAGCGTTTCGAGTTATACAAAATGTTCCCGATACCTACAGTAGTGAACAATAGTATGTTTTCGGTCAAACCCTGTAACGAGATCATAGCAGTCAATACACACAGGGACGGGGAGAATGTCTAATCCCAGCATTGCATATTTGCGAAAATGCGCGCTTATGACAACAATACATTTAGCCTTGGCTAAAGTCACAGAGCATTGCACTGTGGCGATCACATTTCACGCTAAATGCTTATGCTGCAGTCTGTATTGTTGGCATATGTGCACATTTGTGGATATATTAAAATCGAAATTTATGTAAATATTTAAAAGAAAAATCAATAGAAGGGCCGATTAACGGCAAATCCAATTCAATTGGACAACAACCACTTCCACGTTGAATTCATCATTTCAAGGGAAAGTATATCTAGGTTTAAGCACATAGTTATACAAATTGTGTTTTGTTGAAACCCAATTCAAGTAAAGTATATCTCGGTTTAAGCACCGAGTTATACACAGTCATTTTAGAAAATTTTTGGCTGTGTTGGCATATTTAGAATCAGCTTTTTGTGGAAATGCACGCATTTTCAAAAATCACGAGCTACGATCATCATAGTGACAAGAACTAACAATTCGGTAAACACAGACTGTCATTGGCCCATATCGATATCTTAATTCGTAAACGCGGGTTCTGAAACCAAGATTAAAGAAATTTTAGGGTTCCCACTTATTTTCTTTTATACTTTTTTCTTGCAATTGACAATATTCATCACTTTTTGAAAAACGCAACTTCGATCACTTCGATATAACACAATATTTCTTCCAAGCTTCGACAAGTGCATCAGTCTGACCTTATTTTTACTTAAATTTTCATTTTTTAATCTGAATTTCCGTTAAACGTATTATTCCGTAGATAGGTTGCGAAGTGCTGAGAGCGAGGAAATATTAACTCGCCTTAGGAACCTTCTCATGTACAAATCAGCATTGGATACGTTCCAAGAGCGAGTAGATATTTATTGAAAAAAACAAGTAGCGTTGATTGTTTTGGGGATTCCCTCTTTTCAGGTCAAAAGTGAGAATCCTTACTTATCATTTTATATAATTTTATTTGGTGGTTCTGAAAGTCGGCGCCGGCAGCAACCACATATTGTAAAGTTTATGACCTGTGGAAATCTGCTAACAATAACAGGTATGACTGCATTTTCACATTTTTGGCAGAATTGCTCTAACACCCCAGCAACGCTTTAGGCCATACTAAAATTTGCACCTATGGTGATTTTTGAAAATGCGTACATTTCCACAAAAAAATTTCTAACTTTACCCAGCAGTCAATTTCGCAAGGCCTCTCCGCTAGAGGCATGCCTGTACGCCTGCTTTGGGAAGAAATTGCACATTCCATCCTCGCTTCTAGAGGAGGCAAGCTGGTATGCCAGCGCTAGAAGGGAGAGAGGATGGTGTCAATGGATTTGCTACGCAATACGCTTAAATATTTTGAAGATCGTGGGTTCAAATCCTGATTATGGCAATTTTTGACAAATTTTTGTAACACATTTTTGTCTTTGACTTTAGATCTCTTAAAGGTTTTCTGATATCAACGTTTAACGGAAAAATTGTGAAAGCGAAGCAGATTTAGACACTCAATTTTTGAACGAATTGTTTGATTAGTCTTATATTTTAAAAGTTTTTTTTAAGAAATGCAATATTGTGGAACATTATTTTGTTGTACCTCTTTTATGAAATAAAATGGAATACCTACACTCAAAAAATGTGGATTTGTTTCCATTTTCCATTTATTTTTAGAAAAAATTAATTAATCAACCAAATTCAAATAGTTGATTTCCAGATTGATTTAAAGGAAATCTCATGCTTTTCTAAAACATTCAAATTTCAAACAATATCACATATTGTTTTGGAAATATTTTAGGAATATGATTTTTTTTTTGCTGAAAGTTATTTAATGAAAGTCCAATAACTTTACATACACATTTAATACCAAAATTTGTTTCTGGAATTTAGATAATTTTTTCTGTATTTTTGTTTTGCATTAAATGTTTGTAAGAGTTCACAAAATTCTGTATCAGCCTCCCAAACAAATATTTCGATAACTTCGTTTACTAAAAAAATTAAAGTTTTCAAAAGTACTATTGTACACCGAGAAAAAAGACAGCAGTGGAAATGACAGTCGGGCACTGTTATCCTTTTTTTAACAGAATAACTGTTGTTTTAAAGTATTTTTGTTTGATTCACCATTTTTACTGTTGAATTAAACCTTTTTTCAACTTCTCGAACTGTTAAAAAACACTGTCAATCTATTTTTCTTTTGAATAAATAAAAAATGTTGCAGCCAACGAGATTTGAACACTGGAGTCCCTGGGTACTAACATGGCCTTTCAACTGACTAGTCCAAATGTCAACAGATTTGACAACCATCAAAATGATGTTATGAACCGCAGAGTGTCTAACAGTGAGTTTAACAGATAGGAGAACATAAAATCGTATATCAGTGGCTGTTAAAAGGTTACTGTTATTTTAGTTCACACAGTGTTGCCAGGTTTATCGCAAGTTTGTCTCCTTTTTGTTCAGCTACAGCTAAACTTTCATTAGTTGTGATTGTTCATTGTTCATATTTATTAAAGTATTCTCAAATTTTCATGAATTCCTTGCCCATTTCTTCTTTTGATAGGATATTCCCCGAAAAACAATGAAAGTCCTTTCATATGGCAACTCTGGTAGAGAACAGATCTTGCGACAAGCCTCCCGGGTGGCAGTCGGACATCTTCCCACTAGGCTACGGTTATCAACAGCGCAGCAACTGTCAATTCACCAGTTTAGACTATCGGATGGTTTTTAACCGCGAAAACTGTTAAATTGACCTACTTTTACGTTGATTTTACTGTTTTTTTTCTCTCGGTGTAGAGAAGACAATTTTGGTTATAGAACATTTGTTGTGGTACTAAAACCGAAAAACCGTTAACTAACAAGGCAATTGCCTCTTTTGGAGTTCGGATGCCTTCCGTCCCCGCTTCCAACCTTGACTTCTTTTTTATATGAAACGGGACAAATAAACAGAACTAAGTCTGTCGCTTCCATGCGTATGCCTGCTAGCAGGCATGGTCTTAGAAGCGGAATCGGATGGTGTCTTTTCAATTTCTCTCCTTTTTCTTCGTTCTGACGGTATATTTGCCTTTGATTGGCTGAGCTAAAAATAGCGGAAAAAATATTTTGGGAACACCTATTTTTAGAATTTTCCTTTTTAGTTCATTTTAAATTAAATTTATATTTTTTACTCATTGTAAATTAGATTTTTGGAATGTAAATGTTATATTTTATATTTCTAATATTATATTTTTGAAATAAAGAGGTCATATAAATTATTATTTACTTACTTGCGTTTTGGCCGAGCTGAGAATTTAACCCGGGACATTTGGCTACTGACAAAGGGTGTGCGGCCTTTTAGCACGTTCGTCTACTTGTGGGAATATTTTACTATGATCTAACTTTTTTTAGTAAATACGTTTTTTGAAAAGTATTTAAGTATCTTATTATTTCAAACATAAATTTGATTGAAAATTTTAATTTTTTTAGCTTTGAGTTTTTTATAGAAATTGCAGAAGTTTTTCGTAATAATTCGATAATGGGTATGCATTTTCATGCATACCCATTATCGACTCATTAATGCTTTTACATAGCGAATTGTACGTTTAGAGTTATCAATGTGATTTCTCCTCCTCTATAGAAGAATGTAGTAACCAAGAAGGAGATGTGTCCGGTATGGAAAACTACATATATTCTCCTCTCACCTCCTGAGTTGATTTAGCCCTTTCCGTTTGTCCGTCCTCTTTTCTTGTAAACACGATTGCAGGAGCTAGAAGAAAGCTAGGGATCCTAAATTTTGGATTTGTCCTTCATCAAAACAGTATGAAATATTGTATAGTGGGGTTTTCGGGTCGCTGATTTCGAATATGATGTCGGAATTTAAAAATTCAAGATGGAGGAACCAATATGGCGGCCGAAATTTAAAGATTTCATCAAAACAGTATGAAATTTTGTATAGGGGGTTTTTGGGGTCGCTGAGTTTGAATTTGATGTCCCATTTTTTAAATTCAAGATGGCGGAACCAATATGGCGGCCGAAATTTTAAGATTTCATCAAAACAGTATGAAATTATATATAGGGGAGCTTTTGGGGTCGCTGATTTCGAATTTGATGTCGCATTTTCAAAATTCAAGATGGCGGATCCAATATGGCCCAGTAGGTGTAGGGTATATATAAGTCGGCTTGCCCGACTGAAACTTACTCACTTGTTTCCTTTTGGAGTGGTCCAAATGTTGTCAAAAACTATTTTTATTTTTTATAACCCTTATATTAACTTGCTTTGGGTAGACTTTATATATCCCTATATATATATTATAAAACTGAGGCCCGTATAATTCACCTCTAGATATTTCAGCTCTATCCAGCCGATAACTTATCCCATGAATAAAATTTATCCAACGGTTAATATCTCGGGCTAAAATTTGTTATTATTCAACTCGGGATAGCAATTTACCCGGTCTGGATATCTTAACGATATTTTAGTAATGCTAGCTGTAAAAAAAAGCACATCATAGAGTGCAAGGTGACTGATGGAACTACAACCCAATCTAAAAACCAAGCTTGGGATGAATTGGCGACCGAATTCAATTCATTATGTCCAGGATTGGGAATAGTTCGTTTGAGAAATGTGCTGCAAACACGTATGTTATAAAAAAAATGTTTTCTGCCTACTTTTTTGTATAGCCACGACCAGTCAAAGTTCTGAGCGGAAAATATGCAACAATTAAGCGTAATCTTCGAAAGGAGTCGGCGAACTAACGATCGCAACGTTTGGCAACAGGTGGAGGGCAATGTTCAATTGCTGTCCCGACGAGATCTGAGCCGATGGCCGAGCTCTGCGAAACTATTGCTATTTCAATCAAAGGTCTCCAGCCTATTGAAGGTTATGGCGATTTTGAAGCTGAAACTGCGAACAATTTGATAGAGGAAGACGAAGAAGAAGTGTTGTTAGAGTATATATTGAACAACGAAACAACCGAAAAAGATGAACCATCAACTTAAACGATTGTTGAGAATGAAATTGTATTGTTAACACACCTCCAATATTGCTGAACAATATAGTGGAACAAGCACAACAGAGTGTTGTTCGAAAAATCAGTGGCGTGATAGAAATTTGAACGAGTTTCGCATTAAAATACTAAAACGTGACATTGAGATGTCAGAGGAGATACATAAAAATGAAGATATTGCAAGCACAGCTTGACAAAGAATTATCGTCAACTCCACCTGTTTAAGCGCGACTTGTTTTTACTGTTTACTTATATATAAATGGTTATTGCTTTCAATTGTTGTAGTCTCTCATTTCATACTAGCATTTATATGTTTTAGTAAAAACCAATTTGTAATGTTTATTAGCAAATAAACTTATTTTATTTAAACAAACCTTAACCTTGGCTAGTTGTTAAATAGATGGTCGGTGGTATTCAGCAATATTGCTATAAATGACTTCGTTAACCGAAATCGGCAGAAAAAGTCCAGATCATCCCATTTGTCAGTGTCGATTCGCTCAGTCATTTTATATTGACGCTGCTCTACATACAAATGTTCATCAGGTTCATCATCGGAATCGTACCTCTGCCAGCCTTTACAGGACCTCCACCAACCACAATTCCGTTAGGAATTTCAAGATTAGCAGAGGATACGGATTCGGCCAATCATGCTCTGGCACCAGGTACTTTCCCAGTACGCGCCTCCTTGTGTTTATGATTGCTCCACAGGACTCCTGTAAATGACCGGACTTTCTTCTTCCTCATTGCAGAATCTGCAAGAGTCGTAGTTTAGAATGCCCAACTTTGTGAGATGCCCCCTCAGTCTGCTGTGACCAGTGAGAAACCCCGTTAGAATACGATGCCGGTTATTACTCAGCCCGATACAAGCTTCAAACCTCCTCTTGTTATATTTACCAAGGAGTGATTTGGCCTGGCGTAGCCCAGGTAGATCGAACCAATAGTTCGATCTGTCCACCCATACTCTTTCTCTGAGCATTTCCCGGATAGTGTGTGCACCTATACCACAGAATGGCTCTGGCCCTGTAAGGGCCGGTTTAATTATGAAAGACAGTCCCCCACTAGCCTGGAGCTAATGATGTGAGAGTCTAGAGCTTTAAGAGCCGCCTGACTGTCGATGCTGGTCAGTGTGCCCATTGGTTCGGAGTATTTAGTACGTTGCCCGAATACCCCAGCACCAGTGCCCTCGTCTGTTCTGGATCCATCTGTAATCCACATTATAGCATGGTCGCGGATACCATACTGTGAGTGTATATTGGACCATTCTTTCTTACTACTGAGCTTCACATCAAAGTTTTTTGAAAAGCTGAATTTTCTCATGTTATCGTCCCTTGGAGCTAATAGAAGCGGATACATAAGGCCTCCTCGTACTTACCCCTAGCCATTATGACGATGTCATCAGCATACCCCTGACACGTAAATCCCATATCAGTAAGTTTGCTGATGAGCTCGTCCACCACCAGACTCCACAGGAGAGGCGAAAGCACGCCGCCCTGGGGACAACCCCTCGGGGTTGATATTCGACAGACCGGGTGCCTAACATCTCCCCAACCCAATGTCACAGAATTGTGTCCACCCCTTTACACAGCAAGGCATGTCTAACGCCCTCATGGGAGGTGTTGTCAAACGCACCCTCTATGTCGAGGAATGCACACACTACTATTTCCTTTGAGTCCAAGGTCCTCTGTATGTACCCAGACAACTGGAATAGAGCAGTTTCAGTAGACCTGCCCGCTCTATACGGATGTTTACAGTGGTGAAGGGGCCTCCTGACCAGGACTTCTTTTTTTTTTTTTTTTTTTCATGACGCACGGATTTGGTGACCGAACAGCCGTAATCCGGATTACGCTGTGTAACCGATCGCGGGTAATTCGTTTCAGCTACAGATTAAAATCATCAGCTGATAAAACGCATATTAATAAAACGCGAATTAGGTTATGAATGCAAGAGAGAATTCTTCCAAACATAACATAATATAAGATAACCGTGATAATAAACAATAGAATTAAAAGAAAATATTATGAAGCATCAGAATTCATGCGACGAATATGAATTTGATCAAATATAATTTTTGTCTACTTTACGATATTAGACTTAACAGAAATACAAAGACAAAACAATCCAAACAGTTAATTTACGCGACAAAGATTACAAATATTAATTTTAGTATTTTATTTTTTTTATATGAAATATAAAAAATCAAATACAAATAGAACAGTTAAGTAAACAGTAACGGAACGAATGTGAATTCAGCTAAAAATTTCGTTTCATTTGTATACAATATACAGTAAAAAACAAAATTCAGCTGAAATATAAATATAAAATACAACAAAAATACAACACTTTCAAAAAATCGACAATGCCGATCTTTGTGGAGTTTGGCAACCCTGTCATTTCGTTAGACCCTAAGCGGTCCAAAAACTCAAAGAGCATCAAAGGCTTAACCCATTCATGACGAGCGTGCCCATATGGTAACGCTGATAGCGTTCTACGGTATGTGCAATTACAAAAATATTTGAACGGATATCACTAATCCGTTTTTTGATGTTAATAAAGCATACTTTGATCTTTCTTTTGATATATAACTCTAAGCAATCGCCCGTCAGTAGCGGTCGTGGCGGATAATTGACAAGTAGTGTTTTTAAAAAGTGGGCAAAAACAGCGAAAAGGCACGACCTTTCCAGTAAGAATATTTTTCATTGCCATAAAAAGTTATATATTTTGAATATTTTGGCATTTGGGTAGAATATCAAAGTATTAGAAAACGTATAAAATAAAATTATTTATAACTTCTGTGTTACCTTTTTATCATTTTGAATTTCGCTGTTACCATATGGGCACAACCCTAGCAAATTTAAATTTTCTTACTGAAAATGTTTGTATGATTTTTTTTTATGTAAAATTAAATATATTTTATTTGTATATTGATTTGAAAGTGTGTTTGTGTACTTAATATAATTATAAAAATTTTTTTTTTAATATTCAGATTTAAATAAATTGTTTGTACATGTTTGTACATATTTGAGCATTTTTTGTAAAATGAAGTAAATTTTATCTATATATTGGATTGAAATATATTTTTTTTAGTTAATTATATTTTATCTATAAATTGTCTTTAAAGTGTGGTTATGTACTTGGTATGCTTTTGAAAAATTAGCAGCACCTCTTAAGTTGATTTAGCCATATCCGTATGTATGTCCGTTATTTCGATTGGTATGGGCTCTTGGAGGATCTAAATGAAAGCTAGGCGGTCCAAACATTGTATTTATCCTTTGGGGGTCCTAGAAGGAGTTGGTGTTGCAAATGGGCGAAATCGATCAACTGCCACGCCTACCATCCATACAAGTAAAAATCGAGTTTTGTAACAAATGTTACCCAATTTCACGGGAATTGTGGTAGGAAAATTCCCCGTAAGATATATTGTCCGCTTTGCGTCGATGGTTAGTGCCGCAAAAGCTATATGAGCAATACCCCGATCATGACATGACATCATGATGCATACAATATCCACGTCTAAGATGGCTGGGTCATGCCGAGCTGATGAATGTAAAAAAGTACTACTAAATGGAGCACATGTGAGTACCGTCGGTGGAATGAGCGGAAGATGGCGACCAGGTCTCAGATGGAAGGGTGCATGGTATATATAGGTTTACTTCGACCGGTTGAAACTTACTCAATTGTTTTTTAACAAATTTACATTACGATGAGCATAATTTTATTTGGCTGGACAAGATGATTAGGAGGAAGATGAAGCAGGTACTTCCTATGGGCTTCATCGTAAACCTCTTTTACAGCCATGTAAGTTGTGTATGTCAAATGAAATGATGACGAGGACCTTTCCAATTTCAGTTCATATGGAGATATTTCTTATGTTATTGAAAACCTAAGCAGTATTTTGGTGTAGGTGTAGATACATATTATATACAGTGGCGGACAGATAATTAGGGCCAGCCTTGAGTGACTGCCAACATTTTAAGAATATCAACTTGATTACTATTGAAAAGGTCTATCGGACCCCATTCTATGATGACTACCAGGACACTTATCAAGAAAATCCTAGTTGAAAACTGACCTACTTTTCTAACTTATTTCCTTGGGGCTTTAAAATTTTTTTTTGATGCAAAAATGTGCGTTTTTTAAAAACAAGCTACTGTGCTGAAGAAACTTTTGTGATTAAAAATGCTCCTGAATTTATAGAATTTTTTTTAACAAAATTTTTTTAAAAAAAAAATTTTACATTTAAAAAAATTAGACGATTAAAATTTGTTTTACAAAATAAATCTTAAAACATTGCTAAACTTTAAAAAATTTTAAAAAAAAGTAGTTGTAAACAATAATATCTTAAATTAAGTAATTTTGCTAGGGTTGTGACGAGTGTTACCATATGGTAACGGCTAGGGCTGAGCAAACGGAGAGCGGTCCAAAAAAAAAAAAGTTAGTAATTCGTTTCTTAGGTCATTTCTAGGTATTCCTGAAAAAATCGTGAAAAAAGTCCGAAAATTTAACTCTCGTCATTAATGGGTTAAGTGTGATCAAGTGCATTTAAAATAAAAGTTTTAGTTTTATTAAGTGAATCTGACAGGTCAAAGACAGAATACAGGCTATTAAAATCGCTACAAATACAACGAAATGGTTCATTCTGCGCGTAATTAGAGCGGCACATACTTAATATCAAAGGAATGAAAGATCTGGAACGACGGGTTGGGATATTAAAATCAATTTCTTGAAGCAAAAATGTAGAATTCAGAGAGCCATTTATGAATTTAATCAAAAATGTTACATTAAGCATCGTTCTTCTATTTTTTAGAGTAGGGATGTCCAAGAGTTTTAAACGATTTTCGTATGGAGGTAGGTTCTGATTCGGATTCCAGCGAAGGTTTCTTAAAGCAAATAATAAAAATTGTTTTTGAACCGATTCAATTCTATCAGAGTGGCAGTTGTATTGTGGATTCCACAAGACTGATGCATATTCCAAAATTGGTCATACAAGTGATATGTAAAGACTTTTGGTAAGGAATGGGTCATTAAATTCTTTGACCATCTTTTAATGAAACCTAGAACACCCCTCGCCTAATTCCCACATAAGTCAATATGTAGATGAAAGCGAATTTTTGGATCCATAGTAACACCCAGGTCCACAAAAGTAAAAACCTTTTCTAGATTACAGTTATTTATATGATACAGCGATGAAAGTTGGTGTCTTCTAGCAAATGTCATAAATTTACATTTTTTCAGGATCAGTTCCATTAAGTTTCTATCACACCAGATAGCTATACAGGTCAGATCAGATTGTAACAACTTATGTTGATCTAAGATATCATAGGATAGAAACAATTTAACGTCATCAGCATACAACAGTACATTCGAATGTTTAATGAGAGAAGGAAGGTCATTTATAAAAAGATTAAACAGAATAGGACCTAAGTGACTTCCTTGAGGAACTGCAGAGGTGACATCTATAGTTTTTGATGTTGATGATTCGAATAACACCTGATGCTTCCGATTTGTCAGATACGATTCTACCCATTTTAAATGAAGATCTGGGAATCCGTATCTTTTAAGCTTTTCAATCAACAAATAATGATTAACTTTATCAAAAGCTTTACTAAAATCAGTATATATGACATCTGTTTGAAGATTCTTTGAAAATCCCTTTATTGTTAATGAAGAAAATTCCAATAAATTTGTAGATGTTGATCTACCTCTCAGAAAACCATGCTGTGAAGGAGATATTAAAGTTGTGACCGAGTGAACCAATTGCTTTGTGACAACTTGTTCAAATAACTGTGGTATTGTGCTAAGTTTAGCAATACCTCTATAGTTAGATACGAATGATTTGGTTCCACTTTTATAAAGAGGAATAATGAATTCGGAAAATAACCTCTTTCAATAGAGGCATTAAATATATTTGAAAGTGGAATGTATAAATTTTCTGCACAAACTTTCAAAATACAGCTAGGAATATTATCTGGACCAGTACTATATGAATATTTCAACGATTTTAGGTGTTTTAAGACATCATCAGATTCTATAACAGGATTGAGAATGGAATTATAAGTGGGGATGTTATATGGATACGATGTGTTGCCATAAGTATTATCAGAATATGTCGTTTTGAAGAAGTCAGCAAACATATTTGAAATCTCAGTAGGATTGTTGGACTCACGATCATTCCATTTCCTTGTAGTTGGAAAACCAGTGTTTTTCCTTTTTGAATTTACAAAGTTATAAAAAGTTTTAGAATCGTATTTCATTTTGGATTTCAAATCGTTCAAATATTCATCATAGCATTTTTTATTAAGTACTTGATATTTATGTCTCAGAAGCGAATATTTAGAATAATCTTGAAGGTTTAAAGTTCTTTTATATGTTTTAAATGCCCGAGTTTTCGAAGTTTTTAGTTTCCTCAATTCTTTTGTAAACCATACAGCACCAATTTCATTCGAATTCTTTTTAATGTTCTTTGGAACACATATCTCGAAGATTTTGCTGAGCGTACAATTGAAAATTGATACACAGTCGTCAACATCCTCAAATTTCATGTCCCAACTAGTTTCAGATAAGAGTTGGTTCATTTTAACAAAGTTTGTATTCTTGAAGCAAAAAAATGACTTCAACGGTGTAGAAACTGGTTCTAAGTTGTTTTAAACAAATTCGAAAGATAAATCAATTGTTGGGTGATGGTTATCTTCTGGACATGCAAATCATCACAGCGTTGCACTGAAAACTTCAAAGAGTCGTCAACATAAATTAAATCCAAAATTCTACACTGAGAGGAACATGTTTTAAAATTGAACGATTTGGTTTTTGAAATAGAGCTTTGTACGGATTTGCTCAATTTCAAAACACGTGCGCTAAAAACAAATTTTAAAACGTAGTTTTTCAATTTTAAAACAATGTAGTAAAATCTAATTTTAAAACAAACTCGTTCAATTTAAAATTTTTTTTTTTAAATTGAAAACAAAAATTTTAAAGTTGAATGAAATTGTTTTAAAATTTGATAAATTTGTTTTCAAATTGGTTTTTAGCACAAAATTTTAAAATTGAATGACTGCGTTTTAAAATTTGTTTTGAATGCACGCGTTTTAAAATTAAACAAATTTGTTTTAAGCTCTACTTTAAAAACCAATGCACAACATTTTTCTTTCAGTGTATTATTCTTATTTTCAATCCCGTTTACTTGTTGTAAACTCATACCTGAAAATGAATCCAGAAAGTCATTTAAACAGTCACGAGAAGAATACGGAAGAAACTGGTTTGAATCGCTACAAAAATTCCAAGATATATTCGGTAAATTAAAGTCTCCAAAAACAACAATGGAATCGGCAGGTTTAACATTTGAGTAAACCAATGATATAAGCGACCATGTCTTTGATAAACGGTAATATTGGAATTCGGTGGGATATACGAGCAAGTAACGAAAATATAGTAACGAAATATATAGTAACGAAAATAACTAAAAACTCGAATTCGTACAAAAATAAATTCCAAGTCAGAGACATCTGAAAGTATGATTTCCTCAGATGAAAAAAGGTTTTTTACTGCAATGAGGACTCCACCACCAGTCCTGCATTTACGATCCCTCCGAAAAATTTGATACCCAGCACACAGAATTTCTGAATCAAAAATATTTGGTTTAAGCCAAGTTTCGGTAAATACCAAGACATTATGACTACAATCGAAACTTTTAATATAAATATCGTTCAACTTTGTATTTAGCCCTCGAACATTTTGGTACAGAAGACAAACAACATTATTCGGGATTTTATTTAGTTTTTTTGATTAGAATTAAAAAATTTGCAATTTTTGTTGTTGTGATACTTAGCTGACAGGAATTCACGGAAATATAGCACAAAACTTTGTTATTTGCACAAAACTTATTGCACTTAGCCAGAATTTTATTTATTTAATTTATTTAAAAGGTTTTCAAAATAATTAACACGGTATAACTATTTAAAAATATTTATTCAAATCGCAGCAAAAAATTCTTCTCGAAAATAGTTATCTATTACTTTTTGGATTGTGCACTAAGGTTGCATTTGGAGGAGGTTAGTGTTATTCTGAACCAAGAATTGGCAGAGGGGTGTTTTTGGCAAATTCTATAGCACCAGCTAAGGGCGTTTGTCACGTAAAAGTAATTAATATAATTGATAAAGAAGTTACACTGAAGGAAATTTTACCTAAAACAGAATGTTTGAGTGAATATAAAATTTTGAGATATAACGAAAAGGTTAAGGGAACCCATGATGAAGGACGTTTTAAGAATTTATTAGCAGAGTTGAAATTAGAAGACTTGGATGTGCAATCTGCAAAAGAATTAGAAACGATTGTTAGAAATTATCAATACGTATTCCATCTTGAGGGTGAAAATTTGTCTGTTAATAATTTTTATACTCAGAATTTGAGGTTGGATGATGATACTCCTGTATATATTAAAAATTATAGACTACCGCATTCACAGAATGAGGAAATTGACAAACAAGTAAAGAAATTAATTGACGAGGATTTGATAGAGCCATCTGTTAGTGCGTACAATTCACCACTGTTAATAGTACCAAAAAAGAGTGAGGATGGTGAGAAGAAATGGAGGCTAGTTGTTGATTACAGACAGTTAAAAAAGAAACTAATTAACGATAAATTTCCATTGACAAGGTTGGAAAACGTTTTGGACCAATTAGGTAGAGCGAAGTATTTTTCCACTTTGGACATGACTAGTTCCTTTCATCAGATTGGTCTAGACGAAGAATCAAGAACACTGACGGCGTTTTCAGCGTCGAGGGGGCATTTCCAATTTAAAATATTACCATTTGGGTTGAAAATATCTTCCAATAGCTTTCAACGCATGTTAACTATTGCATTAAGTGGTTTGAGCTCAGGCGCATTTTTGTACGTTGATGATATCATCATTTTTGGGTGTAGTTTGCAACACCACAATAGTAATTTGGTAAAGGTTTTTGACAGACTGAGTAAATACAACCTGAAGTTGAATCCAAAAAAATGTTGTTTTTTGAAACCAGAAGTCATTTACCTTGGTCACCAGATTACTAGTGATGGTGTAAAAACCGATCCGAATAAACATAAGGCGATACACTCGTATCCTGTACCCAAGAATGCTGATGATGTACGTAGATTCGTCGCTTCTGCAATTATTACAGAAAGTTCATACAAAATTTCGCGGAAATAGCCAAATGCTTAAATAACCTCCTTAAGAAAAAACAACCCTTTATTTGGACAGATGAATGTCAATTTGCTTTTGAACTTTTGAAAGAAAAATTAATAAACCCACCAATTTTAAAATATCCTGACTTTGACAAACCATTTGTGTTGACAACAGACGCATCTGATTATGCGTTAGGTGCTGTACTTTCTCAAGGAGAAATCGGAGAAGATTTACCAATTTCATATGCCAGCAAATCTTTGAATAAGCATGAATTAAATAAGCCAGTTATTGAAAAGGAACTTTTGGCGATACATTGGGGGATTAATTTCTTTAGACCATATTTATTTGGACGCAAATTTATTGTGGTTACTGATCACCGACCATTAGTTTCTTTATTCTAGCACAAGAATCCATCTTCAAAGCTGACGAGAATACGAGTAGATCTGTCTGACTATGATTATGAAATTGTTTACAAACAGGGAAAGATCAATACAAACGCTGACGCATTGTCAAGGATAAAAATAGACTCAGATTTGTTAAGAACAATGATTCCGAAAACGGAAGATAAGTCCGCGAAGAAAACATTAGTAATGACAAGGGGCATGACTGCAAAGGACATTGCAGAGAAGAACGTAGATAAGGAGAAATGCGAGCCTCAATCGAAGTCTGATCAACTTCATTGTTGGGACTGCACGTCCATTTCTGACGTTAAAAATGTGAAAAAGTTGAAATTTATTATAGAGAGCGATTTGAATATTAGGGCCCCCCAAAGAATTGAAATATTAAATAATTTAATACTGGTACGATGTAGTGATAATCTGAACAAATTCGATTTGTCTTTAGAGAAGCTATCATCGAGGATGAATACAGTGAATATTAAAGAGCTAGCGCTAGACGAAAATGACATGATATTTCGGTATATGACAAAGAAAAAGTTTAAGAATTTATATAATGTGATGCAACACGATAGATTAAAGAATAAACGCTCAGGAGTCAAGATATTAATATATAAAAGTCCCCAAAGAATAGAAGATGAAGTAACAAAAAATAAATTTATAGAAGAATATCACAAATTCGCCTTGCGGAGGGCATTTCGGAATCAGAAAAACAATTTTAAAACTAAAACAAAGATTTGTTTGGAAGAATATGAGCAGAATGGTAAAAAATTTTGTGCCAAGTTGCACAAAGTGTGCGTTAAATAAACAAATAAGACATACAAAGGAACAGTTGATAGTCACAAAGACGCCAAGCACAAGTTTTGAAATCGTTCAAATTGATACTGTGGGACCATTGAGAATTTCTAATGGTTATCGCTATATTTTGACAGCCCAGTGTGAATTAACAAAATTCGTTCTGGCATTTCCCATGGAAACCAAAGATGCAGACACTGTAGCACACACTCTCGTAAATCAATTTATTCTCAAGTACGGTTGTTTTAAAGTGCTAAAGTCCGACAACGGAACCGAATTTGTAAATGAGCTCATGGGCAACATTTGTAAACATTTAAAAATGCAACAAGAAACCACAGGGTACTTAACGAATATATGCTTGCATTTGCCGATGACCAAGAATGGGACAAGTGGGTTTCATTTTACACTTTTGCGTATAACACTACTCCAAATGTTGATACGGAGTACACGCCGTTTGAATTAGTTTTTGGTAAATTACCGTATTTGCCGAGTGATGACATTATGAAAAGTGAGCCTGTGTATAACATCGAAAATTACGCGAATGAAGTTAGTTTCAGGCTGAAGGCATCTATAGAAAAGGCAAAAGAAATTATTAATAGAGTTAAATTGAAAAGAAGAAATGACAGCGAGACAAAAATAAATCCATTAGTCGTAGATGTAGGAGATTTAGTTATAGTAAAGTTAGGTGGTAGAAGGAAAAACCAGAGTCCTTACCATGGACCTTATAAAGTAGTAGAAGTAGATGGGGTAAATTGCCTTGTAGAGATTAAGGGACATATTAAGAAAATTCATAAAAATAACCTGAAAAAATATATCGTAGAAACATAGACTTATATATCCATGTATTAATTATTAAATTTTTTTAATTTTAAAGACTATATTTACCAATATTCAATTTTTAGCATTATATATAATTTTTAAACCAAATATTATATATCATTATTTTCACAATACTTTTAATTATTCCTAGATGTTCATTTTAACTGAATTTGTAATATTTTTAAGGAATCCATTTATTTTTAAAATCCATTTTGTTAATTTTAATTAAATTAGTATAAACATTTACATTATATATTTTTAAATTTCTTTTCATATTAATTAATTCAATCATACTAATATTTTATTTGATAACTTTTCTTATTTTTTTTGGAAAATTATTTCTACTAAAACTAAAATTTCATTTTTCGTTTTTCCAAATAATTTTCATCTAAAGGGTAAGGGTGTGGTGTATATGCATATACTACAGTGTAGCGCACCAGCCCACAAGAGTATACAAACGAAAAAGTACTGCTAGCAGCGAACACTTGAAACTGCATTAATAGCATACGCTGCTGGCCTGAATAGGAGCGCAGCATAATAGTACGTAAACCAACGTTTGTTTGCTTTTGTCTTTTTTCCCAGAGAACATAGACGAGTAGAGAAGCACCACTCGGGAAGTCAGACTCAAAAACATTTTCACGCAACATTTAACCAGAGGACCGATAACAGAATGCATTTTTACAGCGCTTAACTTTTAACATTTTTCCCTTTGTTCGCTGTTACTTTTTCTGTTTTCTTGTGGTTATTGCGTTTTTTGTGATCTTGTGATTCTCTTGCTTTTTTGCATTCCTTGTGGTTCTGTTCTACTTCCCATTTTTTTGGTACCCCTCCGGTCAGTTGCCAAATATCTGTGACGTTCACATTATTGAAGCAATATGTAAATATATTTATTTTCACACAGATTTACAATATAGTCATACATATTTGGCATTATTTCCATTTTGCAATAAGTTCATTAACCTATCAATTTCTTCCCTTGTCGTATTTCTTTCTTTTTTTCGTTGTGTCCTCGCAACAACAAAGAGACCAAGAATATTTGATAAGCAAGGTCACTTGTATTTCTTTCGCTAGTTTTTGGCTATCATTCTCATTCACTCTGCTTCTTTATATTTTGATCATTTCTGCAATTTCATAATTGCTTCGGTGAATTGACCATTGTTGATATTTGCATGTTTGATATATTTATGAATTTCTATAAAACATTCAAATACCATTTATTGATTTATTTAAAGAAAAATTGGATATTTTATTTTTCAAAAATGCAGATGGCCGATTTTATTTATTAAAAAATTAAAAAAATTTAATCAAATCAATTCATAAATATATCACGGTTTTATAGAAATTCATAAATATATCAAACATGCAAACTCCAACAACGGTCAATTCACCGAAGCAATTATGAAATTGCAGAAATGATCAAAATATAAAGAAGCAGAGTGAATGCGAATGATAGCCAAAAACTAGCGAAAGAAATACTAGTGACCTTGCTTATCAAATATTCTTGGTCTCTTTGTTGTTGCGTGGACACAACGAAAAAAAGAAAGAAATACGACAAGGGAAGAACTTGATAGGTTAATGAACTTATTGCATATATATTTACATTCATTGCTTTAATAATAATATTAAATAAAATATTGTATGTAAATACAAATATGATGAAATTGTTGAAATACAATAATTGTAAGTTGCCCAAAAAACCAAAACAATTTGTACGCATAATCAAAACAAAATCAATTCGCTAGCATGACACAGAATAAGAAACCTAATGCATCTCAATTTCAATACACAAAAGAAATGTAGAAATATTCAAAACAACCAAAGACGTCATGACGTCACAGAAATTTGGCAACTGACCGGAGGGGTACCAAAAAAATGACATGTAGAAAAGAACCACAAGGAATGCAAAAAAGCAAGAGAATCACAAGATCACAAAAAACGAAATAACCACAATAAAACAGAAAAAGTAACAGCGAGCAAAGGGAAAAATGTTAAAAGTTAAGCGCAGTAAAAATGCATTCTGTTATCGGTCCTCTGGTTAAATGTTGCGTGCAAATGTTTTTGAGTCTGACTTCCCGAGTGGTGCTTCTCTACTCGTCTATGTTCTCTGCTTTTCCCTTCGCTTGCATTTCTGTCAGCGCGAGGCAGAATGAAATTTGAATCCTGGCTTTGGCAATAAATGCGATTGGCCAATGCCCTTCTGGCAGCGGTAATAAAATATTGATCGGAATGTAGAAATGATTTTTGTATTATAGAATTGTAGATGTAAACATATTTTTTAGGAATTGAATGTAATTGAAAGAAAATTTAAAAATAAATTGAAAGGGTCGCCAGTGTATAAAAGCCATGGCGATTCAGAAATAAATCAGAGATACTTTCTGGCTTTAAAAGCGAAAACATCTTTCATTTCACTAATTGCGGCGACTTCGCCAAGCATAAACGGCAGCGGAGGACCGCTGTAAACATCCAACCAATAGAGTAGGGCCAACTGACCAAAAACATAATATATTGAAAATATTATACAATATCACATATTGATTTGGAAATATTTTAGGAATATGATTTTTCTATACCCTCATTTTAGAATTCTTTTCTGGAGTCTTGAAAGAATCCAATAACTTTACATACACATTTAATACCAAAATTTGTTTCCGGAATTCAGTTAATTGTTTCTGTATTTTTGTTTGGCATTACATGTTTAAGAGTTAAGAGTTTATAAAATTCTATAAATTCTGCATCAGCATCCAAAAAATCAAATTTCGCTAATTTCGATTGCTAAAAAATTTAACTTTTCAAAAGTACTATTGTAGAGCTGACAATTTCCATAATAGAACTTTTGAAATTTAATCCGTTCAAAAGTTGTGGTACTAAAACCGAAAAACAGTTAACTTACATGAAAATACCAACATCCTTTTATGGAGGGAGAGAAATCAAATTGAATACGCAGTTAGATCATAGTGAAATAATCCCATCAGTACACGAACGTGCTAAAAGGCCGCACACGATTTGTCAGTAGCCAAGTGTCCCGGGTTCAATTCTCTGCTCGGCCAAAACGCAAGTAAGTAAATAAAAATGTATATGAAGGTGTATTGATTATGGGTTTTAGCTCATTTTCCAAAAAATTGATTTTGAAAAAGGGATTGTTGTACTCCAAAGCAAAAACTCAGTCTGGCAGAGTTTACAGCTGTTTCGGATCCAGCCACGGATCCTCGTCAGCACTCTTTATGCATTTTATTTAATCCAAGCGACGCTATAAGTAAGCATTAGTATGACGCACAAGAGAATTGATTCTCCTCTGCATCACTCGCCAACTCAACGAAGCATCGAATGGAAAAATGCATAAAATTGAATTTTTACTTGTTGTATAGCAACCTACTACCGTGCCTGGTTGAAGAATTTCCTCAAAGCTCCAGCAAGCAAGTTGCATGACAAATGAATTTTTACATTGTGTGTGCTCTGATACACACTAAGGCATTCAATCCCGGGATCCCGAATCCCGGGATCCCGAACGTTTTCTAAATCCCGGAAACCCATGACTTTGAGTCCGGAATCCCGGGATTCAAAAAATTGATTTTTTAAGCATTGTTTAAGATATTTTCGACTCTTTTCCACAAAAATACGGCAGTGCGTTTACTTTCAATCTAATTGGTAAACACAAAAAGCTCACGTTCGTAGACTTGTGCTACACACACAAAAAATTAAGACAATTTTTGTCAATAACAGTGAACAAAACACTTTTATCGATCTGAATAAAATTTTTTCAAATTGAAACTATTTTTTTTATTCGACAAAAGAGTAGATATATTTAATAAAATTATTTTGTGACAGCGTGGCAAAATAAATAATAAAGCAACTAAATTTAACACATAAAATATCAAACTTGTTCGATCAGAGTAATTTAGGTTTTATTTATTTTAAATTTTGTTTTGTTTAATCCAATATTTTTTAAGTAGTATTTCTACGTTGAATTAAAATAAAATTAAGCTTAAAATATTGTTGCAACAGTTTTTTTTTAATCCTGAAAATCTCGAATAAATCCCGGGATCCCGGGATTGTAATTTCAAATCCCGAAATCCGGGGATTTTCAATCTCGAATCTTTGGGATTGAATGCCTTAATACACACACAACCATTCACTTGCCAGAAAATACAAAAACAAAATGGTTTTTGGTTTGATTGGCGTACCTTCCTTATGTTTATTTAGTAAAAAATGCAGATTTTTATTGAGCCTTCTTTTGACCACTGGTGGTTTTGGTCGAGCTGGGAATTGAACCCGGGACACTTGGCTACTGACAACGCCATGATCTAACTATATATACTAGATCTTATGTACTTTTTGTAAGTGCATTCTTCATAAAGAATTTTTTGAAAAGCATTTTTGGATCGAATTACATTTTTGTAACTTTTTTTCTTATACAATTTGCAGAAATTTATCATATAAATTCGAATTTCTTTCGCGCCGCCCCCTACAACTATTGAACATGATTTTAAAAAAATACAAGGAAAAATTGGGTCGATCGGTCAACTTTATTTGCAGTATCGTAGGATTTATCGATACAAATTCGAATCTAAAAAAAAATACAAAAAAGGTCATTAAAGGGTCAAAACCTAAAATTCAATTTCCGCTTTTTTCCCTTTTTTTTAATTTTTTTCACTTTTATTTTGTTGTTATAAGCCAAATTTATAAAATTGGGCATAAAGTAAAAAAACTGCTAAGATTCCAAAAAAAAATGTAGAAAAATGCAGTTTTATACATTTTGTTGTTTGGATTTTGACCCCTTAATGAATTTTTTGAATTTTAATATTATAAAATAATTTGGGTTTTTTGTTATTCTTATAGACTCCAATAAATGGTCGGCAAGAAAATAAGTATGTTTACTCACTATGATGTAAGCTCAAAATGGTTGGGGTCCGACCTTCTTCAGACCCCATTTAAATGTCCAATTTTTTAATTATTCGTATATAATAGGGATGTAACGGAGCCCCGCAACCGCATCCGCGGAGCACCCGCACTAAATTGACATTCGCATCCGCAAATCACACAATTAAAACACCCGCATTCGCAGCCGCGACATGCATGTATGCGGATCTTTTCAACTTATAGCTTTTTACACTTTTTCGAAACTTTTTTACAGTGTTTTTACTATAGGCGATCTGTGCAAAATTTTGTCAGATTCAGTATCAGAACGTCAAAATACCCAATACAAAAATTAGAAACGTGCAAAAAATTAAATTTCTTCGAAACATCCGCACCCGCGGATGTCATTTTCAAACATCCGCATCCGCAACCAGGCTTTTTACAGCTCCGCATCCGTCACATCCCTAGTACAAAATAACGAATAATGAACCGATTTTGATGTGGTTTTTCGTATTGAGATAGAATTTTATTGGGAACATAATGGGAATGGAGCTGGAACAAAATGGAATTGAAACAAAATTTTGAAATGATTCGAAAAATTTCGATAAAATATCAAAACATTATCGATAAAATATCAAAAAACTATCGAAAAATGATGATTTTTTGTTACTTGTTCGGGCTCTAGGTCATGTTTCCACAAAATTTTTAAAAAACTCTTTTTATGTTATTTAAAAATAATATTAGCTTGACAATCACAACAAGTGGACTGACATTGGATACTCATTTTTCCTGAAGACGGACACCAAAGGGGTCCGAAATATCGAAAATAAATTACAAAATTTTTTTACATAACATAAAAAGAGTTTTTTAAAAATTTTGTGGAAACATGACCTAGAGCCCGAACAAGTAACAAAAAATCATCATATACAATTAAGGTCGAAAAAATAAAATATCTTACACTATCGAAAAATTATAAAAAAAAATGTCGAAAAACTGTCGATAAAAATTTTAGATAAAATTACCGCAAAATGGTTTAAGAACGTATCGACTCGCATGTGCAGGGTATTTTAGCTTCGGTCCGACCGATTTTACTAGTTTGGGATTCTCCAGGGTCAAGCATTTTTTTCCTCTTTAAAAACTCGTTGCTTGAAAGGAGCTTCGTAAAAAATGGTTGGTCTAGCCATTCCTTCGACTCTCTCTCTGAAGTAGTCAAATTTCGATAATAATTCGGCCAACTCTATTCCAATTTTTCAAAAAATTTTAAATTTAAATTTTAAAAAGTCGAAAGTTCAAATGGTTCGGACGTGTTTTTCTAAGCTCCGTATCTATGATCAGTTTATCGTGCCAATTGTAAAGATTGAACATAAAATTCTAGCGAAAGAGACGCATACAAATTACACCAGCAGTTTTCCGATAAGTGGACGTCAGATCTGTCGTCGCCTGATCGACAAAACTTAAAATAAATAAACAAATTCAGAAAGTGAATATCGGCTATGGGCATTGATCGCTCTCCCATCCGCGAACGCAATCGCGCTCAGTGCACCGAAACTTTACTCGCTGCATCTCGCTCTAGCAACACAAGTGCATCAAGTGAAAGCAGCACAAATGTATTAAGAAACAGTATGAACGCGAATATTTTAAACCCGACTGAGTTCCCGCCAACAATCATGCAATAACCCATGATAAGACGCTTAGATGGAGTGCAGAATGTTCCTCTCCGAGTACACCTTTATTTACAACATCGTTACCGTCCGCAATAATTTCTACATCCTCGCTTGTCACATCAACATTATCCACCGCAACAAATGTTCTGGCAACATCCTCTGCAACATGTTCTGCAACACTCGCAGCAGCAATAGCAACAAACTCGCTTCAATCAGGTAAAGACAGATACATTAAGATAGCCATGCGGAGACGTAGTCCAAAAGATGTTCTATCGAATAGCTCTACTAAAATGTCAAAAACTACTGATGGAGTTATTGATACCAACAATAGATTTTCAATACTGGGCACAGTTGTGGAACCTGAGGTCCAAATTCCAAAATTCAAACCGCCCCCAATTTATCTACGAGAGAGAAATTCGAATGTGCTGGTTAAGAATCTAACCAGCTTGATTGGTGACAAAAATTTGTATGTAACATCAATAACGAAGAGACAAAAATACAAATCTACACAGAAATTAATCATAAAAAAATAGTTGAATTTTTTGGTAAATCTTTCTACACACATCAGCTTAAAAGCTGTAAAGGATTGGCGGTAATCATTAAAGGTATAGATCCTGATGTTACGGTTGATGAAATCAAAGATGCGCTCTTATTGGAAGGTTTTAACGTAAAAACGGTCTTTAATATAAAAAATAGAGACGAAATCCCGCAGCCTCTTTTCCGTGTAGAGCTTGAGCCTGACAATAAAAAACTTGCAAAGGGAGAAACGCATCCCATCTATCAACTTCGTTATTTGATCCACCGAAGAATTTCAGTTGCAGAGCCACATAAGCGCGATGGTCCACTACAATGTATGAACTGTCCAGAATATGTACACTCTAAGTCATACTGCACGCTACGAAGTGTGTGTGTTGTATGTGGTGACTTTCATCAAACGTCCAAATGTACTGCCAGCAAGGAAGATGCAGTCGCAGGGAAATGCAGCAATTGTGGTGGTAATCACACGGCCAATTTTAGAGGTTGCCCAGTATACTGCGAACTCAGAAAACAAATTAAAAGTAGAGAAAACCTACAAGCTCTACAAACACATCCCTTATAATCTAACTCCAGTGAAAACGTAAACGTAAAAACTGTTTCATATGCCAGTGTACTTAAAAATAATATAAGCCTTAATACCATAAATAGCCAGCAGCATACCAATAATAGCACATTAGAACAATCTTTAACCAACCTCACTCAAGTCATGACTCAATTTATGAGCTCAATACAGCAAATGATGCAAGACATGATGAAAAATCAAACCATGCTTTTACAGGCCATATTATCAAAAAAATGAGTGTGTTCAAATTTTGTTATTTGTATGCTAACGGCTTATGCTATAAATACTTCATAATATTTCTCCTATTCAAAAATTTTGTATATTCTCCAGTATGTTTAAAATACTTTTATCTTATTTTATCTTTATTGGTTTATAAAGATATTTAGTGAAAATCAAAAGGTTTTGATAGATGTTTTGTGTAGTCAATATGATGGGTTTTCTATTGTACATTTCAATGCTAGAAGTTTAAATACTTTTAAGCTTGATTATGTTAAATATCTCTTTGAAAATTCCAAGGTGGATGCAATTTGTATCACTGAAACCTGGCTTAATAATGATATCGCGAACTCTTATTTTGATATTGCCAATTACAAGCTATTCAGAAATGATAGACTTGGTAAAAGAGGTGGTGGAGTTGCAATCTATTGCAAAAATTATCTAAACACCAAACTTGTTAGTAAATCATGTGAGTCTTAAGTTGAGTACCTCTTGCATTTACAATCCAAATAGAAGCTACAGTCTTGAACCGTTTTTCGGTGAACTTTGTAAACTTGTTACTGATTTTGATTCCTTTTCCATCTGTGGTGATTTTAATGTGAATTTGATTTCTGTTGACACTGTCTCTGATAATTTTTGTGACCAAGTCAGTTCAGCTGGTATGACCATTATTAATTGTGTGTCACCCACTCGTTTTGCCCCAAATGTGTCACTTAGTCTCCTCAACGTATTTATTCTTTTTTGACACTTCTTTGTTATTACTTTTTGACCAAATTTCTTTTATATCCGACCATGACCTCTTTTTTTGCACATTAAATATTCGTTTTTGTCGCAATGTCATTCCTATGTCTGTATCGTATCGCGACTATAAATCCATTAACTGTGCCACTCTGTTTGATCACCTGTCTCAAATTTGTTGGAATGATTGCTGGTATCTTGAATCTGTTGATGATAAGTTAAATGTTTTTGTCTCTCATGTATACAACGCCTTTAATTATTTTGTCAATCTTCGTACTATAACTGTCAGTAATAATTCGTGTCCTTGGTATACCTCAAGTGTTAGATTGGCTATAAAAAGAAGGAACATACTGCACCTTAAATGGAAGAAGCGCCAAACTGCTGTAAATTGGGAGCATTTCAAACTCGCTCGTAATGAGACTGTCTCAATAGTTAGACAGTCCAAGAAAAAATTTTTTTATCGAAAATTGAATTGTTCTCATCCTTCAAAAGTTCTCTGGAAAAATATACGAAATCTTGGAGTTTGTCGTAAAGACAATTCTGTGTGTAATGTTGATCCCAACACTCTTAACAATTTTTTTCCTTTCTACTAGCACTGCTCCTTCTAATAATGTTCATTGCCAGACTAATCTGTTTCCTGAAACAGATCAATTCTCTTTTCATAATGTGGACGAGATTGAAGTCATTAAGTCTATTATGAAAATTCGCTCTAGCGCTATTGGTGATAATGGTATTCCTATACGTTTTATTAAATTAATTTTACCTTATATTATAAGTCCGTTGGTGCATATTATTAACCACTATTTTACTACATCAAGTTTCCCTAATTCATGGAAAACGGCTACCTATTGCCAAAGTTGCTTGCGCTTCTGATATGAAGGATTATAGACCGATTAGACTGGACATTAGACCGTATCACCTTATAGGGGGGGGGAAAAAAAGTTAACCGCACACCATCTAATTTGAAGCAAATTTGGAAGGAGATTCCGAAAAAAAATTTGCTTATTTTTTGGCCGATCGTAGAGGTAGCGCATCGACAACCACCAGATCTCAGTTAGTACCACCTTAATGTACCATTCCAATTGCAGAAAATTAAAGCTCTCGAAAAATCATTAAACTCTTGCAAAGGAAGTATACCGATTATTCCATTAGAACTATTTAAAAAAATATAATTATTATTGTTACCGAACGTAGGGGCAGCGCATTGACATATTTCATCATATCGTCACCATTTATTATCCGATTTTAAAGTATAATATATCAAAACTACAACAACTTAAGCACACCCTTCTAGTACTTACCTACCAGATCTCAGTTAGTACCACCCTAATATACCCTAATGTATACATTGGAATGTTTGGTTTTTCAACTTCTCCGCTTCTACAACATAAATTAAAGAAATTTACGTAAAATCGAATTAAGTGTTTTAAGGTGTTCAAAATGCCAAACAAAAAACTTAAAAAAAGTTTTTTTCAACAAATAATAATTTTAAAGAAATATATATCTACAACATACGGTACAAATTGTGCTATTAAAATTGACTATTTGGCAGCTGTTTTTTTTTTAAATGTAAATATGGCGTTATGATAATCATTATTATAACGGTGAGGAGTAGATTTAAAATATATGAATTGACATCGTTATTTACACTTATGTATTATTCAAAAACCATTATATTCAGTTTTCGCATTTTTATTTCCTACCCAAAAGCACGTGTTTTCTTAAATTTTTTCGTGGGGCGCGAAAGAAATTCTAATTTTGACAAAATACGGTCCACTCTAATATATATAGTAAATTGTAAGTTAATTAATATATGTATTTGTCCAGGTCTGTCTGTCTGTCTTTCTGTCTGTCCCTAACAATAACCGATTCAAAATTTTTAACTTCACTTAAAAAATGAGGATTACAGCAGCCACCAAGTGCGTCCTTGGTAAATTTTTGGGTGAATGATACCGGGTGGGATTACAGCTGCCACCAAGTACTTCCTTGGCAATTTAATGGGTGAATGATACCGGGTGGGATTACAGCTGCCACCAAGTGCGTCCTTGGACATTTTTTGGGTGAATCATACCGGATGGGATTAGTGGCACCAAGTGCGTCCTTGGACATTTTTTGGTTGAATCATACCGGTTGGGATTACAGCTGCCACCAAGTACTTCCTTGGTCTGTTTTTGAGTGAATAAAACGGGTGGGATTACAACTGTCACCAAATGCGTCCTTGGACATTTATAGGGTGGATCATGCCGGGTGGGATTACAACTGGCACCAAGTTTCACGGGGGTAATTAACCATCAACTACAGCGTCCATTGAAGTTGTCTCAAATTCCTATATATATTTATACCCCCACACTCACTGTGGCAGGGTAAACTAACTTTGTCACAACGTTTGTAACGCCCATAAGGAGGCGTGTCCGGTATGGAAAAGTATATATATTCTTGATCAGCATCACCGCCGGAGTCAATTTAGCGATGTCCGTCTGTCTGTCCGTCCGTCTGTCTGTCCGCACGATAGCGGTCGCAGTTTTGGAGAAATCGACTTGAAACTTTGGGTACATGTTTTTCTCGTGAATACTGAGATCAAGTTCGAGAATCAGCCAAATCGGATAAAAAAGTTAAACATTTTCCAAGTCTTTTTTATGGTTGTATTCAATTGAAAATGTTTAGAAACGTATTTTTGACATGGTCCGAGGTTCCGAAGCCACATATATAAGGGTCTAAATGGGGTCTTGAGACCAATTTTTTTTTTTTTTTGTGGATTTGATTTGAAAGTTTTTGGAAATGGATTTTGGACATGGTCCGGGCTCCAAAACCACCTATAATTGGCTCAAAATAGGGTCTTGAGACCACATTTTATGTTCGAGGTACTTCTTCCTACTGTGTGGGGGTATTTCAGCTTCGGTAGAGCCGAAGATAGTCCACTCTCTAGTTATTTTAAAATTTTATACAACCCGTGCAACGCCGGGTATGTAACAGCTAGTTAAAACCTAAATTGGAAAAGGTCCTTCAAAATTCAAAGTTTTAAATATATAGTTAATTACAAAACTGGATACGCCATTGTGTTTAGAAGGCTAAATACATAAGAACTATATTTAAAGTCCTTAAACATTTTTTAACGATATCATTTAAGCAAGGACTTTTAGGAACTGAAAACGACATTGCATAAATACATAAGAATGAGGGATTTTTAATTCGATATTGTAAAAACAGATGAAAATTACTAAATATCAATATTTTTTCTGACATTTTTATAGCTTAGTCTTAGTGTGAATATATATCAAATTTTCTATATTTCTCAACCTTCAACCATGAGAAAACGTAATTTTTGAGGAAAAAAAACGTCAAAAAGTCTTGAAAAACGTTATAAATAGCAAAAAAAAAAGTGAAATCGTCATTTGGGCCGAAAAACGTCAAAATGGCGTTAACCTGGCAACACTGGGAGCGAGTGGGACAATTACCAATATTGTTATTTTTAGGTTTCATTCTGAAACCTATTTTTATTCATTTTTTCTTTCGTAAATATATTTTTTAGTGAGGGCCCAAAAAAATAATTATGGTTTTTTTCCCGTTTTTTTTTTATTCTAAATTTTCTTTTTAACTTTTAGTGCAAGACATTTTTTTTGCCAATTTGATTACGTTAAATAAAAAAGGGTGCGTTTTCCGATTGGGATGATCGTTCTGTCAAACTGTAGGTCCCTGCAATTATCATATACTTGCCCATGATAATTGCAGCAAGAAGCATGTTGTATCACAATGGACCTTATTTGGTCTAAGTGTGTCGGTGTTCCGGCAGCCACCTTAACCTTACCTAACCTACTCGCATAGAAGGGAATGAAGACGAGATACCCAGAGGAGGTTCTGCTATGGCGATCAGTGCGGCTGACAACTTAATTCTGCAACCGATACGCAATCAATACGGAATAATTGACAGAATGGTAAACAGGGAAATAAATGATACTTGGGCCAACAGACAAGACTGTAAAACGTCTCTACTTCTATGGCCCAAACTGAACCCAAAAAGAACAGATGAACTGCTGTCCTTGGATAGGAAATCTCTTAGCATACTGACGAGGGTTATCACTGGACACTTAGGCGGGTCGGTCTCCTTACAACAAAAAAATATGAAAAGTCCACCCCTCTTTTGAAAGCTTACCTCAGGCCCGTGCGCAAGGGGGGGTTTTGGGGGTTCCAACCCCCCCACCAGAGATTAATTTTTTAGTACAAAATTATTGAAACGATACTCAAATTTTATTGATTTTACAAGGTTTTATGGAATTGAAATTTCCTTTTGCCAGAAAATTAATTTTTTTATGATGAAGCAAATTTTTGTTTGTAATCTGAAATATTTGGAAAAAATACAGTTTTTATCAGAAAGTTTTTTGTTAAAGCCAAATAAACATTATGAAAAATTTGAAAAGCAATATCTTTACAACGCAAGTCCGTTTATTTGGTGATTTTTTAATGTTTTTTTTTTGTTTTTGATCAAATTAGTCCCAGAAAAAACATTCTTAGTTACTGAGTATTATGAATATCTTGAACAAAAATATGTATGTTTTTATGTTGAATTGAGCTAGTTTTTTTTTTATTTCAATACAAAGTTTGGTAATATTTACCGAAAAAATGAATGGCTCTAAACTAAATCGTTCATATGTTCAAAACAAAAAGTATTAGCACTAAACGATGACGTATACAGTTCTCAAAAAAATCGTTTTGTTTTGATACATTATTGGGCTTTGCCTATTCGACCATTCTTTAACTTCCTGATCCTACATTTCTCAAAAACGTGATAGAAAAATTCAAAGATCGCCATCTTGTTCAGCGTTATAAAAGTCAAATTCAAAATGTTCAAATTTGGTGGGGTGGTGTTATCTAAATAAATTTCTATTATTTGACTATTTGTCTAAAAGTAGAGTAACGAAAATGTCTTGTATAACTTAAATGAATTATAATAATCTAGAGAGTGAACTATCTAACTAACATTTTATGCAATTTATAAGTTATTTTGGAGCTAAATCCAAAATCCGTTTCTAAAAATTTCCAATCGAATCCACCAAAAAAAATTTTTGGTCCCAAAACCCAATTTTGTCCCATAATATGTATCCATTTCTTGACATTTTCAATCGAATATAGCAATAAAACTAGAGAGTGGACTGTATTCGGCTATACCGAAGCTGAAATACCCCCACACAGTAGGAAGAAGTACCTCGAACATAAAATCCGTTTCTAAAAATTTCCAATTGAATGCAGCAATAAAAAAAAATTGAAAAATGTTGACCTTTTTTTCGGTGTGCGGGAGCCACGCCCAGTTTTGGTCCGATTTGGCTGATTCTCGACTTGGTCTCAGTATTCACGAGAAAAACATGTACCCAAAGTTTCAAGTCGATATCTCCAAAGCTGCGACCGCTATCGTGCGGACGGACAGACAGACGGACGGACGGGCAGACGGACAGACAGACAGAAGGACGGGCTAAATTGACTCCGGCGGTGATGCTGATCCATACCGGACACGGCCCCTTATGGGCGTTACAAACGTTGTGTCAAAGTTAGTATACCCTGCCGCAGGGAGTGTGGGGGTATACAAATTTGAAAAATCATCAGTTTTTATTATTATAACCCTTATATTAACTTGCTTTGGGTGGACTATATATATATATATATATATATATATCCACAAATCTGCATATCTGCAAAGGGGAGCGGGTAAAAAACAAGTTTTTTAAAATATAACCCTTTAACCGTGAATAGCTTTGTAAATTCTATCCACCGAATGGAAATAAATATTTGCTTCTGCTGAGTATTTGTATGATACTGTCTTTATTAAATTAAAATTTGGGTTATATACAAGCTTAAAACTATTTCTTAAAACTATAGCTCACGTAGGTATCCCATGATCGCTCGTGATTCGCCGTACCTCGTGTACCTGCTTGTCACTGTATTTAGCGGAAGTACGACTCCTTACAATATACTTCTTAGAAATACTTAAAATAGGAGATGAAACATTCATCATTGTACTTCCTCGAACTGTTACATTGTTGGGATGTATTTGTGTACTTCTTAGAATCGATCATTAAATTGTCATTCACTAATTTGTAGACAATATTGAGGGAACACCCTTTTTCAAATGAGGTTCCTTAAATTAGCTCATTATGAATAAGTGGACTGTATTTATTTAGGTGAGCATGTCTAATGACATGCTCATAAAACTATTTCTTAAAACTATAGCTCACGTAGGTATCCTATGAATGCTCGTGATTCGGCGTACCTAGTGTATCTGCTTGTCACTGTATTTAGCGGAAGTACGACTCCTTACAATATACTTCTTAGAAATTCTTAAAATAGGAGATGAAACATTCATCATTGTACTTCCTCGAACTGTTACATTGTTGGGATGTATTTGTGTACTTCTTATAATCGATCATTAAATTGTCATTCACTAAATTGTAGACAATATTGAGGGAACACCCTTTACAAAAGAGGCTCCTTAAATTAGCTCATTATGAATAAGGTGAGCATGTCTAATGACTTGCCATAAATTAAATCTTTCGCTCCGCAGATTTAAAGTGTTCATAATTTCATATTTTAACATTCTGACGGGGGCCACCAAACTTACGGGCACCAATCTTCTTCTTATCAATACTTTTTTGTAGCATATAACATTATTATAATAATTACTATACTAACTAAACTTAGTGCGGTGTGTCTGCTTACATGATGAAAGTTAAGCCCTTTCAAACTTATCTTCTCATTTTTCAATTCTGTAATATATTTCTTCTGAAGTTCTATCTCACGTGTATGGTCGGTTACTGTTGACCCCAACAGTTGAAGTGAGTCATCTGACGCGGTGCTGATATCCTTCACTAAATTGATGTTAATCTCTTCGCAATCGATAGACTCAATGTTGTGTACGGTAGCTCGTGTGATTCCGTTTATCCGAGCGTCACATCCAGCCTTCAATGTTAATACTCCTTGTTTCGGTAATTCCATATTTTGTTGAGATGTTTTTGTACATTGCACTTGCGCTGAAGACTTTTTGAAAACATTCCGCTCAAGCTGGATCCAAAATGACGTCATTCGAACTTCGCTCGATTTGTCATTCGCATCTCTCCAAGGCCAATCTCCTTAACAAATTAATTGATTGTCTAAGTTTCTACTACACTCATTTGATGTAGTTTTGGATATCAAATGATACGAATCCACCCCGAAGTTATTAATGAGGAGATTGTTGTCTACAAAAATTCCATTTGCTTTCAATAGACTGTAGATTTCCTGTAGTTCATTTCCGGAACATCTTCCAGGCAGGATCAGTTTTTCTGATATAGTTGCTTTAATCTTCTTGATTTGTTCTTGTAGCCGGGCATTCGTCTATTAGCGCAGCAGATCTGACGTGTTCATATTTTATATTTGAACATTCTGACGAGGGCCACCAAAAACTACGGGTACCAATCTTCTTCGTCGGCTTCAAGATAGCAATCCGCATGATCCATATGTTTAGATGACTTCTCGTGTTTGGTATCTTCCAATAGTGATACATTTTGTGTTTGCATTTGCGTTTATACCACTGAATTCTGCTACTTCTGCATCTGTATCGTGTGTGACGTGCTTTACGCCATCGATATCTTCTTAAATCGTCGTAATTAGTATAAATACGGATGATGCGCTGTACTCTTCTGTTGTGGTAACTTTGTCATCCTCTGTTTCGGTAACGACCTTCCTGGTGACGCCTACTGTGGTGGTGAATATTACTTGCTCTCAGGTGAATATTTCTTGCTCTCAGGATGGCGTCTTTGTTGTGGTTCTTTACCAAAATAAGTATTCCTTATGTTGGTTTGCTCCTGGTTTCCTCCTCATCTTATACTTAGTTGGGTTTGGGAACATCGCCTTAATCACTTCTTCTACTTTGAAGTTTGTTGTATTTATAACTTGCTCACGTTGTATTAATGGGACGGTTTCCTCAGTGGCTGAAGCTATAATCTCAATATTAGTTTTGTACTAGGGTTTTGCCGATCGTTGAAATTTTACTTCCGCCTTCCTTTGGAATTCACTATTACCGCCTTGTCGTTTGCTAACTGCTTCCAAGGCTTGATAGTGCATTTCCAAAAATCCCAAGACATCTTCCAGAGTTTGAATCTCCTTTGATTTTTTCACATTCTGCTCGGAAAATTGAAGACTCTCCTTGTCTAGTTTCCGCACGACCATACTCGCGATGAAAGGTTCCGCATCTACAATTGAAATGTTCATCCCTTTCAATGCGGCAATACATTCATTAGTCGTATCCAAGAGTTTTTTAATATTTAATGCCGACTCATTGTTGACCATAGGTTGATCTAATATCTTGTCGACTTGTGATGTAAACAACAGCCGTCGATTTTCATATCGCTGCTGAAGTAGCTCGAACGCTGCCTTGTAATTGGCATCTGTTATCTGGAGATGTTGTATCATTCTTCCAGCTTCGCCTTTGACCACTGCTTTTAGCCGATACATTTTTTCCACGCTAGAGAATTGCGAGCAATTATGCACCAAATTCTTAAATATGTCAAAGAATGATGCCCTCTCGTTGATGTCTCCGTGAAATGATGGAATTTTTATGTTCTCTAGTTTTGGCTTTAACTTCGATGTCTTTGCTTTCGTCACTTTGCTGCATATACTTTTTAATATATATCTGAATCTTTTTAGATGAAGATGAAGGCGTCCAATAATTTCGAGAACAATATTTTTACCATATCGTAATTTGCATTAATAAGGGAACTTATTTCTTCCATCTCTATCTTTGCCAAATTACCATTGCATTCGACCATTTCACCTCTGCAGTTTTGTACTTGCCGTACAAACATCTTCATCAGCTCATCCTCCTTGCTGCCAACTTCCACGTTTTGTTGAATTTTCCTAGATCCTGTAGATTGCTGTGGCGCCTCCTGACCCATCTCCATCTCTTGGATTAACGCATTTATTTGCTGCACGTTTTTCTCCGCTGATTTGAAGTAATTACTCGTAAAATAATCTTCCTTCGTCTCTCCGTACGCTCTTATTTTTGCATCGTTCTGCTGGAATACCTCTCATAACTGGGACAGATGTTTTCTTTCGCCTGTACACAATTAGATTTTTGTGTTTTTTAACCAATGTTGAAGCCTTGGTTACGCTTTTACTACTGTTTGGCCGTAGTTTGCCTAGACACAATTAAATTTTGTGTTTTTCTCCATGTCACTTGTTCGAGATCTTTGAGCTTCTTACCGCTGGTGGGGGATAGCTAAAGATATAACCTGGGACGACCACAATGAATAGATTTGTAAATTCTATCCACCGAATAGAAATAAATATCTGCTTCGGCCGAGTATTTGTATGATACTGTCTTTATTAAATTAAAATTTGGGTTTATATACAAGCTTAAAACTATAGCTCACGTAGGTATCCTATGAATGCTCGTGATTCGGCGTACCTAGTGTACCTGCTTGTCACTGTATTTAGCGGAGGTACGACTCCTTACAATATACTTCTTAGAAATACTTAAAATAGGAGATGAAACATTCATCATTGTTCTTCCTCGAACTGTTACATTGTTGGGATGTATTTGTGTACTTCTTATAATCGATCATTAAATTGTCATTCACTTAATTGTAGACAATATTGAGGGAACACCCTTTACAAAAGAGGCTCCTTAAATTAGCTCATTATGAATAAGGTGAGCATGTCTAATGACTTGCCATAAATTAAATCTTTCGCTCCGCAGATTTAAAGTGTTCATAATTTCATATTTTAACATTCTGACGGGGGCCACCAAACTTACGGGCACCAATCTTCTTCTTATCAATACTTTTTTGTAGCATATAACATTATTATAATAATTACTATACTAACTAAACTTAGTGCGGTGTGTCTGCTTACATGATGAAAGTTAAGCCCTTTCAAACTTATCTTCTCATTTTTCAATTCTGTAATATATTTCTTCTGAAGTTCTATCTCACGTGTATGGTCGGTTACTGTTGACCCCAACAGTTGAAGTGAGTCATCTGACGCGGTGCTTATATCCTTCACTAAATTGATGTTAATCTCTTCGCAATCGATAGACTCAATGTTGTGTACGGTAGCTCGTGTGATTCCGTTTATCCGAGCGTCACATCCAGCCTTCAATGTTAATACTCCTTGTTTCGGTAATTCCATATTTTGTTGAGATGTTTTTGTACATTGCACTTGCGCTGAAGACTTTTTGAAAACATTCCGCTCAAGCTGGATCCAAAATGACGTCATTCGAACTTCGCTCGATTTGTCATTCGCATCTGTCCAAGGCCAATCTCCTTAACAAATTAATTGATTGTCTAAGTTTCTACTACACTCATTTGATGTAGTTTCGGATATCAAATGATACGAATCCACCCCGAAGTTATTAATGAGGAGATTGTTGTCTACAAAAATTCCATTTGCTTTCAATAGACTGTAGATTTCCTGTAGTTCATTTCCGGAACATCTTCCAGGCAGGATCAGTTTTTCTGATATAGTTGCTTTAATCTTCTTGATTTGTTCTTGTAGCCGGGCATTCGTCTATTAGCGCAGCAGATCTGACGTGTTCATATTTTATATTTGAACATTCTGACGAGGGCCACCAAAAACTACGGGTACCAATCTTCTTCGTCGGCTTCAAGATAGCAATCCGCATGATCCATATGTTTAGATGACTTCTCGTGTTTGGTATCTTCCAATAGTGATACATTTTGTGTTTGCATTTGCGTTTATACCACTGAATTCTGCTACTTCTGCATCTGTATCGTGTGTGACGTGCTTTACGCCATCGATATCTTCTTAAATCGTCGTAATTAGTATAAATACGGATGATGCGCTGTACTCTTCTGTTGTGGTAACTTTGTCATCCTCTGTTTCGGTAACGACCTTCCTGGTGACGCCTACTGTGGTGGTGAATATTACTTGCTCTCAGGTGAATATTTCTTGCTCTCAGGATGACGTCTTTGTTGTGGTTCTTTACCAAAATAAGTATTCCTTATGTTGGTTTGCTCCTGGTTTCCTCCTCATCTTATACTTAGTTGGGTTTGGGAACATCGCCTTAATCACTTCTTCTACTTTGAAGTTTGTTGTATTTATAACTTGCTCACGTTGTATTAATGGGACGGTTTCCTCAGTGGCTGAAGCTATAATCTCAATATTAGTTTTGTACTAGGGTTTTGCCGATCGTTGAAATTTTACTTCCGCCTTCCTTTGGAATTCACTATTACCGCCTTGTCGTTTGCTAACTGCTTCCAAGGCTTGATAGTGCATTTCCAAAAATCCCAAGACATCTTCCAGAGTTTGAATCTCCTTTGATTTTTTCACATTCTGCTCGGAAAATTGAAGACTCTCCTTGTCTAGTTTCCGCACGACCATACTCGCGATGAAAGGTTCCGCATCTACAATTGAAATGTTCATCCCTTTCAATGCGGCAATACATTCATTAGTCGTATCCAAGAGTTTTTTAATATTTAATGCCGACTCATTGTTGACCATAGGTTGATCTAATATCTTGTCGACTTGTGATGTAAACAACAGCCGTCGATTTTCATATCGCTGCTGAAGTAACTCGAACGCTGCCTTGTAATTGGCATCTGTTATCTGGAGATGTTGTATCATTCTTCCAGCTTCGCCTTTGACCACTGCTTTTAGCCGATACATTTTTTCCACGCTAGAGAATTGCGAGCAATTATGCACCAAATTCTTAAATATGTCAAAGAATGATGCCCTCTCGTTGATGTCTCCGTGAAATGATGGAATTTTTATGTTCTCTAGTTTTGGCTTTAACTTCGATGTCTTTGCTTTCGTCACTTTGCTGCATATACTTTTTAATATATATCTGAATCTTTTTAGATGAAGATGAAGGCGTCCAATAATTTCGAGAACAATATTTTTACCATATCGTAATTTGCATTAATAAGGGAACTTATTTCTTCCATCTCTATCTTTGCCAAATTATCATTGCATTCGACCATTTCACCTCTGCAGTTTTGTACTTGCCGTACAAACATCTTCATCAGCTCATCCTCCTTGCTGCCAACTTCCACGTTTTGTTGAATTTTCCTAGATCCTGTAGATTGCTGTGGCGCCTCCTGACCCATCTCCATCTCTTGGATTAACGCATTTATTTGCTGCACGTTTTTCTCCGCTGATTTGAAGTAATTACTCGTAAAATAATCTTCCTTCGTCTCTCCGTACGCTCTTATTTTTGCATCGTTCTGCTGGAATACCTCCCATAACTGGGACAGATGTTTTCTTTCGCCTGTACACGATTAGATTTTTGTGTTTTTTAACCAATGTTGAAGCCTTGGTTACGCTTTTACTACTGTTTGGCCGTAGTTTGCCTAGACACAATTAAATTTTGTGTTTTTCTCCATGTCACTTGTTCGAGATCTTTGAGCTTCTTACCGCTGGTGGGGGATAGCTAAAGATATAACCTGGGACGACCACAATGAATAGATTTGTAAATTCTATCCACCGAATAGAAATAAATATCTGCTTCGGCCGAGTATTTGTATGATACTGTCTTTATTAAATTAAAATTTGGGTTTATATACAAGCTTAAAACTATAGCTCACGTAGGTATCCTATGAATGCTCGTGATTCGGCGTACCTAGTGTACCTGCTTGTCACTGTATTTAGCGGAGGTACGACTCCTTACAATATACTTCTTAGAAATACTTAAAATAGGAGATGAAACATTCATCATTGTTCTTCCTCGAACTGTTACATTGTTGGGATGTATTTGTGTACTTCTTATAATCGATCATTAAATTGTCATTCACTTAATTGTAGACAATATTGAGGGAACACCCTTTACAAAAGAGGCTCCTTAAATTAGCTCATTATGAATAAGGTGAGCATGTCTAATGACTTGCCATAAATTAAATCTTTCGCTCCGCAGATTTAAAGTGTTCATAATTTCATATTTTAACATTCTGACGGGGGCCACCAAACTTACGGGCACCAATCTTCTTCTTATCAATACTTTTTTGTAGCATATAACATTATTATAATAATTACTATACTAACTAAACTTAGTGCGGTGTGTCTGCTTACATGATGAAAGTTAAGCCCTTTCAAACTTATCTTCTCATTTTTCAATTCTGTAATATATTTCTTCTGAAGTTCTATCTCACGTGTATGGTCGGTTACTGTTGACCCCAACAGTTGAAGTGAGTCATCTGACGCGGTGCTTATATCCTTCACTAAATTGATGTTAATCTCTTCGCAATCGATAGACTCAATGTTGTGTACGGTAGCTCGTGTGATTCCGTTTATCCGAGCGTCACATCCAGCCTTCAATGTTAATACTCCTTGTTTCGGTAATTCCATATTTTGTTGAGATGTTTTTGTACATTGCACTTGCGCTGAAGACTTTTTGAAAACATTCCGCTCAAGCTGGATCCAAAATGACGTCATTCGAACTTCGCTCGATTTGTCATTCGCATCTGTCCAAGGCCAATCTCCTTAACAAATTAATTGATTGTCTAAGTTTCTACTACACTCATTTGATGTAGTTTCGGATATCAAATGATACGAATCCACCCCGAAGTTATTAATGAGGAGATTGTTGTCTACAAAAATTCCATTTGCTTTCAATAGACTGTAGATTTCCTGTAGTTCATTTCCGGAACATCTTCCAGGCAGGATCAGTTTTTCTGATATAGTTGCTTTAATCTTCTTGATTTGTTCTTGTAGCCGGGCATTCGTCTATTAGCGCAGCAGATCTGACGTGTTCATATTTTATATTTGAACATTCTGACGAGGGCCACCAAAAACTACGGGTACCAATCTTCTTCGTCGGCTTCAAGATAGCAATCCGCATGATCCATATGTTTAGATGACTTCTCGTGTTTGGTATCTTCCAATAGTGATACATTTTGTGTTTGCATTTGCGTTTATACCACTGAATTCTGCTACTTCTGCATCTGTATCGTGTGTGACGTGCTTTACGCCATCGATATCTTCTTAAATCGTCGTAATTAGTATAAATACGGATGATGCGCTGTACTCTTCTGTTGTGGTAACTTTGTCATCCTCTGTTTCGGTAACGACCTTCCTGGTGACGCCTACTGTGGTGGTGAATATTACTTGCTCTCAGGTGAATATTTCTTGCTCTCAGGATGACGTCTTTGTTGTGGTTCTTTACCAAAATAAGTATTCCTTATGTTGGTTTGCTCCTGGTTTCCTCCTCATCTTATACTTAGTTGGGTTTGGGAACATCGCCTTAATCACTTCTTCTACTTTGAAGTTTGTTGTATTTATAACTTGCTCACGTTGTATTAATGGGACGGTTTCCTCAGTGGCTGAAGCTATAATCTCAATATTAGTTTTGTACTAGGGTTTTGCCGATCGTTGAAATTTTACTTCCGCCTTCCTTTGGAATTCACTATTACCGCCTTGTCGTTTGCTAACTGCTTCCAAGGCTTGATAGTGCATTTCCAAAAATCCCAAGACATCTTCCAGAGTTTGAATCTCCTTTGATTTTTTCACATTCTGCTCGGAAAATTGAAGACTCTCCTTGTCTAGTTTCCGCACGACCATACTCGCGATGAAAGGTTCCGCATCTACAATTGAAATGTTCATCCCTTTCAATGCGGCAATACATTCATTAGTCGTATCCAAGAGTTTTTTAATATTTAATGCCGACTCATTGTTGACCATAGGTTGATCTAATATCTTGTCGACTTGTGATGTAAACAACAGCCGTCGATTTTCATATCGCTGCTGAAGTAACTCGAACGCTGCCTTGTAATTGGCATCTGTTATCTGGAGATGTTGTATCATTCTTCCAGCTTCGCCTTTGACCACTGCTTTTAGCCGATACATTTTTTCCACGCTAGAGAATTGCGAGCAATTATGCACCAAATTCTTAAATATGTCAAAGAATGATGCCCTCTCGTTGATGTCTCCGTGAAATGATGGAATTTTTATGTTCTCTAGTTTTGGCTTTAACTTCGATGTCTTTGCTTTCGTCACTTTGCTGCATATACTTTTTAATATATATCTGAATCTTTTTAGATGAAGATGAAGGCGTCCAATAATTTCGAGAACAATATTTTTACCATATCGTAATTTGCATTAATAAGGGAACTTATTTCTTCCATCTCTATCTTTGCCAAATTATCATTGCATTCGACCATTTCACCTCTGCAGTTTTGTACTTGCCGTACAAACATCTTCATCAGCTCATCCTCCTTGCTGCCAACTTCCACGTTTTGTTGAATTTTCCTAGATCCTGTAGATTGCTGTGGCGCCTCCTGACCCATCTCCATCTCTTGGATTAACGCATTTATTTGCTGCACGTTTTTCTCCGCTGATTTGAAGTAATTACTCGTAAAATAATCTTCCTTCGTCTCTCCGTACGCTCTTATTTTTGCATCGTTCTGCTGGAATACCTCCCATAACTGGGACAGATGTTTTCTTTCATCGTGTAGTGTTTTTTCCACAAACACTCGTGCTGTCGCTTTTTTGAGTAGCACCTCTATGTCCTCTCCAATTTTCTTCTGGCAAGGGAACAGTTTGTTCTTTTCTGTCGTCATCGCCGGTGGGAATAGCTCCAGAAGCAGCAGCTCAAGATACAACTTCCAGTCAGCACTTGTGGATTTTTTTAAACCAATGTTGAAGCCTTGGTTACGCTTTTACTACTGTTTGGCCGTAGTTTGCCTAGACACAATTAGATTTTTGTGTTTTTTAACCAATGTTGAAGCCTTGGTTACGCTTTAACTACTGTTTCGCCGTAGTTTTCGCCTCTACACAATTAGATTTTTGTGCTTTTTATAACCCTTATATTAACTTGCTTTGGGTGGACTATATATATATATATATATATATATATATCCTCAAATCTGCGGCGAGCTTTTTCATACACTTCCACATGAGTTAGAGAGCTGAAATTTGGAACACTGATAGAACTCCGGTGACAATGCATTCTATCAGAGGCGTAGGGGGCCGTGGGGGGACTCAAACCCTTTTTTTTAAACATGGCATAACTACCAATTCCTTCAAGCTACTTTAAAAAGCGACTTCAAAATCTGCAATGATATTAGGAGGAAATTAATTTTGTATAAAACCTCCCCCACGGGAAATTCCTGCGCACGGGCCTGGATTACCTCAAAAGAATTTCAACGCAAAAAAAATTTTTTACGTAAGGCATGCCCAAAAAACAGCTAAAATTGATTTTTCTTCATTTGATGTCCGATCGACAAGTGCGATGGTTGGAAAGTACTTCATTTTTCAGGGTAGGTTCTAATACCGGCAATGCCTCCTTCAACTAGAAAAAGTTACAAAAATTAAAACATCCTGAATGCCCATTTTTATTTTTACCCTCCCAGAGATTCAAAAATCATTCAACTTTCGCCTTGGAAGTATTAAGTTTAATCCATTAACAATAAAGTTACAGTGAAAAAGGTTAAAACAACATAATAATGGGGTTCATTTAAACTTGTACAACCCCCGTAGACTTGTAAACTCGTAAAACATGTAATCTTTAAATGAAAGATGGAGTGTAAAAATCGTAAATATCGACAAAATGGCTGCTGCGGTTAGGGTGGCATTTCAATATTCTACAATCGGGGTTTACATATTAAGAAAAATTTAATAATAAGCACTGAAAAAATCATAATGACACAATTAACTGAAAAAGCTAAATTATTGAAGTACCTCAAATGATATGCTAATGCTGGGGTTATTTTTTCAAACTTACATCAGCCATTTTTCCAATTGTTTATTTCAAGTGACAGCTGACAGGGTGGTAGCAAACTTTTAGAGAACGTTTAGAAACGTAGCAACGTACATTTAGAAACGGACTTTTAAAAACGGACTTTTTGACCAAGCTATTTATTAAATTTCGAACATTATTTATATATTTTGTCAGTTTTTACACATTTTTAATAATTACAACCGCATTTAGCGTAGAATAAAATATAGGAAACAGCTTTAGTATCTCATTTAACAATATTAATGTCGATTTCCAACGATATATCGCACTTGTCGATGGGACATCAAATGATGAAAAATCAAATGTGGGGTGGACTTTTCCAACTTTTTTTCGTGACCCACCTTACTGGACACTGGATCCATGTTGGGGAAATGACACATAGTAACCAAAGATATATGTAAGAGCTGCGGAGATAAGTATGAACTAGAAACTATACAAAATTTCCTCTGCCACTGTCCCGCTCTACAAACAAAGCGCCAACGAGCATTAGGCTCCCGGTTCTTTGAGAGCACAACAGAGCTGGCAGAGCATACAGTATCAGACCTTCTAAAGTTCATTCGAAGCACAAAATGGATCCTAGATGGACCAAATATGCGTTGATAATATAGGAGACAAATTGAGATAGGTTTTCATATATATACGCACACAAAAACAATAAAAGGGACTCACAATGGGCCATAGATGGCCTCCGAGTGGAAATGTTCCTTATGTTGGTTTGCTCCTGGTTTCCTCCTCATCTTATACTTAGTTGGGTTTGGGAACATCGCCTTAATCACTTCTTCTACTTTGAAGTTTGTTGTATTTATAACTTGCTCACGTTGTATTAATGGGACGGTTTCCTCAGTGGCTGAAGCTATAATCTCAATATTAGTTTTGTACTAGGGTTTTGCCGATCGTTGAAATTTTACTTCCGCCTTCCTTTGGAATTCACTATTACCGCCTTGTCGTTTGCTAACTGCTTCCAAGGCTTGATAGTGCATTTCCAAAAATCCCAAGACATCTTCCAGAGTTTGAATCTCCTTTGATTTTTTCACATTCTGCTCGGAAAATTGAAGACTCTCCTTGTCTAGTTTCCGCACGACCATACTCGCGATGAAAGGTTCCGCATCTACAATTGAAATGTTCATCCCTTTCAATGCGGCAATACATTCATTAGTCGTATCCAAGAGTTTTTTAATATTTAATGCCGACTCATTGTTGACCATAGGTTGATCTAATATCTTGTCGACTTGTGATGTAAACAACAGCCGTCGATTTTCATATCGCTGCTGAAGTAACTCGAACGCTGCCTTGTAATTGGCATCTGTTATCTGGAGATGTTGTATCATTCTTCCAGCTTCGCCTTTGACCACTGCTTTTAGCCGATACATTTTTTCCACGCTAGAGAATTGCGAGCAATTATGCACCAAATTCTTAAATATGTCAAAGAATGATGCCCTCTCGTTGATGTCTCCGTGAAATGATGGAATTTTTATGTTCTCTAGTTTTGGCTTTAACTTCGATGTCTTTGCTTTCGTCACTTTGCTGCATATACTTTTTAATATATATCTGAATCTTTTTAGATGAAGATGAAGGCGTCCAATAATTTCGAGAACAATATTTTTACCATATCGTAATTTGCATCAATAAGGGAACTTATTTCTTCCATCTCTATCTTTGCCAAATTACCATTGCATTCGACCATTTCACCTCTGCAGTTTTGTACTTGCCGTACAAACATCTTCATCAGCTCATCCTCCTTGCTGCCAACTTCCACGTTTTGTTGAATTTTCCTAGATCCTGTAGATTGCTGTGGCGCCTCCTGACCCATCTCCATCTCTTGGATTAACGCATTTATTTGCTGCACGTTTTTCTCCGCTGATTTGAAGTAATTACTCGTAAAATAATCTTCCTTCGTCTCTCCGTACGCTCTTATTTTTGCATCGTTCTGCTGGAATACCTCCCATAACTGGGACAGATGTTTTCTTTCGCCTGTACACAATTAGATTTTTGTGTTTTTTAACCAATGTTGAAGCCTTGGTTACGCTTTTACTACTGTTTGGCCGTAGTTTGCCTAGACACAATTAAATTTTGTGTTTTTCTCCATGTCACTTGTTCGAGATCTTTGAGCTTCTTACCGCTGGTGGGGGATAGCTAAAGATATAACCTGGAACGACCACAATGAATAGATTTGTAAATTCTATCCACCGAATAGAAATAAATATCTGCTTCGGCAGAGTATTTGTATGATACTGTCTTTATTAAATTAAAATTTGGGTTTATATACAAGCTTAAAACTATAGCTCACGTAGGTATCCTATGAATGCTCGTGATTCGGCGTACCTAGTGTACCTGCTTGTCACTGTATTTAGCGGAGGTACGACTCCTTACAATATACTTCTTAGAAATACTTAAAATAGGAGATGAAACATTCATCATTGTACTTCCTCGAACTGTTACATTGTTGGGATGTATTTGTGTACTTCTTATAATCGATCATTAAATTGTCATTCACTTAATTGTAGACAATATTGAGGGAACACCCTTTACAAAAGAGGCTCCTTAAATTAGCTCATTATGAATAAGGTGAGCATGTCTAATGACTTGCCATAAATTAAATCTTTCGCTCCGCAGATTTAAAGTGTTCATAATTTCATATTTTAACATTCTGACGGGGGCCACCAAACTTACGGGCACCAATCTTCTTCTTATCAATACTTTTTTGTAGCATATAACATTATTATAATAATTACTATACTAACTAAACTTAGTGCGGTGTGTCTGCTTACATGATGAAAGTTAAGCCCTTTCAAACTTATCTTCTCATTTTTCAATTCTGTAATATATTTCTTCTGAAGTTCTATCTCACGTGTATGGTCGGTTACTGTTGACCCCAACAGTTGAAGTGAGTCATCTGACGCGGTGCTTATATCCTTCACTAAATTGATGTTAATCTCTTCGCAATCGATAGACTCAATGTTGTGTACGGTAGCTCGTGTGATTCCGTTTATCCGAGCGTCACATCCAGCCTTCAATGTTAATACTCCTTGTTTCGGTAATTCCATATTTTGTTGAGATGTTTTTGTACATTGCACTTGCGCTGAAGACTTTTTGAAAACATTCCGCTCAAGCTGGATCCAAAATGACGTCATTCGAACTTCGCTCGATTTGTCATTCGCATCTGTCCAAGGCCAATCTCCTTAACAAATTAATTGATTGTCTAAGTTTCTACTACACTCATTTGATGTAGTTTCGGATATCAAATGATACGAATCCACCCCGAAGTTATTAATGAGGAGATTGTTGTCTACAAAAATTCCATTTGCTTTCAATAGACTGTAGATTTCCTGTAGTTCATTTCCGGAACATCTTCCAGGCAGGATCAGTTTTTCTGATATAGTTGCTTTAATCTTCTTGATTTGTTCTTGTAGCCGGGCATTCGTCTATTAGCGCAGCAGATCTGACGTGTTCATATTTTATATTTGAACATTCTGACGAGGGCCACCAAAAACTACGGGTACCAATCTTCTTCGTCGGCTTCAAGATAGCAATCCGCATGATCCATATGTTTAGATGACTTCTCGTGTTTGGTATCTTCCAATAGTGATACATTTTGTGTTTGCATTTGCGTTTATACCACTGAATTCTGCTACTTCTGCATCTGTATCGTGTGTGACGTGCTTTACGCCATCGATATCTTCTTAAATCGTCGTAATTAGTATATATACGGATGATGCGCTGTACTCTTCTGTTGTGGTAACTTTGTCATCCTCTGTTTCGGTAACGACCTTCCTGGTGACGCCTACTGTGGTGGTGAATATTACTTGCTCTCAGGTGAATATTTCTTGCTCTCAGGATGACGTCTTTGTTGTACTTCTTTACCAAAATAAGTATTCCTTATGTTGGTTTGCTCCTGGTTTCCTCCTCATCTTATACTTAGTTGGGTTTGGGAACATCGCCTTAATCACTTCTTCTACTTTGAAGTTTGTTGTATTTATAACTTGCTCTATCAGAGGCGTAGGGGGCCGTGGGGGGACTCAAACCCTTTTTTTTAAACATGGCATAACTACCAATTCCTTCAAGCTACTTTAAAAAGCGACTTCAAAATCTGCAATGATATTAGGAGGAAATTAATTTTGTATAAAACCTCCCCCACGGGAAATTCCTGCGCACGGGCCTGGATTACCTCAAAAGAATTTCAACGCAAAAAAAATTTTTTACGTAAGGCATGCCCAAAAAACAGCTAAAATTGATTTTTTTTCATTTGATGTCCGATCGACAAGTGCGATGGTTGGAAAGTACTTCATTTTTCAGGGTAGGTTCTAATACCGGCAATGCCTCCTTCAACTAGAAAAAGTTACAAAAATTAAAACATCCTGAATGCCCATTTTTATTTTTACCCTCCCAGAGATTCAAAAATCATTCAACTTTCGCCTTGGAAGTATTAAGTTTAATCCATTAACAATAAAGTTACAGTGAAAAAGGTTAAAACAACATAATAATGGGGTTCATTTAAACTTGTACAACCCCCGTAGACTTGTAAACTCGTAAAACATGTAATCTTTAAATGAAAGATGGAGTGTAAAAATCGTAAATATCGACAAAATGGCTGCTGCGGTTAGGGTGGCATTTCAATATTCTACAATCGGGGTTTACATATTAAGAAAAATTTAATAATAAGCACTGAAAAAATCATAATGACACAATTAACTGAAAAAGCTAAATTATTGAAGTACCTCAAATGATATGCTAATGCTGGGGTTATTTTTTCAAACTTACATCAGCCATTTTTCCAATTGTTTATTTCAAGTGACAGCTGACAGGGTGGTAGCAAACTTTTAGAGAACGCTTAGAAACGTAGCAACGTACATTTAGAAACGGACTTTTAAAAACGGACTTTTAGACCAAGCTATTTATTAAATTTCGAACATTATTTATATATTTTGTCAGTTTTTACACATTTTTAATAATTACAACCGCATTTAGCGTAGAATAAAATATAGGAAACAGCTTTAGTATCTCATTTAACAATATTAATGTCGATTTCCAACGATATATCGCACTTGTCGATGGGACATCAAATGATGAAAAATCAAATGTGGGGTGGACTTTTCCAACTTTTTTTCGTGACCCACCTTACTGGACACTGGATCCATGTTGGGGAAATGACACATAGTAACCAAAGATATATGTAAGAGCTGCGGAGATAAGTATGAACTAGAAACTATACAAAATTTCCTCTGCCACTGTCCCGCTCTACAAACAAAGCGCCAACGAGCATTAGGCTCCCGGTTCTTTGAGAGCACAACAGAGCTGGCAGAGCATACAGTATCAGACCTTCTAAAGTTCATTCGAAGCACAAAATGGATCCTAGATGGACCAAATATGCGTTGATAATATAGGAGACAAATTGAGATAGGTTTTCATATATTTACGCACACAAAAACAATAAAAGGGACTCACAATGGGCCATAGCTGGCCTCCGAGTGGAAATGTTCCTTATGTTGGTTTGCTCCTGGTTTCCTCCTCATCTTATACTTAGTTGGGTTTGGGAACATCGCCTTAATCACTTCTTCTACTTTGAAGTTTGTTGTATTTATAACTTGCTCACGTTGTATTAATGGGACGGTTTCCTCAGTGGCTGAAGCTATAATCTCAATATTAGTTTTGTACTAGGGTTTTGCCGATCGTTGAAATTTTACTTCCGCCTTCCTTTGGAATTCACTATTACCGCCTTGTCGTTTGCTAACTGCTTCCAAGGCTTGATAGTGCATTTCCAAAAATCCCAAGACATCTTCCAGAATTTGAATCTCCTTTGATTTTTTCACATTCTGCTCGGAAAATTGAAGACTCTCCTTGTCTAGTTTCCGCACGACCATACTCGCGATGAAAGGTTCCGCATCTACAATTGAAATGTTCATCCCTTTCAATGCGGCAATACATTCATTAGTCGTATCCAAGAGTTTTTTAATATTTAATGCCGACTCATTGTTGACCATAGGTTGATCTAATATCTTGTCGACTTGTGATGTAAACAACAGCCGTCGATTTTCATATCGCTGCTGAAGTAGCTCGAACGCTGCCTTGTAATTGGCATCTGTTATCTGGAGATGTTGTATCATTCTTCCAGCTTCGCCTTTGACCACTGCTTTTAGCCGATACATTTTTTCCAGAATTGCGAGCAATTATGCACCAAATTCTTAAATATGTCAAAGAATGATGCCCTCTCGTTGATGTCTCCGTGAAATGATGGAATTTTTATGTTCTCTAGTTCGTCACTTTGCTGCATATACTTTTTAATATATATCTGAATCTTTTTAGATGAAGATGAAGGCGTCCAATAATTTCGAGAACAATATTTTTACCATATCGTAATTTGCATCAATAAGGGAACTTATTTCTTCCATCTCTATCTTTGCCAAATTACCATTGCATTCGACCATTTCACCTCTGCAGTTTTGTACTTGCCGTACAAACATCTTCATCAGCTCATCCTCCTTGCTGCCAACTTCCACGTTTTGTTGAATTTTCCTAGATCCTGTAGATTGCTGTGGCGCCTCCTGACCCATCTCCATCTCTTGGATTAACGCATTTATATGCTGCACGTTTTTCTCCGCTGATTTGAAGTAATTACTCGTAAAATAATCTTCCTTCGTCTCTCCGTACGCTCTTATTTTTGCATCGTTCTGCTGGAATACCTCCCATAACTGGGACAGAGGTTTTCTTTCGCCTGTACACAATTAGATTTTTGTGTTTTTTAACCAATGTTGAAGCCTTGGTTACGCTTTTACTACTGTTTGGCCGTAGTTTGCCTAGACACAATTAAATTTTGTGTTTTTCTCCATGTCACATGTTCGAGATCTTTGAGCTTCTTACCGCTGGTGGGGGATAGCTAAAGATATAACCTGGAACGACCACAATGAATAGATTTGTAAATTCTATCCACCGAATAGAAATAAATATCTGCTTCGGCAGAGTATTTGTATGATACTGTCTTTATTAAATTAAAATTTGGGTTTATATACAAGCTTAAAACTATAGCTCACGTAGGTATCCTATGAATGCTCGTGATTCGGCGTACCTAGTGTACCTGCTTGTCACTGTATTTAGCGGAGGTACGACTCCTTACAATATACTTCTTAGAAATACTTAAAATAGGAGATGAAACATTCATCATTGTACTTCCTCGAACTGTTACATTGTTGGGATGTATTTGTGTACTTCTTATAATCGATCATTAAATTGTCATTCACTTAATTGTAGACAATATTGAGGGAACACCCTTTACAAAAGAGGCTCCTTAAATTAGCTCATTATGAATAAGGTGAGCATGTCTAATGACTTGCCATAAATTAAATCTTTCGCTCCGCAGATTTAAAGTGTTCATAATTTCATATTTTAACATTCTGACGGGGGCCACCAAACTTACGGGCACCAATCTTCTTCTTATCAATACTTTTTTGTAGCATATAACATTATTATAATAATTACTATACTAACTAAACTTAGTGCGGTGTGTCTGCTTACATGATGAAAGTTAAGCCCTTTCAAACTTATCTTCTCATTTTTCAATTCTGTAATATATTTCTTCTGAAGTTCTATCTCACGTGTATGGTCGGTTACTGTTGACCCCAACAGTTGAAGTGAGTCATCTGACGCGGTGCTTATATCCTTCACTAAATTGATGTTAATCTCTTCGCAATCGATAGACTCAATGTTGTGTACGGTAGCTCGTGTGATTCCGTTTATCCGAGCGTCACATCCAGCCTTCAATGTTAATACTCCTTGTTTCGGTAATTCCATATTTTGTTGAGATGTTTTTGTACATTGCACTTGCGCTGAAGACTTTTTGAAAACATTCCGCTCAAGCTGGATCCAAAATGACGTCATTCGAACTTCGCTCGATTTGTCATTCGCATCTGTCCAAGGCCAATCTCCTTAACAAATTAATTGATTGTCTAAGTTTCTACTACACTCATTTGATGTAGTTTCGGATATCAAATGATACGAATCCACCCCGAAGTTATTAATGAGGAGATTGTTGTCTACAAAAATTCCATTTGCTTTCAATAGACTGTAGATTTCCTGTAGTTCATTTCCGGAACATCTTCCAGGCAGGATCAGTTTTTCTGATATAGTTGCTTTAATCTTCTTGATTTGTTCTTGTAGCCGGGCATTCGTCTATTAGCGCAGCAGATCTGACGTGTTCATATTTTATATTTGAACATTCTGACGAGGGCCACCAAAAACTACGGGTACCAATCTTCTTCGTCGGCTTCAAGATAGCAATCCGCATGATCCATATGTTTAGATGACTTCTCGTGTTTGGTATCTTCCAATAGTGATACATTTTGTGTTTGCATTTGCGTTTATACCACTGAATTCTGCTACTTCTGCATCTGTATCGTGTGTGACGTGCTTTACGCCATCGATATCTTCTTAAATCGTCGTAATTAGTATATATACGGATGATGCGCTGTACTCTTCTGTTGTGGTAACTTTGTCATCCTCTGTTTCGGTAACGACCTTCCTGGTGACGCCTACTGTGGTGGTGAATATTACTTGCTCTCAGGTGAATATTTCTTGCTCTCAGGATGACGTCTTTGTTGTACTTCTTTACCAAAATAAGTATTCCTTATGTTGGTTTGCTCCTGGTTTCCTCCTCATCTTATACTTAGTTGGGTTTGGGAACATCGCCTTAATCACTTCTTCTACTTTGAAGTTTGTTGTATTTATAACTTGCTCACGTTGTATTAATGGGACGGTTTCCTCAGTGGCTGAAGCTATAATCTCAATATTAGTTTTGTACTAGGGTTTTGCCGATCGTTGAAATTTTACTTCCGCCTTCCTTTGGAATTCACTATTACCGCCTTGTCGTTTGCTAACTGTTTCCAAGGCTTGATAGTGCATTTCCAAAAATCCCAAGACATCTTCCAGAGTTTGAATCTCCTTTGATTTTTTCACATTCTGCTCGGAAAATTGAAGACTCTCCTTGTCTAGTTTCCGCACGACCATACTCGCGATGAAAGGTTCCGCATCTACAATTGAAATGTTCATCCCTTTCAATGCGGCAATACATTCATTAGTCGTATCCAAGAGTTTTTTAATATTTAATGCCGACTCATTGTTGACCATAGGTTGATCTAATATCTTGTCGACTTGTGATGTAAACAACAGCCGTCGATTTTCATATCGCTGCTGAAGTAACTCGAACGCTGCCTTGTAATTGGCATCTGTTATCTGGAGATGTTGTATCATTCTTCCAGCTTCGCCTTTGACCACTGCTTTTAGCCGATACATTTTTTCCACGCTAGAGAATTGCGAGCAATTATGCACCAAATTCTTAAATATGTCAAAGAATGATGCCCTCTCGTTGATGTCTCCGTGAAATGATGGAATTTTTATGTTCTCTAGTTCGTCACTTTGCTGCATATACTTTTTAATATATATCTGAATCTTTTTAGATGAAGATGAAGGCGTCCAATAATTTCGAGAACAATATTTTTACCATATCGTAATTTGCATCAATAAGGGAACTTATTTCTTCCATCTCTATCTTTGCCAAATTACCATTGCATTCGACCATTTCACCTCTGCAGTTTTGTACTTGCCGTACAAACATCTTCATCAGCTCATCCTCCTTGCTGCCAACTTCCACGTTTTGTTGAATTTTCCTAGATCCTGTAGATTGCTGTGGCGCCTCCTGACCCATCTCCATCTCTTGGATTAACGCATTTACATGCTGCACGTTTTTCTCCGCTGATTTGAAGTAATTACTCGTAAAATAATCTTCCTTCGTCTCTCCGTACGCTCTTATTTTTGCATCGTTCTGCTGGAATACCTCCCATAACTGGGACAGAGGTTTTCTTTCGCCTGTACACAATTAGATTTTTGTGTTTTTTAACCAATGTTGAAGCCTTGGTTACGCTTTTACTACTGTTTGGCCCTAGTTTGCCTAGACACAATTAAATTTTGTGTTTTTCTCCATGTCACATGTTCGAGATCTTTGAGCTTCTTACCGCTGGTGGGGGATAGCTAAAGATATAACCTGGAACGACCACAATGAATAGATTTGTAAATTCTATCCACCGAATAGAAATAAATATCTGCTTCGGCAGAGTATTTGTATGATACTGTCTTTATTAAATTAAAATTTGGGTTTATATACAAGCTTAAAACTATAGCTCACGTAGGTATCCTATGAATGATCGTGATTCGGCGTACCTAGTGTACCTGCTTGTCACTGTATTTAGCGGAGGTACGACTCCTTACAATATACTTCTTAGAAATACTTAAAATAGGAGATGAAACATTCATCATTGTACTTCCTCGAACTGTTACATTGTTGGGATGTATTTGTGTACTTCTTATAATCGATCATTAAATTGTCATTCACTTAATTGTAAACAATATTGAGGGAACACCCTTTACAAAAGAGGCTCCTTAAATTAGCTCATTATGAATAATGAATGTCTAATGACTTGCCATAAATTAAATCTTTCGCTCCGCAGATTTAAAGTGTTCATAATTTCATATTTTAACATTCTGACGGGGGCCACCAAACTTACGGGCACCAATCTTCTTCTTATCAATACTTTTTTGTAGCATATAACATTATTATAATAATTACTATACTAACTAAACTTAGTGCGGTGTGTCTGCTTACATGATGAAAGTTAAGCCCTTTCAAACTTATCTTCTCATTTTTCAATTCTGTAATATATTTCTTCTGAAGTTCTATCTCACGTGTATGGTCGGTTACTGTTGACCCCAACAGTTGAAGTGAGTCATCTGACGCGGTGCTTATATCCTTCACTAAATTGATGTTAATCTCTTCGCAATCGATAGACTCAATGTTGTGTACGGTAGCTCGTGTGATTCCGTTTATCCGAGCGTCACATCCAGCCTTCAATGTTAATACTCCTTGTTTCGGTAATTCCATATTTTGTTGAGATGTTTTTGTACATTGCACTTGCGCTGAAGACTTTTTGAAAACATTCCGCTCAAGCTGGATCCAAAATGACGTCATTCGAACTTCGCTCGATTTGTCATTCGCATCTGTCCAAGGCCAATCTCCTTAACAAATTAATTGATTGTCTAAGTTTCTACTACACTCATTTGATGTAGTTTCGGATATCAAATGATACGAATCCACCCCGAAGTTATTAATGAGGAGATTGTTGTCTACAAAAATTCCATTTGCTTTCAATAGACTGTAGATTTCCTGTAGTTCATTTCCGGAACATCTTCCAGGCAGGATCAGTTTTTCTGATATAGTTGCTTTAATCTTCTTGATTTGTTCTTGTAGCCGGGCATTCGTCTATTAGCGCAGCAGATCTGACGTGTTCATATTTTATATTTGAACATTCTGACGAGGGCCACCAAAAACTACGGGTACCAATCTTCTTCGTCGGCTTCAAGATAGCAATCCGCATGATCCATATGTTTAGATGGCTTCTCGTGTTTGGTATCTTCCAATAGTGATACATTTTGTGTTTGCATTTGCGTTTATACCACTGAATTCTGCTACTTCTGCATCTGTATCGTGTGTGACGTGCTTTACGCCATCGATATCTTCTTAAATCGTCGTAATTAGTATATATACGGATGATGCGCTGTACTCTTCTGTTGTGGTAACTTTGTCATCCTCTGTTTCGGTAACGACCTTCCTGGTGACGCCTACTGTGGTGGTGAATATTACTTGCTCTCAGGTGAATATTTCTTGCTCTCAGGATGACGTCTTTGTTGTACTTCTTTACCAAAATAAGTATTCCTTATGTTGGTTTGCTCCTGGTTTCCTCCTCATCTTATACTTAGTTGGGTTTGGGAACATCGCCTTAATCACTTCTTCTACTTTGAAGTTTGTTGTATTTATAACTTGCTCACGTTGTATTAATGGGACGGTTTCCTCAGTGGCTGAAGCTATAATCTCAATATTAGTTTTGTACTAGGGTTTTGCCGATCGTTGAAATTTTACTTCCGCCTTCCTTTGGAATTCACTATTACCGCCTTGTCGTTTGCTAACTGTTTCCAAGGCTTGATAGTGCATTTCCAAAAATCCCAAGACATCTTCCAGAGTTTGAATCTCCTTTGATTTTTTCACATTCTGCTCGGAAAATTGAAGACTCTCCTTGTCTAGTTTCCGCACGACCATACTCGCGATGAAAGGTTCCGCATCTACAATTGAAATGTTCATCCCTTTCAATGCGGCAATACATTCATTAGTCGTATCCAAGAGTTTTTTAATATTTAATGCCGACTCATTGTTGACCATAGGTTGATCTAATATCTTGTCGACTTGTGATGTAAACAACAGCCGTCGATTTTCATATCGCTGCTGAAGTAACTCGAACGCTGCCTTGTAATTGGCATCTGTTATCTGGAGATGTTGTATCATTCTTCCAGCTTCGCCTTTGACCACTGCTTTTAGCCGATACATTTTTTCCACGCTAGAGAATTGCGAGCAATTATGCACCAAATTCTTAAATATGTCAAAGAATGATGCCCTCTCGTTGATGTCTCCGTGAAATGATGGAATTTTTATGTTCTCTAGTTTTGGCTTTAACTTCGATGTCTTTGCTTTCGTCACTTTGCTGCATATACTTTTTAATATATATCTGAATCTTTTTAGATGAAGATGAAGGCGTCCAATAATTTCGAGAACAATATTTTTACCATATCGTAATTTGCATTAATAAGGGAACTTATTTCTTCCATCTCTATCTTTGCCAAATTATCATTGCATTCGACCATTTCACCTCTGCAGTTTTGTACTTGCCGTACAAACATCTTCATCAGCTCATCCTCCTTGCTGCCAACTTCCACGTTTTGTTGAATTTTCCTAGATCCTGTAGATTGCTGTGGCGCCTCCTGACCCATCTCCATCTCTTGGATTAACGCATTTATTTGCTGCACGTTTTTCTCCGCTGATTTGAAGTAATTACTCGTAAAATAATCTTCCTTCGTCTCTCCGTACGCTCTTATTTTTGCATCGTTCTGCTGGAATACCTCCCATAACTGGGACAGATGTTTTCTTTCATCGTGTAGTGTTTTTTCCACAAACACTCGTGCTGTCGCTTTTTTGAGTAGCACCTCTATGTCCTCTCCAATTTTCTTCTGGCAAGGGAACAGTTTGTTCTTTTCTGTCGTCATCGCCGGTGGGAATAGCTCCAGAAGCAGCAGCTCAAGATACAACTTCCAGTCAGCACTTGTGGATTTTTTTAAACCAATGTTGAAGCCTTGGTTACGCTTTTACTACTGTTTGGCCGTAGTTTGCCTAGACACAATTAGATTTTTGTGTTTTTTAACCAATGTTGAAGCCTTGGTTACGCTTTAACTACTGTTTCGCCGTAGTTTTCGCCTCTACACAATTAGATTTTTGTGCTTTTTATAACCCTTATATTAACTTGCTTTGGGTGGACTATATATATATATATATATATATATATATCCTCAAATCTGCGGCGAGCTTTTTCATACACTTCCACATGAGTTAGAGAGCTGAAATTTGGAACACTGATAGAACTCCGGTGACAATGCATTCTATCAGAGGCGTAGGGGGCCGTGGGGGGACTCAAACCCTTTTTTTTAAACATGGCATAACTACCAATTCCTTCAAGCTACTTTAAAAAGCGACTTCAAAATCTGCAATGATATTAGGAGGAAATTAATTTTGTATAAAACCTCCCCCACGGGAAATTCCTGCGCACGGGCCTGGATTACCTCAAAAGAATTTCAACACAAAAAAAATTTTTTACGTAAGGCATGCCCAAAAAACAGCTAAAATTGATTTTTCTTCATTTGATGTCCGATCGACAAGTGCGATGGTTGGAAAGTACTTCATTTTTCAGGGTAGGTTCTAATACCGGCAATGCCTCCTTCAACTAGAAAAAGTTACAAAAATTAAAACATCCTGAATGCCCATTTTTATTTTTACCCTCCCAGAGATTCAAAAATCATTCAACTTTCGCCTTGGAAGTATTAAGTTTAATCCATTAACAATAAAGTTACAGTGAAAAAGGTTAAAACAACATAATAATGGGGTTCATTTAAACTTGTACAACCCCCGTAGACTTGTAAACTCGTAAAACATGTAATCTTTAAATGAAAGATGGAGTGTAAAAATCGTAAATATCGACAAAATGGCTGCTGCGGTTAGGGTGGCATTTCAATATTCTACAATCGGGGTTTACATATTAAGAAAAATTTAATAATAAGCACTGAAAAAATCATAATGACACAATTAACTGAAAAAGCTAAATTATTGAAGTACCTCAAATGATATGCTAATGCTGGGGTTATTTTTTCAAACTTACATCAGCCATTTTTCCAATTGTTTATTTCAAGTGACAGCTGACAGGGTGGTAGCAAACTTTTAGAGAACGTTTAGAAACGTAGCAACGTACATTTAGAAACGGACTTTTAAAAACGGACTTTTAGACCAAGCTATTTATTAAATTTCGAACATTATTTATATATTTTGTCAGTTTTTACACATTTTTAATAATTACAACCGCATTTAGCGTAGAATAAAATATAGGAAACAGCTTTAGTATCTCATTTAACAATATTAATGTCGATTTCCAACGATATATCGCACTTGTCGATGGGACATCAAATGATGAAAAATCAAATGTGGGGTGGACTTTTCCAACTTTTTTTCGTGACCCACCTTACTGGACACTGGATCCATGTTGGGGAAATGACACATAGTAACCAAAGATATATGTAAGAGCTGCGGAGATAAGTATGAACTAAAACTATACAAAATTTCCTCTGCCACTGTCCCGCTCTACAAACAAAGCGCCAACGAGCATTAGGCTCCCGGTTCTTTGAGAGCACAACAGAGCTGGCAGAGCATACAGTATCAGACCTTCTAAAGTTCATTCGAAGCACAAAATGGATCCTAGATGGACCAAATATGCGTTGATAATATAGGAGACAAATTGAGATAGGTTTTCATATATATACGCACACAAAAACAATAAAAGGGACTCACAATGGGCCATAGATGGCCTCCGAGTGGAAATGGTACATTTTGTACCACACATCCTTATAACCTAACCTAACCAAACCTACTCGCTGAGAAAAAATATGGTTGGAGCATGATTGCAGCGATCATTTTTACTTGCTACAATAATATTAATTGGGCGCAGGCCTTGCTCTTCTAAGAACTATTCGATAGCTCTCGAAATCGTTTTCAAAAAAGATAAAAAAACAGAAAATTCGTTTGAAATTAGTTATCTTTTCTTTATTTTTGTTGTATATTTTCCTCAGAAAATCTTACCGGCTTTTCTTGGCTGTGGCGGCTGCTGCTTCGTATGGTATTCGGACGAGAGTGTGATAATATTTTTAAAAAGCCAAAAAGCCGTCGGCAAAACCGAAATCGCCATACTTGAAAGCAGATTTCTCCACAGACAACAGCGCCTACATTTAACAAATTTATATAAGGTAGCGTTCATATTTACGCGGTTGGCGTGAACATTGCCGCCCGCCTTGCAGCATCACTGCAACTAAATCTAATAGTAAATTACAAAATCTCATATTTATAAAAAATGGAGGGCGTACATTTAACAAAATGGTGATCAGCGCAATATAAATTCTATTTAATAAAAATACATACAAATTACATTTGGTAATTTCCTCTAAAAATTAGGGGTTGGACGAAAGTGACGTTGCTGCTCAAAGGCGCGCTGGGATTGTGTTGGCTCAAGCGTACGAGGCCCAAGTCCAACCGACTGATAGCTGACCAGCTCAAGCGTACGAGGCCCAAGTCCAGTCAGATCACCGTCGTGCGCTTCTATGGATGGCTCAAGCCATCCTGCAGTGAAATTTGATTAAAGTATACCGAATATGTCGGTTTAATTGAAACCCCATTAGGGGGCAAAGGCCCAGTTAAGATCCACCCAAAAACTGTTTTCTGAGCAATGAGTGACCCTAGAATACCTCTTCGTATTCCATCTAAAATAATTCGTGGATATATGTCACCTTCAATGAGGACATCCACTTGTTCGCTTTTATAAAAATTAGGATTTGCCATTTGCAAATCAGGTAAATTCTGCACCAAGGTCCTATCGATAGAAACTGTGGGAATGTTGCCGCTTAATTGAGGAAGAATGAGACCCTTCGTCTCTATTCTTACCCTGGGATCAATTACACAATTGCACATTTTTTGAATTTGTGCCGAAACCACATTATTTAGCCCTGCTACTTGGGTATTCACGCTTTGAGTGGGTATATTCAGCCGTTTCTGCAAACGCGCTGATATAAATGTGCCCTCTGACCCAGAGTCGATTAGCGCTCTGGCCGTATAAACGGAGCCTGAATGACATATGGTCACTAAAGCTGTCCCTAACAGCACCCCTTTTGTACTCGTTGTGAAATGCGTCTGAACCCAATCGACATGACCTTGCGAAGTCAATGGTTCAGTGGATAAATCACTTGAAACCGGAAAATTTTTTTGATTTGAACCATCTGATGGCGCAGGAGAATTAGGCGGTGACCCTCGTCCTTCACGATGAAGTAGCGAATTATGACGCCTTTTGCAACTAAGGCACTTGTAATTGCTCGTACAATCTTTCACCTCATGAGAACTGGCCAAACAGTTTAAACACAGATGCAACCTCCTTACTGTTGACAACCTGTAACTAACGTTCATATCTAAAAATTGTGGACAATTCCACAGTGGGTGTTGTTGCGTATCACAAAGTTTACAATTCGCCTGGTAAACGTTTGCATTATGGGAATTTACTTTTCTATTCTGATTTTGGGAGTATTTATTTTGGTAGCCACCAGTTCTTTGGTTAAGCGTACCTCGAATATCTGAAACTGTTTCTAGAGTTTGAAATCTTTCAGTCAGAAAACTATCTAAATCAACCCATTTGGGGATTGCTGTCTTATTTTTAATTCCTTGCTCCCATAAGGAGAGCGTTGCTTCTGGTAAGCAAGTTGAACATAAATACACGAAAATTGCATCCTAATTTTCAACATTAATTTTATACAGTTCGAGAGCGGATATACAGCTATTTATATCCCGCTGTAATTTCTTTATAGCGGACCCCGACTCTGAAGTCACTGGCTGAAGGCCGAACAAAATCCTCAATTGACTATTCACTAGAATTCTTTTATTTTCATACCTATCTGATAGGTTATCCCACGCCTGCACAAATCCATCATTTGTGAGAGGGGACTTCTTGACTATATCTTTAGCCTCACCTCTAGTTTTTTGATTAAGGTGATATAGTTTCTCAACTGAAGTTAGCCCCGAATTTTGAATATAAATTGCAGTGAACATGTCACGAAAAGTGGGCCTTGAGAATCTCAGTGTCACACGGAGGCAACCTCATGTTGCTAGTTGACGACCGATTTTCATTTGAACTTAGGAGCATAGTAGAACTGGGAGGGGGCATTAAAAGATGAGCTGTCAGATTGTGAGCAAATTCACACATCATGGCAGCACAGGCTACATAAACCTGATAACAGTTTCGGTACCTAACTTTTACTATTCCTAAATCGCCACTAGACTCCGAATTGTCGGTTGAAGATGACCGCGAACACTTTTCATAAGCTGCCTTTACTTTCACCCATAAATCTTTAAATTCCTCACGTTGAACTTCCAACGAAAAAGTAGAATGGTCACTCTGACCAGTTGTATTGAATTCCGCTTCGAATTCAAGGATTTCGTCAGCCAGACGATGAAATTCCTTTAAAGCAGCCATTTTTCACAAAAATATCAAATTACAAAAATACCACTAAAATTTCCAAAAAACCAAAAAATTTCCAAATAACAAAAAATATTTGGAATCGCTAATTTTATTTAAATATTTATCGAAAATATTTAAAAGCGATAAAAAATTCACAATTTGGTTTTATATATTTCAACCCTTAGTCAGTGTCGGAAATACTGGCGTATGGCGCACTTCAAATACACTACAATAAGAGAATTGGGAAAGGGAAAACAGCAAAAAATACAAATCGGCCAAAATATTTAAATATTTGAATTCGCTTATTTTGAATATTTCACTAAAAATATTAAAAAAGCGATACACAAATATCCAATTCCCTATTTAAATATTTTGCTCTGCGATCAGATCCAGTCAAAGAAATATTTCGTATTTCTTAATGACTGACTGTGCCGTACACAAATTTCGCTACAATAAAGAATTACTCTCACGTGGTTGTTGTTGCACTTTTTGATCGGATTCTGCTCCCGCGTTGCTAACTTTTTACTTTAGTTAGTGTGTTCACTGGGTCACTTCTTTTCACTTTTCACAATTTATTCGCACTGAGTTTAATTTTATTTTAAATTTACTTTATTTTACTTCAATTTACTATTTAAAAAACTCTATAAAAAAGCGAACGTCTGTCCGCTGCCAAAATACCGAAAACTAATTAAAGAAAACGACAGAAATGCAGCAACAACCTGCAGTGGAGATTTTTTCTAGTGAGAGCGGGTGGGAGTATGAGTTTGTGTGTGTTTTTGATAATTTGTACACAGTGCAGAAATCAAATATTTTTCAAATGCAAGTTCTTAATTTCTCACTTCGAGTATGGAGTACCTTCGTTTGATTGGTATTATTCTCTTTTTAATTCTTTACTCAAAAATATACTTTGTTTGGAAATTATTTCAACTTTTATTAGAAAAGTTCTCGAAGTTCAAATTGGCGCCAATGTACGCTGCTTTGTAAAGAGTTGGCAGAATAAAAAAAGACAATTATCGTGTACAAACTATTTGAAGCTTTATTTTATAAATCACTTCACTTTCAAAATAAAATCACAAAATTGTTTTTGGAATAATGAAGAAAAACGAGAGTAAATGAGTGGCTTCGGCTGACTATTGAGCGTATGGAAAATTTTACTTTATTTTAAATCACGGATAAATTTTTGGTGTTTGTTTTTGTTAATATTTTAAAAATGCGCACATATGATCACCATTAATAAATGTAACGCACCTTTTTAAATTTTGAAGCAGCAGCTTAGACGATGATAGTGATTGATGTGGAGGGCTTTTCTTCTCAGTTTCAAATTTGTTTGTTGTGGAGGTCTTTTCGTCTCCTTTGGAATGGATCCGGTTCGAAGGACCAATAATTGGGCGCAGGCCTTGCTCTTCTACGAACTATTCGATAGCTCTCGAAATCGTTTTCAAAAAAGATGAAAAACAGAAAATTCGTTTGAAATTAGTTATCTTTTCTTTATTTTTGTTGTATATTTTCCTCAGAAAATCTTACCGGCTTTTCTTGGCTGTGGCGGCTGCTGCTTCGTATGGTATTCGGACGACAGTGTGATAATATTTTTAAAAAGCCAAAAAGCCGTCGGCAAAACCGAAATCGCCATACTTGAAAGCAGATTTCTCCACAGACAACAGCGCCCCCTACATTTAACAAATTTATATAAGGTAGCGTTCATATTTACGCGGTTGGCGTGAACAAATATTATGATTGTAAAGACCATAGTTGGTTGGGGTTATCATATAAATTATATTTTAATGATTACAGAGACCATATTATGATTTCAGAGATCACTTTATGATTAGATTCCAACCATGCTAGAGGCATATGATTGGATACGTAACATTAATAGAAGTATTCACGATCCGGCGTACTTGTGAAGATTTCCTCCAAACAAAAGCACAAAAATGTACAAAAGTACACAAGTAGAGTTGTACAGTCGAATTAGTTGACTACAACCGACCAAAACTGGAATAACATTGCCCGCTACACCGGGAAACTTGATTTAACAAGTGTGCAGAGCACGCACCAGCAGTTAGAGATACGTGGTGCTCGATGTTGTGGGTCTTGGGCACCACCTTCTTCAGCACTAACACCATTTCGCCAATATTGCTAGACGATACCAGGCTTGGTCTAGTACTTTGCGACGAATCTCAATGTCAGGTGCGGCCAGCACTAGCAGAATTTATATCACCAGCTCCTTAATCTCCTTTTCCATGTTTTCGTTCTCCTCATGGCAATCAAACGATCGAGTACGATAACTTTTATACTGTTCTCTTTGACAATCAGCTCAATGGAGTGTGACCAGATGCCTATCGAAAAAATATACCACTTATAAAATTAAATATTAAATATTTATTCCACTTTGAACAAAAAATATAAATTTTTTTTAAACCAATGAAATGGGATAAAATTACATAATTTGTTTCGGAAATTTTCCCTTTTCAACCGAAAAATTACACTTTTCAATTCGAATATTTTGGCTCCGAAATATTCCAGCAGTAAAATATTATATTCCTCTCTGGTTACACTGTGACTTGCGTCACTTGTCACACCGGCAAAACAGAGATTATTTATTCGTAGGTAATCGGTTCCACATGTGTGATTATCGGAAATGTATTCGTTTTTTGTTGGTGAAATGTTTAAAAGTGAAAGCGAAAATGTGCTGAAAATGCGCTTTTTCGGTTCTGTGAGAATATAGTATAAAAGTGAAATTTGTCCAATTGTCGCGGCATAAATTCGCGACAGAATTTTGTTTGTTGTTATTGTTGTTTGTTTGTTATGGTTTTGTGTTTTCCCTTTGTTCGGGGCGACGGGTGAACAAAACCGAAGGGAAAAACACAGACCGAAAACGCGCGCTGACACTTTTTATTGCATTGTTCTTTTTTATTATATTCTTCTTTTTTATTTATATTATTTTGGTTTAATTGAACCAAATTTGACACTCGCGGGTGGAATGCAGCCGGGCGGAGAATTGACAACTTCTGTCAAGATCTCTTATTCCCTTTTGTTACGACTTCGTTTTAGAAGTTTGTTGATGAGCTTTTACGATCCGATGTTGGGGAAGGCATTGCGCGAAACTATACTTACGGGACGAAGACATAATATGAAAAAAACTAGACTAAAGCTTTTTGTACTCTAAACCTGTTTTGGGAGGGGAATCTGTCGACATTTATGCTTTCGCCTATACATACATGAGTGCCGCCAATTTGAGTATTTTAATTTTGGTGGGTGCGGGGGTGTATATGTAAATTTGCCAAACACACTCTAGAAAAATCTGAGAAGATCTTTCACATATAGGGTTGGGCAAAGCCCCGACTGCGAATACTGGCTTCTGCGTAGGTCGCGCTCATGTGTGGGGGGGGGGGGAAGATGTTGGAGAAATGGAAAGTGAGCGCCATATATGCGTTCATATAGACAAGATTCTTTTAGTTCTTTTTAGGCAGGGAAAAGAGTGCGAACAGTTTAGTGGACTGGCGTTTTCTTTTTAATTTTAATTTTCGAGTAGTGTTTTTAAAAAAAAAAGGATTGTTTTTTTTTAAATTTTTGAATTTGATTTTTAAATTGTGTTTTTGTGGTTGCTGAGGTCCTTGTCGGATGGTGGAGCTGAGATATTTTCGAAGGGAGTATTTTTCCGCGCTGGTGTTATTTCCACCAGCGGGTGGCAATAGTGTTTTGGTGTTTTTTTTATCTGTGGCAGTCGGCCATTTAGTTTATTCGAAGGGTATAAAAGGAAGGAAAAAAAATGTTAATAGAGTTTGTCAAGTTGTGGCAAGTCGGTTGTGGCAAGTCGGCCACTGGTGTTTCGAGATGTTAACAGTGGAGTTGGTCTCCGTCGGTTTTGTGGTCCTGGTTTCCCCTGGTTTCCCCTTTCCCTTCCAATTTTTGTTGTGGCGTCCCGCACCTGAGCCAAGTTGTTGCTGGACATCGATTTTATTTCGAAGTCCAGCTGGTGAATTGATTCTGTAAAGAATCGTGCGAGGGATTTCAGGCAGGTCGGTCTGGTCCCGTAAATCAAGTGCACATAAAAACATAATTTTTGTCATTAGTGTTTTTTTTTCTAAAATGCTCTCGTTTGACAAATTTCCGTTTTGTGTGTCAGTGAGTGGTACCGTGAACCAGGTGCACATAAGAACTTGATTTTTGTCATTAGTATTTTTTTTTTTAAAATACTCTCGTTTGACAGATTTCCGTTTTGTGTGTAAGTGGGTTTTCGTTTTACGTACATTTCAGAGGGGGGTTTGAAAAGTTTAGTTATCGGGTTTTCGCGTATTCGTGTGTTTCGTTCGGTCGGGGATACCATTCCGCGAGGGTCGGCTTAAATCCCACGTTTCGCGACTGTGCTATTCGGGCAAATATGGAATTTAATTATCGCGTGGGCATTTTTGATGTTAGTTTAAATAAAGTTTTAGTTAAAAATAGCGCGATACAATAAATAAAAATTCAACGTTCGATGAGTACTCAATTTCATGAATCGAATGTAAAGTATTGAGTACTACCGCCCCATCACAAAAGGAAGCTAAATGATGGAAGGCGTCAAAAAACTGTAAGGGCTCAAAAAAACTGTGTGTGTAATTTTCGGTGGCATAGAAAATAATAATTGCCTAGTCGAAGTGGGTAAGTAATTAAATGAAATGATGTTTTTACATTTTGATTCTCATGTCCCGTCAAACGGCGGGGCCGCTGCGCTGTTAACATTCGCTGTTTAAAAATAACGCAATAGCATTGCGCCACCTGCGCGAATATTTCTAGGTTATTTGTAAAACTTTTGTCACAAAAGTAACTTTTTCACTCATGAGTTATTGAAAGCAACGAATTACACTGTGCAACAATGTAATGCAAATTTTTTAGGGCCACTACGAAATTTTTGTGGGATGATAGTATTGTATGTGGGAGTAAAACCCTAGCTGGGTTTTACTCACCTCATCACTATTTTTTTACACGTCATAATGCATTTTTACAGCTTTTCATTAGTAAAAACTGTTTAGCGGTTGAACTGATTTAGATAATCCCGTAATCTTTATTTTTGTTGGAAAGGTAATTTCCTGATCTTTCCTCCAGTTTTAATTGAAAATCGAACAAGTAGTTATTTAGAAATCGGAATTTGAACGTTGAACGTTTTAATTTTATTATACTTTTATTTATTTTTTATTTCCTTTTTTATAGAAAAAATTCAAAAGAGCAACGTTCAAATTCCGATTTCTCAACAACTACTAGTTCGATTTTCAATTCCTCAAAACTGGAGGAAAGATCAAGGAATTACCTTTCCAACAAAAAAAGATTGAGGGATTATCTAAATCAGTTCAACCGCTAAACAGTTTTTACTAATGAAAAAATGTAAAAATGCATTATGACGTCTAAAAAAAAAATTGTGGTGGAGGTGGAGCAAAACCCATCTAGGGTTTTACTCCCACATACAATACTATCATCCCACAAAATTTTGGTTGAGGCCCTAAAACTTCTGTTGCACAGTGTTATTGGTGCGATTAGTTGTGAGAACAATTGTATTTTGATCTTACTCCGCACCCTGCTTTTGTGCAATCAATAATTTAAAAAAATATTTGTTTTTGCAGGCAGTCCCGGAATTTACTATAAAGAAACTGCATTGTGTTTTGGAAAATCGCAATGCAGTTTAATTAAATTTCATATTATAAATTTAATTTTTTAATGCTTTTCAGTATAACAAGAGGCTAAAAGGGTCACTTGGCGAAGGGCAAACTGTAGGATGCGTACAATCATCACCGAGCACGCCTCAGCGCAGCTGAAGTAATAACTTGGAGAAAAAAGCAAAACCAAACGAAAAAAGTAAGCGTAAGTGTTTATGTAAGTTATGTAAGTTCATTATTTTTTAAAATTTTGATTTAAAATAAATATATATAAACTTAAAAAGTGTGTTTTATTACATCATAGAAAAATTTACATCATAGAATGGTTACCATTCAATCATAGAATGGTTGCTGTTAAACCCTTTAATGGTTACTGATCAATCATGTTTTGATCACACTGTAATCATGTACATGATTGGTTTCAATCATATACATGATTGAATCTAATAATTTCGCCTACAATAGGGGCTAGTGTGAAAGAAATCAAATGTTGTCAAAATAAGCTCCGCGCTGCCTAAAATTCGTCATTTGAAAAATAAATTTTGTTTTTCTGAACTCATTAAAAGTTGTCAACCCTATATTATATATTAACTGTCAATATTTATATATTTTTATATTTTCTTATTTCAGCTGCTCTTCCAGAAGTAATATTAAGGAACTGTCGCAATTGTTCACCACAACAGGCACAAAACGCTCAAAAGTTGACAAGTTTCTTACAGACACGTTATCCTGATGTTTGGGCAATGCTTATTAGAAAATATCAAAATATTTAAAGAAGTACAATAAAATTCCACCAACATAAAAAATACATTTCATTAAAATATTTCTATACTTTTATTCAGGACGGGGTACTTATTCTGCAAAGAACAATATTAATGTACTAGAATTTGGCCGTGCCAAGCACGATTGGATAAGTCAATAAGTTTTCTAAATTTATTGAATGAACTATTTAATACATTTAATACTTAAATAAAATATAATTTTACTTGCATTCGTATCCTCAAAAGTCTTTTGTTTATATAAACAAACTAGAGAGTGAACTATCTTCGACTATGTCGAACCGAAATACCCCACACAATATGGGCCATTTTAAAGTATCTCGAACATAAAAAATGTTAGTCTCTGGACGCCATTTGGACCCATTTATATGTGGTTTTAGATCCTTGGACTTGTCCAAAATCCGTTTCTATAAATTCCCAATCGAATCAACAAACAAAAAATACAGCAATAAACTAATTTCAAAAACTCTCGCTTTTTTGTCATTTTGTATGGGAGCCCCGTATGGTTTTTTTCCGATTGATCTGATTCTCGAACTTGATATGAGTTTGAAGGATAAAAACATGTACCCAAAGTTTCAAATCGATATCTCCAAAATTGCAACCGCTACCGTGATGACTAGGGAACGGATTTTTATGCAATGCATTTTTTTTTTTTTTTTTTTTTAAATAATTTTATTCAATTGAATTACCTAATAATACTTAGGTCTAACAATGATTTTTCAAAAATTCAGAAATTCAGCTTATTTTTATAATATTCAGATTAAAACTATTTGCCCTATATCCATTGATGTAGGCAATGTAGAGTTATCGTAACTAATATATGGGGAATATATTAGTTTCGTTTGAGACGTGAGGGATTCAGAGGTCTCAGTAAATTTCTAGCTAGAATGTTTGGGTGAAACATGAGCTTCTGCTTGTACTTCGAGGTAAATTTCGGAATTTCGTCTTTTACTGCAGGTATATTCAGGTCTCTGTGGATCTTAGTATTTTTTATATACCAAGGGGCTCTGGCAATTTGTCTCAGGATTTTAGATTGGACTCTCTGGAGTTTTTCCACGTTCGAGGGAGAGGCTGTGCCCCAGAGTTCAATTCCATATGTCCATATGGGTTTTATTATACTTTTGTATATTTGGACTTTGTATGTGAGATTTAGCTTTGATGCCCTTGAGATTAGCCAATTTAGTTCCAATTGCTTTAATTTGATCTGAGTGATTTTGGATTCAATATGTTTATGCCATGTGAGTCGGCGATCGAGATGCATTCCAAGATACTTGGTTTCGGAACTTTCAGGGACGACTTGGCCGTTTATCTTCAGAGCAGGACACGTGCCCCTTCTTAGAGTGAAGGTTAAGTGACAGCTTTTGGATTCATTGACCTTGATTTTCCATCGATGTAGCCAATTACTTAGAGTGTCCAAGTGTTTTTGCACGTATAGAGATGCCATGTCTGGGTTTGAGTGAGAGCACATGATAGCAGTGTCATCAGCAAAAGTCGATATGAGAGTTCTATCACTTTTGGGCATATCTGCAGTATAGAGAATATATAGCAGGGGCTCGGAATCAATTTTATTAAAAGTTTTTCGAAGAGTTTCGATATTACAGAGAGCAAACTTATAGGCCGGTATGAGGTCACATTACTGGGATCTTTTCCAGGTTTGGGAATCATTGTAACTTGAGATAGTTTCCAATCATCTGGGTAGTGACATGTTCTGAGAATCGCGTTAAATATGTGCAATAAGTGGGTTATTGCAACTGTTGGCAGTTCTTTTATCATTGTTGGCGTTATCAAATCCGGGCTTGGTGCTTTTTTCGGGTCCAAGCTTTTGTTTATTGCCTCCATAAGTTCGTTTTTTTTAATCGCGATTGTACAAGAGGTATGTGGGATTAATGTTGGTATTGGGATATCACCAGCTGTCGTGTTCGGGGTGAACCGGTTTTTAGGTGGTTGGCAAAAGCTGCACCCATTGCTTATAAATAAATATATATAAACTTAAAAAGTGTGTTTTATTACATCATAGAAAAATTTACATCATAGAATGGTTACCATTCAATCATAGAATGGTTGCTGTTAAACCCTTTAATGGTTACTGATCAATCATGTTTTGATCACACTGTAATCATGTACATGATTGGTTTCAATCATATACATGATTGAATCTAATAATTTCGCCTACAATAGGGGCTAGTGTGAAAGAAATCAAATGTTGTCAAAATAAGCTCCGCGCTGCCTAAAATTCGTCATTTGAAAAATAAATTTTGTTTTTCTGAACTCATTAAAAGTTGTCAACCCTATATTATATATTAACTGTCAATATTTATATATTTTTATATTTTCTTATTTCAGCTGCTCTTCCAGAAGTAATATTAAGGAACTGTCGCAATTGTTCACCACAACAGGCACAAAACGCTCAAAAGTTGACAAGTTTCTTACAGACACGTTATCCTGATGTTTGGGCAATGCTTATTAGAAAATATCAAAATATTTAAAGAAGTACAATAAAATTCCACCAACATAAAAAATACATTTCATTAAAATATTTCTATACTTTTATTCAGGACGGGGTACTTATTCTGCAAAGAACAATATTAATGTACTAGAATTTGGCCGTGCCAAGCACGATTGGATAAGTCAATAAGTTTTCTAAATTTATTGAATGAACTATTTAATACATTTAATACTTAAATAAAATATAATTTTACTTGCATTCGTATCCTCAAAAGTCTTTTGTTTATATAAACAAACTAGAGAGTGAACTATCTTCGACTATGTCGAACCGAAATACCCCACACAATATGGGCCATTTTAAAGTATCTCGAACATAAAAAATGTTAGTCTCTGGACGCCATTTGGACCCATTTATATGTGGTTTTAGATCCTTGGACTTGTCCAAAATCCGTTTCTATAAATTCCCAATCGAATCAACAAACAAAAAATACAGCAATAAACTAATTTCAAAAACTCTCGCTTTTTTGTCATTTTGTATGGGAGCCCCGTATGGTTTTTTTCCGATTGATCTGATTCTCGAACTTGATATGAGTTTGAAGGATAAAAACATGTACCCAAAGTTTCAAATCGATATCTCCAAAATAACGCCGCATCACAACAACAACAATTTTCATAAGCAAATGTACTCAAAGGCAATACCCAAGACCCTCCAGTTATTCAACCCGCCCAAAAGAACATTGGCCTCGAACAAACACTCCAGATGTTTATGCAAAACATGTCGCAGTTTATGAACGGCATGCAAACTATGATGGAGGAAATGATACACAATCAAAACCTGCTAATCCAGACCCTTTTGAAAAATAAGCCATAAATGTGATAAAAATATCCTTCTGGAACGCGAATGGCTTATGCCAACATAAATTGGAACTCATTCAATTCCTCAATTCATTCTGTATAGATGTAATGCTAATTTCAGAGACTCATTTGACCCAAAAACACTTTTTTAATATACCCGGATACAAGTTGTATGACACTAAACACCCAGGTGGTAAAGCACGAGGTGGATCAGCGATTCTAATTAAGGGCAGAATCAAACACTATGTTTTACAGGAATTTTGCACCGAGTATTTGCAAGCCACCAGTATATGTCTTGATGAATACACAAAAAGATTGACAATATCTGCAATATACTGTCCACCCAGCTCCAAAATAACTGAACAGCAATTTCAGACATTTTTTGCAACGCTTGGCCCAAAATTTCTCGTAGCTGGAGATTTTAATGCCAAATACTTATTGGTGCTGTCGTCTGATTTCGCCCAAAGGAAGACTACTATGGAATACTACCAGCAAAGTCGGCCTTGATGTGGTTTCGTCAGGCACGCAAACATACTGGCCATCAGACAGACTCAAAATTCCAGATGTTCTTGATTTTGCAGTAATCAAGACCCTTAAACGAACTCAACTAACCATTGAGTCTTCAGTGGAACTCTCATCTGATCACACACCCACTATTATCACAGTAAAATATGCGCCAAATTCAGAAGTCAACCCACCCGACAAACTCACCAGTATGCATACGAATTGGCTTAAATTCAGAAAATATATAAGTTCACACATTACCCTACATGTGTCACTGAAAACTGTGGAGCAACTGAATGTGGCAGTGCGTAACTTTACCCTTCTGCTTATAAACGCCGCACTGGCAGCGACCCCAAATATCAATAACACTACACAAAAAAAGGAATTTGTCCACAAAGTATAGCTGCACAGAAAAGAGATCAGTAAGGCGTGATTGGCAAAAGTTCAGATCACCCTATCTGAAAAAAAAGCTGACACTCATTACACGAAAACTACAAAATGAACTGAGGGCGAAAAACGAGAATGATCTGCATCAATTCATGGAAAAGCTTACGCCGACGAGCTCAACAAATTACTTACTTTGGCGTGCCACAAAAAATTTAAAACGACCCATTATTGCAGAATCGCCAATTCGTTTACCCAACGGAGACTGGGCGAGAAGTGATGCCGAAAAAGGTACTGCTTTTGCAAGTCACCTACAAAATGTATTTACTCCTAACCCCCTAACTGCAAATTACCCGTTACCACAGCTCGCAACCAGGCCAAACTATAACCCACTACTCATCAGAAGAAAAGCACTTATGGATGATATTGCCAAGTTGAACCCAAAAAAAGCTCCAGGTCCGGCAAAAATGGCGAAAGAGCTACCATCAATTACTGTTACTCACTTACTGCACATATACAATGCTATATAAAGAATAGGTCACTACCCAACTGACTGGAAGCTGTCGCAGATCACGATGATCACGAAACCGGGAAAAGACCATACAAACGTGAGTTCATATCGCCCAATAAGCTTACTATCTACCCTATCAAAACTTTTTGAGAAAATTCTGATAAAAATTATGTTACCCACAATACTCGCTAAAGATGAAATACCGAATCACCAATTCGGATTTAGAGAAAAGCACGGCACAATTGAACAGGTTCATCGCATTGTTGACATGATCAAAAACACATTCGAAAAAAAGCAATACTGCTCAGCAGGGGCTCGGAATCAATTTTATTAAAAGTTTTTCGAAGAGTTTCGATATTACAGAGAGCAAACTTATAGGCCGGTATGAGGTCACATTACTGGGATCTTTTCCAGGTTTGGGAATCATTGTAACTTGAGATAGTTTCCAATCATCTGGGTAGTGACATGTTCTGAGAATCGCGTTAAATATGTGCAATAAGTGGGTTATTGCAACTGTTGGCAGTTCTTTTATCATTGTTGGCGTTATCAAATCCGGGCTTGGTGCTTTTTTCGGGTCCAAGCTTTTGTTTATTGCCTCCATAAGTTCGTTTTTTTTAATCGCGATTGTACAAGAGGTATGTGGGATTAATGTTGGTATTGGGATATCACCAGCTGTCGTGTTCGGGGTGAACCGGTTTTTAGGTGGTTGGCAAAAGCTGCACCCATTGCTTATAAATAAATATATATAAACTTAAAAAGTGTGTTTTATTACATCATAGAAAAATTTACATCATAGAATGGTTACCATTCAATCATAGAATGGTTGCTGTTAAACCCTTTAATGGTTACTGATCAATCATGTTTTGATCACACTGTAATCATGTACATGATTGGTTTCAATCATATACATGATTGAATCTAATAATTTCGCCTACAATAGGGGCTAGTGTGAAAGAAATCAAATGTTGTCAAAATAAGCTCCGCGCTGCCTAAAATTCGTCATTTGAAAAATAAATTTTGTTTTTCTGAACTCATTAAAAGTTGTCAACCCTATATTATATATTAACTGTCAATATTTATATATTTTTATATTTTCTTATTTCAGCTGCTCTTCCAGAAGTAATATTAAGGAACTGTCGCAATTGTTCACCACAACAGGCACAAAACGCTCAAAAGTTGACAAGTTTCTTACAGACACGTTATCCTGATGTTTGGGCAATGCTTATTAGAAAATATCAAAATATTTAAAGAAGTACAATAAAATTCCACCAACATAAAAAATACATTTCATTAAAATATTTCTATACTTTTATTCAGGACGGGGTACTTATTCTGCAAAGAACAATATTAATGTACTAGAATTTGGCCGTGCCAAGCACGATTGGATAAGTCAATAAGTTTTCTAAATTTATTGAATGAACTATTTAATACATTTAATACTTAAATAAAATATAATTTTACTTGCATTCGTATCCTCAAAAGTCTTTTGTTTATATAAACAAACTAGAGAGTGAACTATCTTCGACTATGTCGAACCGAAATACCCCACACAATATGGGCCATTTTAAAGTATCTCGAACATAAAAAATGTTAGTCTCTGGACGCCATTTGGACCCATTTATATGTGGTTTTAGATCCTTGGACTTGTCCAAAATCCGTTTCTATAAATTCCCAATCGAATCAACAAACAAAAAATACAGCAATAAACTAATTTCAAAAACTCTCGCTTTTTTGTCATTTTGTATGGGAGCCCCGTATGGTTTTTTTCCGATTGATCTGATTCTCGAACTTGATATGAGTTTGAAGGATAAAAACATGTACCCAAAGTTTCAAATCGATATCTCCAAAATTGCAACCGCTACCGTGATGACTAGGGAACGGATTTTTATGCAATGCATTTTTTTTTTTTTTTTTTTTAAATAATTTTATTCAATTGAATTACCTAATAATACTTAGGTCTAACAATGATTTTTCAAAAATTCAGAAATTCAGCTTATTTTTATAATATTCAGATTAAAACTATTTGCCCTATATCCATTGATGTAGGCAATGTAGAGTTATCGTAACTAATATATGGGGAATATATTAGTTTCGTTTGAGACGTGAGGGATTCAGAGGTCTCAGTAAATTTCTAGCTAGAATGTTTGGGTGAAACATGAGCTTCTGCTTGTACTTCGAGGTAAATTTCGGAATTTCGTCTTTTACTGCAGGTATATTCAGGTCTCTGTGGATCTTAGTATTTTTTATATACCAAGGGGCTCTGGCAATTTGTCTCAGGATTTTAGATTGGACTCTCTGGAGTTTTTCCACGTTCGAGGGAGAGGCTGTGCCCCAGAGTTCAATTCCATATGTCCATATGGGTTTTATTATACTTTTGTATATTTGGTTTTTGTATACATGATTGAATCTAATAATTTCGCCTACAATAGGGGCTAGTGTGAAAGAAATCAAATGTTGTCAAAATAAGCTCCGCGCTGCCTAAAATTCGTCATTTGAAAAATAAATTTTGTTTTTCTGAACTCATTAAAAGTTGTCAACCCTATATTATATATTAACTGTCAATATTTATATATTTTTATATTTTCTTATTTCAGCTGCTCTTCCAGAAGTAATATTAAGGAACTGTCGCAATTGTTCACCACAACAGGCACAAAACGCTCAAAAGTTGACAAGTTTCTTACAGACACGTTATCCTGATGTTTGGGCAATGCTTATTAGAAAATATCAAAATATTTAAAGAAGTACAATAAAATTCCACCAACATAAAAAATACATTTCATTAAAATATTTCTATACTTTTATTCAGGACGGGGTACTTATTCTGCAAAGAACAATATTAATGTACTAGAATTTGGCCGTGCCAAGCACGATTGGATCAGTCAATAAGTTTTCTAAATTTATTGAATGAACTATTTAATACATTTAATACTTAAATAAAATATAATTTTACTGGCATTCGTATCCTCAAAAGTCTTTTGTTTATATAAACAAACTAGAGAGTGAACTATCTTCGACTATGTCGAACCGAAATACACCACACAATATGGGCCATTTTAAAGTATCTCGAACATAAAAAATGTTAGTCTCTGGACGCCATTTGGACCCATTTATATGTGGTTTTAGATCCTTGGACTTGTCCAAAATCCGTTTCTATAAATTCCCAATCGAATCAACAAACAAAAAATACAGCAATAAACTAATTTCAAAAACTCTCGCTTTTTTGTCATTTTGTATGGGAGCCCCGTATGGTTTTTTTCCGATTGATCTGATTCTCGAACTTGATATGAGTTTGAAGGATAAAAACATGTACCCAAAGTTTCAAATCGATATCTCCAAAATTGCAACCGCTACCGTGATGACTAGGGAACGGATTTTTATGCAATACATTTTTTTTTTTTTTTTTTTTAAATAATTTTATTCAATTGAATTACCTAATAATACTTAGGTCTAACAATGATTTTTCAAAAATTCAGAAATTCAGCTTATTTTTATAATATTCAGATTAAAACTATTTGCCCTATATCCATTGATGTAGGCAATGTAGAGTTATCGTAACTAATATATGGGGAATATATTAGTTTCGTTTGAGACGTGAGGGATTCAGAGGTCTCAGTAAATTTCTAGCTAGAATGTTTGGGTGAAACATGAGCTTCTGCTTGTACTTCGAGGTAAATTTCGGAATTTCGTCTTTTACTGCAGGTATATTCAGGTCTCTGTGGATCTTAGTATTTTTTATATACCAAGGGGCTCTGGCAATTTGTCTCAGGATTTTAGATTGGACTCTCTGGAGTTTTTCCACGTTCGAGGGAGAGGCAGTGCCCCAGATTTCAATTCCATATGTCCATATGGGTTTTATTATACTTTTGTATATTTGGACTTTGTATGTGAGATTTAGCTTTGATGCCCTTGAGATTAGCCAATTTAGTTCCAATTGCTTTAATTTGATCTGAGTGATTTTGGATTCAATATGTTTATGCCATGTGAGTCGGCGATCGAGATGCATTCCAAGATACTTGGTTTCGGAACTTTCAGGGACGACTTGGCCGTTTATCTTCAGAGCAGGACACGTGCCCCTTCTTAGAGTGAAGGTTAAGTGACAGCTTTTGGATTCATTGACCTTGATTTTCCATCGATGTAGCCAATTACTTAGAGTGTCCAAGTGTTTTTGCACGTATAGAGATGCCATGTCTGGGTTTGAGTGAGAGCACATGATAGCAGTGTCATCAGCAAAAGTCGATATGAGAGTTCTATCACTTTTGGGCATATCTGCAGTATAGAGAATATATAGCAGGGGCTCGAGGACACTGCCTTGTGGTACTCCGGCCAGTATTTCGTATTTTCGGGAGACAAAGCATTTGTATTTTACTACAAATTTTCTATTCGTGAGGTAGTTTTTGAGTAGACAGTGCATATTAGCGGGAAGAATATGCTGTAGTTTGTAAATAAGTCCTTCGTGCCAGACTTTATCGAAGGCCTGGGTGATATCGAGGAAAACAGCGGAGCAATACTGTTTATTTTCGAAAGTGCCTTTTATTGAGTCAACAATGCGGTGCACTTGCTCAATAGTGCCATGCTTTTCGCGGAAGCCAAACTGGTGATCGGGAATCACTTGTTTTTCTAGAATTTTCGGTAGAATCAATTTTATTAAAAGTTTTTCGAAGAGTTTCGATATTACAGAGAGCAAACTTATAGGCCGGTATGAGGTCACATTACTGGGATCTTTTCCAGGTTTGGGAATCATTGTAACTTGAGATAGTTTCCAATCATCTGGGTAGTGACATGTTCTGAGAATCGCGTTAAATATGTGCAATAAGTGGGTTATTGCAACTGTTGGCAGTTCTTTTATCATTGTTGGCGTTATCAAATCCGGGCTTGGTGCTTTTTTCGGGTCCAAGCTTTTGTTTATTGCCTCCATAAGTTCGTTTTTTTTAATCGCGATTGTACAAGAGGTATGTGGGATTAATGTTGGTATTGGGATATCACCAGCTGTCGTGTTCGGGGTGAACCGGTTTTTAGGTGGTTGGCAAAAGCTGCACCCATTGCTTCTGGCCCAGTTTCCATTTGGCAGCCTTATAGTTTGTTGATTTTGTGGGTGCGAGATGTTCAACAAATAGCCGGAATTCTCTTTCGGATTTCCTCTCAAGCTGTTTTTTTAGAATTCGAGAGACATCATTAAGCTGTTTTTTCAGATTTGGGGATCTGTTGTTTTGCCAATCGCGACGTATTTTCCTTTTATTTTTTATTAACTGCTCTATGTCCTTTGGAGTACACTTTGCATAGCTGCGAGTTGAGCTTTTTGGGATTTGGGCGGGAGTGGCCGCTGCAGCTGATTGGGAAAGCAAGAGTGTGAAATTACTAACAGCTGTGTGTATTTCAACTTTCGTTTTTAGTGACACATTAGGGATAATGTGGGAGCTTCTATACTTTCGATATTTGAGCCAGTTTGTGAGTTTGCTGGTCAGTTTATCTGGTGGATTGGCCTCAGAACTTGGCGCATACTTTATTGTGATAATAGTAGGCGTATGATCTGATGAGAGATCTAGAGAGGATTCAATAAACAATTGGCTCCTTTTTACAGTTTTGAAGACTGCAAAGTCAATGACATCGGGGGTTTTGCGACTGTCAGTTGGCCAGTAAGTTGGCGTGCCAGAAGAGATCACGTCAAGACCGAGTCTGTTGACAGTGTTCAACAGGAGCCTGCCCTTTGGCGATATAAGGCGAGAACCCCAATATGTATGTTTGGCGTTGAAATCGCCGACAACGAGATACTTTTGTCCAAGAGAATGGAAAAAAGTTTGGAATTGTTGCTCAGATATTTTGTGTCTGGGCGGGCAGTATATAGCTGTTAATGTTTGGCCTTTTAAGTATTCATCGAGAGAAATACTTGTCGCTTGGATATAATCTGTGCAATAATTCTGGAGAGCGTAATGTTTTATACGACTTTTAATGAGAATGGCGGTTCCACCTCTAGCGTTTCCGCTTGGATGCTTTGTGTCATAGAGTCTGTATCCTGGTCTGCTGGACACTTTCAAGAACTCGAGAAGTTCTAGTTTGTGATGACACAGGCCGTTTGCATTCCAGAATGATATTTTTAAACCATTCATGGCTTAGGCATGAGATGTTGTAGTAAAAGACTTTGATTCTTTATCATTTCTTGCATAATATTTTGCATACCAGACATAAATTGAGACATATTTTGCATGAATATTTGTAGAGTTTGTTCAAGGCTACTACTAGGAGGAGCAGGTTGCGCGTGCACAGTGGCAGAGTGACCGCTTTTTAAGGCACTGGCGTAGGAAACGCCTTGTTTTGTAAGTGGGTTTGCGAAGGATTGTGCAGCGGATAGCGGAGGAAATTTTTGGGTTTTCATGCTTCATGTTTTTGCGTCACATTTTCCGTCTTTTTTATGAAGCTTTGATAGACTGCACAGCCTCTATAGTTAGCAGTGTGATTGCCACCGCAATTACTACATTTTTTAATAGTGGAATCCTCTTTTGTTTTTGTGCACGAACCTGTTTCGTGCAGGTCTCCACAAATTACGCACACGCTGGGAAGAGTGCAGTAAGACTTCTTGGCAGTTCTGACACTGAATCGGTCCACTGCGCTTGTGAGGCACTTCAATTGTGATTTTGCGATGTAGCAGATATCTGAGCGAGTATATCGGGTGGGGTTCACCTTTTTTGAGCAATTTTGAGTCGAACTCTAGTTCCACACGAAAAAGGGGTTGTGGGATTTTTTTTTGATTCTGGATATTGAATAGGGACTTTACTTGGAAGCCTTCATCGCTTAGTGCAGTTTTAATTTCGTCGCATTCTACGAAAGGCTCGATACCTTTCAGTACGACTGAGAGGCCTTTGGAACTTTTGAGCTGGTAGGTGTAGTAGCTCTTTTTGAGTTTATCAAAGAGATTGACAATTTTTCTATAATTGGATTCGCTGTAAATTTGGATTTTTGTTTCGTGTACTTGTCCCCTGAGAATAGAAATCACGTGGAAATTATTAGGACCAATATTTTGAGTTATATCTTTGATGAGCGAATTAGAGTTTCGCTCACGCAGGTAGATAGGTGGGGGTTTTTGCGATTTCGGCTTGGGATCCGAATCATTTTCTTCAGCAAGAATCGCATATCGATTTTGCCCAAGCTCGAGAGATGGTTTAAAGGGATTCGTCTTTTGAATTTTTGCGGAATGCCTATTCCCATTTGTGGGGGACGATAGTACTCGCTTTGCGAAGTAAATGTTGATTCCTGTCTGCACTGTCGGCATTTTGCTCTTTTGACCTGTAATAATGGAGCGAGTAGCGACCTTTGTTATGCGATTAGCGATTTCTGAAAATCCGCTATTCGTCTCACTTGAGTCAGGAATGGGGGTAAGGCCTACGGGGATTTCAATATATTTGCTAGGGGTCCAAAGAAATTGACGATACAGAGTTACCTGTGTTTGCGTGTGCAGTATCGCTATGGGAACTCCTCTGTATATCTGACGAGGGAATTTGAATAGGTGGTTGTTGTTGTTGCGGAAGATGTTGCTGCGCACCGTCTTGCTGTGGAAGCTTTTGCTGCAGGGGTTGCAAAAGTTGTTGTTGTAGTTGCAGCTGCTGATTAGCTGTACCATTTCGTCCACTGTCTACTGATGACGGAGGGGTACGTTGCATGACGAGCGGTCACACTGGTACTAATTTCGCGTTTTTAAGGTTCTGATCACCCTAATTAGAAAATCGACGCATAGATGGCGCGATATAGATGCGGTTTGTGTACTCGCTGATCGCTGCAAACAGATGTTTTTTGGGATATTTTTTTCCGAGGGAAATTTTAACGTCAACGCTGTGTTGACTTTGCTGTCAGTGGATCAGCTGATTATATTTTGTTTATAAAGAATGTGTAATGTTTTAGCAGATATGTTGCGCGGGATAAAGTTTTTGTTGATGAAGCAAATTCGAATTGTGATTTTATTTGGCAAAAATTTTCGTTTTGTTTTTAAATTTCACAAAAGTGTCCAAGCAAGTGATCGCGAGCCCTATGCAAACGCGTCACTGTACTATCGCACGAAGCCTCGAGCTGTTTCAATATTTTTAGAGTAGAATTTCCGATATAAAAAATTGACTTTATGAGAGCAGATTTTTTATTCGCACAACCGATTGAACTGACGTTTCTTACATATGATTTTGCATATACATCAGCTCTCTAGTGATGATGAACAGACAGACAGACATGGCTAAATCGACTTAGGAGGTGATGCTGATCAAGAATATATATACTTTTTCATACCGGACACGCCTCCTTATGGGCATTACAAACGTTGTGTCAATGTGTCGACCCCCCAAAATCGATAATTATGGGTTTTCTCTCTCATTTTACTTATACCAAAACGCACATTTAATTAAATTTTTTTTTCTAACTGGGGCCTACATTTTTTTCTGGTTACTTTTTGGTTTAATATTTTAGTGGGTTGGGATGAAAGAAAATCGAAAAATTTTCATTCTTAACTGGGTAGTATAATAATAAACAAATATGACACCATCTTCCAGTGCTGCGAAAATTCGATACTACCCGATACCTGCTCATACTTTTTTTTTGCATACTGTTTTGTCTGGAAGTAATACATACCTCTGAATAAAGTAAATGCAATTGCTCTAATTCTTATTAACAAAATTGTATTTTTCAAAGAGTATAGTTTTACACTATTGTTGCCGTGTGTTGTGTTGGTGGTCGATCGGATAATTCATTGACGATGTGGCGAGTAGTTCTAACTGCTTTTTAAACGGCTTCTGTTGTAGCTGTTACTCATTTTCTTCTTCGTTGCGTTTTAGTTCACCATGCAGTGATGCCGTGCCTGATGTAGGATTCCCCCAATGCGAGATATTCGAGCTTTTGGATGCTGTAACTGCTTAGGTGGTGTAGGATATATAATGTTTTTCGTAATTTTTTTTGAAGTTGCGCAATATGATCATGCCATTTTAGGTTATGGTCTACTATGACGCCGAGATATTTATATGCTGTTACTAGTTATATTATTGTATCACGGGTTTATTCTGTTTTACTGCTTGTAGCGTTGTCTGCGTGCAAACATTCTGTATTGTGGAATTTTAACGGTATATTGTGATGTAAAATGTGTGTTTAATAAGAATTAGTGCAATTGCTACTTGCATTTACTTTACTCAGAGGTATGTATTACTTCAAGACAAAACAGTATGCAAAAAAAAGTATTAACAGGTATCGGGTAGTATCGAATGGTGGCTTGATGTGCATTAGTTTCGTTTTTGTTTGTGAGGGCTTTCAGCATGCTATTAGCGTATATAATGTACAAAAGTGGTTCTAGTTTTGAACCTTGTGGTAATCCGTGATTTGTATTTCATCGCTGTAGTCGTCTATTATTTTAAAGTGTATCAAATGCCTTACTAAAATCTTCAAACAAAGCCAGACTGTGGTAATTTTTGCATGTACTTTCATTAGATGTGCTAGCAAAACTTTCCATGATCTTCAGGCTTGCCAACAGGGTCATTTTGTCTCGGAAACTCCGGGTTTGGAAGTCAATCTACGGGCTCCGGGTTTAACAGAATTTCTCCGGGTTTCATAAGTTTTCATCTATTTTGGGAATTTTTTTTATATTTATATCCAAGTTTTCTGTCAGCATTTTATATTGCTGTATTTTTTAGCATTTTGGTTTGTTTCTGTTCAATAAATACAAGTGTTAATACCGGTTTATTTGGGCATAATTTCAACTGACATTATTTTTCGTGGCAAGGGTCATCTCTTGTCCATAATCCCAAATATTCTATTGAAAAATGCTAAATGAAAAACATAGAAATGGATTTTCTCACATTAATTTTTATGTTACTACTTTAATCCATTCACCCCCTCATTTGAATACAAAAATTTAAAAATATTAAAGTATTATTTTTTTTTTCCTTTTCTGAAGTTTTATTTTTGTAATTGTCAAAAAGACATAATGTCATTAGTAGAGACCGACCGAAATCGCTTTTTTTAATTTCGGCCGAAATCGAAATGGCCGAAATTGTTTATTTTTTTTTTCGGCCGAAACCGAAATGGCCGAATTTTCATTTTTTTAATTTCGGCCGAAACCGAAGCCGAAACCGAAAAAATAAAAGAAACAATTGTGAGTTTTAATGTAATAAAGTAGTACATAATTAAGCTTATCAGTAGGCTGAAATCGATGGCGCATATTCCTAGTCAAATTTAGTAGCTGCTAAACTTTAGAACCAGCTTAGTAGCTGCCAGTTCAGTGTATTATCTGTCAACTTAGTAGATCACTAAAGTTAAGTTGGAGCTTAATTTGACTATGAATATGGGCCGATCAATTTAAGTTCAGATCATGAATTAGATGAATTTAGAAGCAAATTATCAAATGCGTGGAAATCAAGAGTAGTAGAAATTACTGTCAGGGTAGTAGATTTCAAGAGAGGGGTATAGATATGGGTTTATGCGTAGAGTACTAGAAATTCTACGAGAGTTGTAGAAATTTCTGTCGAGGAAGCAGATTTGTAGAAAGAATAATACTTTTGCATTGTATGAAACTCACATAATATTTTGAGGAGTAGATTTCTTACCATAGTAGTAGAAAATATCTTGAGGAAAGTAGAAAAATCTGCTGCCGAAGTAGAGGAGTAGAAATTTATAAATCATCGCGAGAGTAGTAGATCTACTCCGATAGGACATGTCTTCTTTGTCGCTTCTGATTCTTCCAAACTATGATCAATGCTTAAATTTGTGTTACATACCGCTTTTATCCACTTGGTTGTTCCTTATGTATTTTGATACGCTAAGTCCGAAAATATTTAATTAAATTTTTCCAGCACGCACAATTTTTCTGCAAACGCCACAAAAATTGCATTTTTTGTGCTGTATAAATTTCAGTATTATTATTTTCGTATCCAGCGTGCAAAATACATATACTTGATAGACAAAATCAAGTATATTTAACACACAAAAAGTTCAGTTTTGTCGATCAGTGTAATCTTTGTTATTTATTTGTTACATTTTTCTATGAAACCGAAATTTTCGGCGGAAATATAGAAATTTTTTGCCGAAAACGAAATTTGGCCGAAAGCGATATTTTATTTTTCGGCCGAATCCGAAACACGGCCGAAACAGCCTTTTTTTGGCCGAAAAGCCGAAAAACCGAAACCGAATTTCGGTCGGTCTCCAGTCATTAGACATTATTTCTTTTTCATTCGGACATTATGACATTATGTCTAAATCAAACGGAAATTAGGTCATTTGAAATTAATACCATTGACATTATGTCATCCCAACAGATTTTTTATATATTATTTTTATTCAAGATGTACTTTTATAGATGTTGCCAAAAACAAATCTACTTTTTCGAATCTCCGGGTCTGAGCTCTAAAATTGATCTTTCAATTTTAGTGCGTTCGGAACGGTTGCTTGAGACTAGCAAGTATTAGCACTAACTACAATCAAAAATTTTCTTATAAATTTGATAATGTGAACTGCCTCGTATTTTTCTAATACAAAAATGCATTCTTGAAATGCTAAAAATTATGTCCAATCTTGATCTTAAAAAAAAATGATAAAAAGAATATACATGCCTTATAGGAAATCGGACTAGTCTAGGAGTAGTCTATAAACTAGTACCCTCCTAAAAACCAGTGATGTCAGGGACTTTGCTCGAAATTTCCCACAAAAAAAAAATAAAGACCCTTTTTTCCCTCAACGGACAACAAAAAATACCCACGAATTTGGCAACATGTCTCGGATTTTATCATACAGGTATTTTAATTGTTTTAAAGATGAAAAGTGGCCTTAATTTTGTAGCATTTCATGAATGAATTCTTGAATGAGAAAATCAGATCCGAGTTCACAAAATCGGATTTATAGGAAAAAATGTTCATTGTAGATAAAAAATTATTGAAAGGTACTTTGTAGAAAAACTTCCAAGAAAAAAAAAAAACTTACATATATGTATAAATATATAAAAAAAAGAGTTAAGTTAAAAAATCCCTTTTTTCTTCAAATGGATACAAAAAGTACATTTTTCCCTTTTAGGTAAAATCCGACCAAAAAGGGAAATTACCCTCAATTTGGCATCACTGCTAAAAACTGGTTACAATTAGCATTGCGTGTTATTGGAGCAGGTCAATTGTCTCCTAGTGCACTGAATTGAATGTGCTCCCCCAACTTGATCGAAGGAAAATATCTAAAAATGGTCCAATTGAAATTAATCCCACAACTATAACATAAGAATATATTGTTTTATTCGATTATAATTATTTATTGAATCATCTAACAAATATATAAATCTAGATCTAACAATGTATTTCAATGTGTTTCAAAATTAACTTAAATCTATAACGTTGATTGATATTTATTTTTTTTTTATTTATTTATTTATTTATTTATTTATTTATTTATTTATTTATTTATTTATTTATTTATTTATTTATTTATTTATTTATTTATTTATTTATTTATTTATTTATTTATTTATTTATTTATTTATTTATGTATTTATTTATTTATTTATTTATTTATTTATTTATTTATTTATTTATTTATTTATTTATTTATTTATTTATTTATTTATTTATTTATTTATTTATTTATTTATTTATTTATTTATTTATTTATTTATTTATTTATTTATTTATTTATTTATTTATTTATTTATTTATTTATTTATTTATTTATTTATTTATTTATTTATTTATTTATTTATTTATTTATTTATTTATTTATTTATTTATTTATTTATTTATTTATTTATTTATTTATTTATTTATTTATTTATTTATTTATTGATTTATTTATTTATTTATTTATTTATTTATTTATTTATTTATTTATTTATTTATTTATTTATTTATTTATTTATTTATTTATTTATTTATTTATTTATTTATTTTTTTATTTATTTATTTATTTAAGCCAATGATTCAACTTAGGATCTACAGGCTAGATTTACAAAAAATAGTACTTATATATTAAAATTTAAAAATATATGTACATAAAACTAATGGTAATTATTATTTACACGCTCTTTAAACATGAGTTTTGGCTTAAAGCTACTTCATTAAATTCAATAAGCGACCTCATAAGCGGTTGATTCGCAGCATAATTTGTTTTATAACACTTAATAGCAAAAATCTTATTCTGACGAGTAGTTCTGATTGGAACAAAAAAATTGATTAGACTTAGCAACATTGAGCAATCGATATTGCCACAAATGATATCGTAGACAAACATCAAAGAATTGATAATGCGTCTACTCTCTAACGATTTCAGATTAATGAGTAAACAGCACGACTTATAAGAAGGAATCGGTTCTTGAAAATTTAATGAAAAAAGTGCAAATTTTAAAAATTTCTTCTGTACACTTTCAAGGCGATTTGTATGAATAGCATAAAACGGATTCCAGATAATTGCAGCGTATTCCAGCCTTGATCGTACAAATGCAGTGAAAAGAAGCATATACGTGTAAGGGTCCCGAAATTCGGAACTATTACGACGAACAAATGCTAACATTGCATATGCTTTCGGTATTATGTAATTCAGATGATTAACCCATTAATGACGAGAGCGAAATAATAGGAATTTTTTCAAGATTTGTTCAGGATTACCTAGAAAAGACCTAAGAAACGAATTCCAAACTTTTTTTTTTTTGGGCCACTTGCTGTTTGCCCACATCTGCCCGTTACCATATGGTAACGCTCGTCACAACCCTAGTAAAATTACCTAATTTAAGATATTATTGTTTATAACTATTTTTTTTTTTAATTTTTGAAAGTTTGGCAATGTGTAAACATTTATTTTGTAAAAAAAATTTAAATCAACCATTTTTTTTAATTTTAAAATTTTTTTCAAAATAATTTTTTTTAAAAAAAATTTATATAAATTTAGGATAAGTTTTGATTGGAAAAGATTCTTCAGCAAAGTAGTTTGTTTTTAAAAAACACGCATTTTTGCATACAAAAAAAAAAACTTTATAGAACCCAGGAAAAAAGTTAGAAAAGTAGTTCAGTTTTTAACTAGGATTTTCTTGATAAGTGTCCTGGAGCCACTCCGCCATTGTATATAATATGTATAATTCCGTAGACCAATAATACTGCTCAGGTTTTCAATAACATTAGAAATGTCTTCATATGGACTGAAATTAGAAAGTTCCTCGTCATCATTTGACATACACAATTTACATGGCTGTAAAAGAGGTGTTCGATGAAGACCATCGGCAGTACCTCCGTCATCTTAATCCTAATCTTCTTCTCCAGCCGGATAAATCGAGGAAAATTGTGCTCGCCAAAATGTCTTCATCGTAATGTAAATTTGCTAAAAAAAACAAGTGAGTAAGTTTCAGCCTGTCGAAGTGAATCTATATATGCCGTACACCTTTCCGCTCATTCCACCGACGGTACTCACAGCACTATGTGCTCCATTTTTTAGATGTAGAATTTTTACATTCATAAGCTCGGAATGACCTAGCTATCATGATGTCATGTCGTAATCGGGGTATTGCCATGAAATTGGGTTATATTTGTTACTAAAGACGATTTTCACTTGAATGGAAGGTAGGCGTGGCAGTAGACCAATTCAGCCCATTTGCAATACCAACTCCTTCTAGGACCTGCAGGAGTTAAGTCCAAAGTTTGGACCGCCTAGCTTGCTTCAATCTTCTTACCAATCAGAAGGATGGACATACTGAATGACATTCAGACATACGGATATGGCTAAATCCACTCAAGAAGCTATGCTAATTTTTCTTACTTTAAAACCAATTTGTAGATAAAACATATAGAATTTTTTATGAAAAAAGCTAAAATAAAATATTTCTTAGTACAAATTTAAATTTACTAGGGTTGTGACGAGCGTGCCCATATGGTAACAGCAAAATGCAAAGTGATAAAAAAGTAACACCGAAGATATAAAAGATTTTTTGAAATACGTTTTATTATACATTGATATTCTCCTCAAATGATAGAAAACAAACATCCGTATTATATAACTTTTTGTAACACTGAAAAATATTCTTAGCGGAAAGGTAGCGCCATTTCGCTTTTTTTTCCCACTTTTTTAAAATACTACTTTTCAATCATCCGCCACGGTCGCTACTGAGATGCGATTGCTTAGAGTTATATATCAAAATAAAGATCTAAGCATGCTTTATTAAAATCAAAAAACAGATTAGTGATATTTGTTCAAATATTTTTTTAATTGAATATACCGTGGAACGCTATCAGCGTTACCATATGGTAACACTCGTCGTGAATGGGTTAACAAATGTTAACTTAGAGTCAAGCAAAACACCCAGATCCAACATTTCATTTAAAAACTTTAAACGAGAAGTCTCAATAAAAAACGACGATATAATATTGCTGTTTAATTTAGAGAAAGTGACGTGAAAACACTTTTTAACATTTAGAGCTAAACAATTTGTAAGGCACCACGCATTTAACCTATTTAAATCATCTTGTATTAAAAAAGCATCGGTTACGCAGTTAGCTTTTAAAAATATTTTGAGATCATCCGCATATAAAAGATAATTACATTTATGAAAGCATGAACCAATATCATTAATAAAAAGAAGGAAAAATAGCGGCCCAAGAATACTTCCTTGGGGAACAGATTTAGATTTAGTACCCTCCACAAGAACATGGCAAAGCCTATCGCGCAAGTATGATTCTATCCATTTCAAAAAAGCAGAGTGAAATCCTAGTTTTTTCAATTTTAACACCAGAATTTTATGCGACACTTTATCAAAAGCTTTTGAAAAGTCAGTGTAAACAGTGTCAACTTGGCACCGCTCTTCAAAGGCTGAAAAGCAATACGATGTGAAAGCCATCAAATTTGTAACAGTCGATCGCCCAGCAACAAATCCATGCTGCTGGGGAGAAATAATTCTAGCAAGAGGAAAAACCAGACTTTCCTTCACAATAACTTCAAACAGTTTCGATATAGTTGAATGTTTTGAAATGGGGCGATACTTCGAAATAACATTTTTACTACCACTTTTGAATACAGGGGTAATGTGCGCAATCTTCCATCTATCTATAAAGACACCAGCAGACAAAGGCAGATTAAAAACATGGCACAATGGATTACAAATTGAAGAAGCACAATTTTTTAAAAACAAAGGAGAGAAACCACCACAATCAGACATTTTTAGATTTTGTATGCCTCCCATTACGTCACTTTCACTAATGTTCAAAGAGCCAAAATCAATAGAAGAACAAATATTATCAAATATAGAGCTATCAATTGAAACGGTATCAGATTCAAAGTTTGACATAAAAAAATTTGCAAAAAGTTTGAAATACCAACAGCAGAATTAGAGGTATTTCCATTGAAAGTCATCATGGATGGAATATCTGAACGTGATTTTTTCGATTTGACAAACTGCCAAAACAATTTTGGATTACTTCTAATGCTATTCTCAAAATTCAAGATGTAGTTTTTGTACAAAAATTTTTCCAAGGCAGTAAACTCCTTTATATAATGCAAATATTTGATTTTATCGTTTATATCATATGTGGCCTTATACTTATTGAAAAATTTGTTCCTTAAGTTTTTTAGCTTTTTAAGGCCTTTAGTATACCAAGGTAGCTTGTATACCTTTTGTTGAACCACTGGAACATATTTAATGCAAATGTCGTTAATTTCAGTACAAAACAAATCAAAACAACCAGCAGTATCACAGTTAGAAAATTTAAAACTCCAATCAGTACTATCGATAATAGCGTTTACATTTTCAAAATTACATAAATTAAAATTAAAATTTAGTTTATCATAAATTTTAGGCAGACTTAAAAACTCATAAAACTCAACATGGAGAACGAGTGGAATGTGATGCATGTCCGAAGGAGAGATCGGAAACATACACTCCTCCAATTTATATTTGATAGTATCGCTAATGAAAATTAGATCCAAAATACGATCCAATTTATTAACAAAATGGTTAATTTGGATAAGATCGCAGCAGAAAAAACTATCAAGCACATACATTTCATTTGCGGCATTAACATTAGTTGGAGTAAGATTAGACTCATTTGCAATATACGACCAAGAGAGTTTATTGAGATTGAAATCACCTAAAACACAAAAATAGGCTTTGTTTTTATCTATATCCGATAAATTCAAAATATTATCTACATGAGCAAAATACAAAAAGTCTGAGCTATTAGGTGGGATATAAGATACGCAAAAAATAAATTCTTCTTTAGATCCACAAACAGAAACACATAGTTGATCAAGCAAAGTATCATCGTTACTTACCTTATGTACAGATGAACGCAGTGTCCGGCTTACCGCAATCAGCACACCCCCACCTCTTTGGCACCCCGTCTTAAGAGCGTCTCTGTCCTTACGATAGACTTGGTAAAGAGAGGAATCAAAAAATTCACCATCGCCGAAATCTTCATTCAGCCATGTTTCCACGAAAATAACAACATCATAATCCATTTGAGATGTAGTAGGCAAAACTGTATTTGATTTTGTCCTAAGACCTGATATATTTTGAAAGTAGACCTTCAGGGACCGTGTTTTAGATATATTTGTAGTTAAGACGCTTGTTCTACATTCGTCGCCTTTTGAAAAAACTCGAATGGGCGAATTTTAATATTAGCCGGCCACAAAGTAGGATCGAAGAGCTTTTCATAAAGAGTGGAAGCTACACCCAACTTAAAGTTGATGCTTCGTAAGTTGACAAAGTTCGCATCTCTTTTCGTAAGACTGTAGCAAGCCAATTGATTTTCGTTAATATTAGCATATTTTCGAACATAAGAGATTATTTGGTCGCTTGTAACTGATGACTTAAACGATGAGAGATGCACCCACTTCTTTTGTACAACAACATCCAACTCATTGTTTTCGTTGCTCCCAACAACAACATTTGCATTCTTCTTTGTTTTCCTTCGGCTCACATTCTTCCAAACAGAGGGGAGAGAAGGAGCAGTGAGCGAGAGAGGACCAGTGGCACCTGCAAAGAGCGAGTGCGGTCCGGCGACGACAGGAGGGCGAGAGGGCATCATAGGCAAATTAGCAGCAACGGTTTCTGCGTAGCTAGTAGGAACTCCAACAGTACGATTTACAGAAGTAGCAGGCGATGTCGGAACAGGGGCCAGAGCGGTGCATGACGTTGAAGCATCAGCAGAGATAGTAAGAGCAGCGGAGTGCATGCCAGTTTTATTTGTCGGCTCAACAGCAAGTGGCGGAATAATATTGTTGTTGTTTTGAATTATTGAATTGTCGTTTAACAGCTTGGCCTTATCATTTAAGGCATCAAAAATAGTGGAACAAAGATCTTTCACTTCTCTTGAAAGAGAAGAAATAGCAGAAGAAACTTCATTTTCGTTCAATTTATTTTTCACCGAGTGCAGTTCTAATTGCATGTTATCAATTTTTTGAGTTAAGATTTTTTTTTTCATCCACTAGAGAGCTTATCATTATGAGCGCACGGGCATTTTCACTTTTAAGAGAAGTCATTTCATTAAAAAGCGATTGAAGAGTTATTTGATTTGTGTTGTCATTAGTAAGAGATGAAACCGGTTTAGGCTGTTGGGATACATTAGCTGACGGAAGGGGCGAACGAAGAGAGTCTCGCCGCTCGACCGCACAGGCATTGCAAAAAAATGGACTGTTTGAGCTTTTCAAGAACTCCAAATCTCCTTCCAAAATATTTACACAATTTAAATGAAATATTTCATTGCACTTTGCGCACTGCACCTTGGGTTGCCTAGACTTTATTGAATTTGAATATATGGAGAATATATTAGTTTCATTTGATCCGTGAGGGGTTTCGATGACTCAGTAAATTCCAAGCTAGAATGTTAGGATAAAACGTAAGCTTCTGCATGTACTTCGAGTTAAGTTTCAGAACTTCGTCTTTTACTACAGGAATATTCAAATGGGTGGATGTTACATTTCTTATATAAGTTAACGCTTCAGATCAACTCTGTTTAATTTGGCACGTGCCATCGATGTACTTCATCTCATCTACTTGTTATTGACCTGCACCTGTTTTAAACCAAAGCTGACCGAATGAAGGGCTATATCAATGCATTTCTACAATAACTCTTTTCAAGCCTGTGCTATGCTCAAGAATCGGCACACTTCACTACAAACGATCAATTGTTCTCATAGCAACAACTTTCATATCATCGCTGGGCTTACAAAAAGAGTTATGTATTTTTCATCAACTTTTCAGGAGAGCAAAAAAACTGATTCTTTGTGTCCTTACGCATTATTTTAAAATTGTCATATTTTTAAAATATTCTATTAACTACTAAAAATTGCTGTATGAAAAAAAAAATTCAGTTATTTGACCGATTCTGACGTGCAACACTTTAGGGCCTTAAATCATCACATAACTCTTTTTGATAAAGAATTTTAATTCGATTTCGGCACAACGGAATTGCATGAAATATAGATCCAAGACATATGTATGGCCTAGCCACAATATGAGAAGATATAGGCTTAATTAGTTAACTGGGCTCCTCAGATTAATGGAATTTCGCGGAAACGTTTTCTTGGGCTTATCAGATATATAATGAAGCAAATTGGGTCTTGTTCATACTAAAAATCATATAATTGAAGTGGAAGTTTAACGATCGGTTTTATTGGTCAACAATATTGCCCAGTAGGTGAGGGGTAAGTTGGCTTTGACCGACTGAAACTTACTCACTTGTTTTACTGAGCATAATGGCCGTTTTCGGGAGGTCATAACGCCCATTTAATTTTGGGCCTTACGATGCTGGCAAGACGTCATACCTTCAAATACGCCCGTGAGTTCATTCAAAACTTCCATGATTAGAATAAAATTAAAAAATTTATTATGAGACAAAGGATATAATAAATGTATCCAATTACCTTTGTAAATGGTCAAAATTCTATCGGATCTTCAAATTAAATATAAGCAAACCCTGCAAACTTATTTAAATTTTATTTTGGCAATTACATCAATGCTCGCGTTCTAGTTTCGGCTTTGATCAAAAACAATGATGTGCAAATGAATACATAACTTCTTTTTTAGAAACTTTCTAGTACTGAAAATATATTGCTGTATTTGGTAACTTCTGAACCAATTGAGATATCAAAAAACCAATGATGAGGGAAGGTGGGCAATGGCTAATATAGTTAAAAGGGCCAATAAAAAAAATTCGAAAAAATCACATAACTCTTTTTGTAAGCCCAGCGACGATATGCTGGTGCTAACAATAACTGAATCGGTTATGATGCATTCTTTTACTAACAACTTGCATATTTTGATGCGGTTTTTGGAGTATGGTTGGACTATTTTTAAGAATAAAGGAACAGAATAAAATTGGCACTTGAACAAGCAAGTTAAATTGTAATACGTATCAAGTCGTTTTATTAATTTATACCAAGGGGTGCTAGCAATTTGTCTCATGATTTTAGATTGGGCTCTCTGGAGTTTTTCCACGTTCGAGGGAGAAGCTGTGCCCCATTATATGCCCATATGGGTTTTATTACACTTGTGTATATTTGGACTTCGTATGTCCAAATAGCTTGATGCCCTTGAGATTACCCAATTGAGTTCCAACTGTTTTAATTTAATCTGAGTGATTTTGGATTGAATGTGTTTATGCCATTATGTCGGCGATCGAGGTGCATTCCAAGATACTGGATTTCGGTACTTTCAGAGACAACTTGGCCGTTTATCTTCAGAGCTGGGCACGTACCTCTTCTTAGGGTGAAGGTTAAGTGACAGCTTTTGGATTCGTTGACTTTGATTTTCCATAGTGATAGCCAATTACTTAGAGTGTACAAATGTTTTTGCACGTAAAGAGTTGCCTGGGCTTGAGTGAGAGCATAGGATAGCAGTGTCGTCAGCGAAAGGCGATTGTTCGGGAGTCCCTAATTTCATTTATATCGGTGTTAAGTTTTTTATATTTTCACAAAAACACCGAATTGCATCTAAGCATTCTGGATGCCTGGCTTTGGGCGTTTTGCATTTCAAGGTGACGGACACATGATACCACCACTCAAGGTGACATAAAGTGCCAGTGCGTTTGAAGGCAATATGCAATTAAGTATTTTGTACCTTGCTTTGCTAGTGACTTCACTTTTGGTAAAAGTAAGCTATTAATTATAATTCGAAGTGTTACTAATATCGAAGCGGATGAACTCCAATTCTGGTTTAAGTGCCGGAATTTGGAAATTGAAGAAAAGGCAATTTAAAACATCAAACTCTGGTTCAAGCGCCGGAATTCGATTGAGCATTTTGCAATTCAAACTAAAACGTCAAATTCTGGTTCAAGTGCCGGAATTTGACTGAACAGTGATATAAGAGTTCTGCCACCTTTGGGCATATCAGCAGTATAGAAAATATTCAGCAGGGGTACTCCAGCCATATATATCGTACTTTCAGGGAACAAAGCTTTTATGTTTTACTAAAAATTTTCTATTTGTGAGATAGTTTTTAAGTGGCAGAGGGAAAAATATGCTGTAATTTGTAAATAAGCCCTTCGTGCCAGACCTAATAGAAGGCCGGCGTGATGTCGAGAAAAAAGCGGAGCAATACTCGCTTTAGTTGTCATACAGTATTATGGCGAATTCGTGACAAATGAAATGGTTTGGTTCATGCTTTCATTTTTAACCGAATTCTAATTTGGCCAAAATACGGCTGTAATTTGTAAAGAAGTCCTTCGTGCCAGACTTAATAGAAGGCCTTGGTGATGTCTAGAAAACAGCGGAGCAATACTCGCTTTAGTTGTCGTACAGTATTATGGCGAATCCGTGACAAATGAAATGGTTTGGTTCATGCTTTCATTTTTAACTGAATTCTAATTTCGGATCGTCGTGGGAGCAGAAGGTGGCTATTTCTTCGTTTAAATAAAATTGGAATAAAACACAAAAAAAAAGATTTTTATTTCTTTGCTAAAAACCCTTGGCGTTACATTTTGTCACCCGAGCAGAGACTAGGCAGACACATTATAATGTGTGATCCAAAAACAAGTCACGGTTTTGGCAAATATTTTAAGGATTAAAAAAGCAATTAAGGAGAAAACTTTTTTATTCAATCCAATTGAATTGCAATGTCGTCTAGACATTTTAAACTCGAATATCATAAAACCGGTTCCAGCTTGTATCAATTGTTTCAAAAAAGACCATTCAGTTGCCAAATACAAATCTTCTTGCAATTGTTCTCACAACATCCTTTCCCACAAAATCATTCTGCAAATGATAGTTCTGAACTGCCATCTACCTATCGCGCTTTCGTTAATCACTCATCGCAAGGTGAAGAGCACATTATTTTGGCCACGGCGCTGGTGAAAATTAAAGACAATTCGGGAGAGGATGTTTTGGCTAAAGAATTATTAGACTCGGGTTCGCAAACGAATTTTGTAACCGAGGAACTTGCTCAGAAATTCAAACTCAAAGAGGAGGATTTAAAATTCTGCTGGTTTCCATTTAACGAAATGGTTTTCAAATAATATATTTTATCCGAAAAATCGTTAGAAGATAAAGAGGCAATTAAACAAAAACATTAGGAATCCACTGGGCCCCAAGGAAGGTCATATTTAAATTTAATTTCAATGACAGTTATTCGAGTTGACGAGCTACAAAGCGAAACATATTATCTGTCTCTGTTCGACTTTTCTATCCTCTCGGACTGTTATGCCCAATTTTGACAAAAGCCAAAATACTATTTCAAGAACTTTGGCTTCAAAAGCTAGACTGGGACGAATTAATACCGCTTCAACTAAATACGTCTTGGGAGAAGTTGAAAAATTATCTGTCCAAAATAGATGCAATCGAAATTCCTCGGTTTGTCCACACAAGTCCAAATTCAAGTTGTGCATGCATATACACTAGAGTGGACCGTATTTTGGCAAAACTCGAATTTCTTTCGCGCCGCCCCCTAAAACTATTGGACATGATGTAAAACAAATACCAAAAAAATTGGGTCGATCGGACAACGGGAAGACGTGGCACATCGTACCTGAAGAATTCTTCAATTGTATGGTGGAGCGAAAAATCAAACTCAAAATTTAAAAAAAATGTATTTGAAGTATCGTCTTTATCCATACAAACTCGATTCTTCAAAAAATTACAAAAAAAGTCATTAAGGGGTCAACACATTTGTGTCCAGTAGGGTATCTGAAATTCAAGACTGGTCACACCAAGCTTCTTGGCGGAATGTGTCATCGAAACAAAATCCAGCTGGCTTAGCATCACGCGGATGTACAGTAGCTGAGCAACAGGAATCTTATTGGTTTGATGGTCCTCAATTTCTGCTTAAACCCGAAGCCAGTTGGCCAATAAACGAAAATTTTGTTCTTTCGACAAAACATGAAATGGAAATCCAAGATGCTTCTCACTGTATGTGATGAAACAAACCGTATTGTGGAATTGATATTACGACAATTATCTTATGAGAAACTGATTCGCATATGTGCTAAGATTCGCAAAGGAACAAAAATTGGCATTTCTAAAACTAATTGAGATCACACAATGCAAAAAACAGTTTGAGTGGTTTTTTATTGCATATTTGGATTCTACTAGTCAGAATAAGCGATACACTAAAAGGGTTTGTTCAAATTCGTGGCATACCATGTTTTTTTTCACGATATTTGTCTTTTAAAAACTTTGCAGTGTTTTAAATCTTGCTTTTTGTATGAACCACTCTACCTTTTTGATAGAGAGGCATTTCTTACATATATTTTAACGAATCCTCAAAGGAGCTACGAGAATCGGTTGTTAACCGCGTCGCTATCTCAATTTTCGTAACTGTCTGTATTGCCAAATAATTTTTTGTGTTTGAAAATTTTAATAGGCTGGTAACTTTGACAAAACCTTTAAGTGTTACGATAATTATGACTAGTAGAATCCGAAAATAAAAAAAAAACACTCAAAAGTTTTTTTTGTCGAAAAGTGCAATATTAAGAACATTGCATAAAATAAAAATGCTTTTGAGGTGGCTTAACTTGGTATTTCGGGCAAAGTCAGATGGGAATATGTTCGTTGGAATGTGGTTTCTTAGAATCAAGAAGAAAAGACATTCAAACTAACTTTTTCCAACATTTATCGAAGATAACAGTGAAAAACGGAAAAAAATCAGGAAACATATTAATAGGGCGATTCATGTAAAGTGGGAAACCCTTCGGAAACGATTCAGTTGTGCAGATGAGCAGTCAAAATATATGAAATTTGACAGTTCTTTTAAGCAACTGCGCATTTTCGAGGTGTTTCCCACCTTAGATGAATACCCTTAATGTTTGGGTCGTTTTATTGCCTAAAAACGAAAACAATTTTTGAGTATTTTTATTTGGTATGCAAATAAATGAACTAATAGTTGAACTAATAGTTTTTTCCCATATTTTTATTTTACCCCCAACTGTTACTAAAATACTAAAAAGGAAATAAACAAATTTTTTTTACTGCAATCAAAAACAAAAATTTGTATGGTTTAACTTACGATTTTGACGATTTTTGAGAAAGTTTTGAAAGCGTTGTGGTAGTTTTAATGCGATCTATTAGAAGAAATTAAAATGTTACTAAAATCACAAGTTCTGGGTAATAATCTTCAAAAACTGAACCCCTTATTACATAACATCAAAGATAATAATTGTGATTTCTCAGTGATAAGAGTAGGTGGGCGTCTAAATATGGGATAGAATACAATTCTAGGTGGACAAAATACCTAGACTTTTTTTGAGTATTCGGGTTTGTTCCGAATTCTCCAATTAACATGTTTTCATATTTCAAGTATGGAAGACAGCAAGTAGAAATTTCAAAAAAGTATTAAAATATACCCGTTTTCTATTTATTATTTTGGCATATTTAAACGCTAATTTCAATAGTTTTGTTTGGAAAAACCACACAAAATGAAGTTTATACAGGGTGTCCCTGAACAAGACAATAAATCTCCGCCAGTTGATCGTATGTGGAGGGTGGACCGCAAAGGAGCCTGTAAAGAGTTTTAGGGCGTTATGAAGGCTAATCTTAATAAAAAAAACAACGGTCTAAAATACGTCAAAATCCGATCAATATAAATAGCATTAATTTATTAGCAAAGTCAAAAAATAAAATTTTGTTTCTGAAACTTTGTGTTTAATAATGAATATTTCGAGAACTCTGTTTTAGTTTTTTTTTATAATTGATGTAGTTTGGTTCCTTGGAAAATTCTCTACAAAATACATCTTAGTAATTTTTTCTCTCTGATCAACAGTTTTTCCTATAATCAGATTTTGTGAACATACTTCTGATTTTTTCATGCAAAAATTCAAACTTTTTTAAGATTAAAATTGGAAATAATTTTTAGAATTTTAAGAATGAATTTCTGTATGAAAAAAATCCGAGGCCAATTCTGAGTTATAGGAAAAACTGTTGATCGGAGAGAAAAAATAACTAAGAATTTTTTTGCAGGGAATTTTCCAAGGAACAAAACTACACCAATCATAAAAAAAAAACCAAATCAGAGTTTTCGAAATAATTATGATTAAACACAAAATTTTATTTTTTGACTTTGCTAATAAATTATTGCTATTTATATTGATCGGATTTTGACGTATTTTAGACCGTTGTTTTTGTTATCAAATAAGCTTTCCAACCCGATTAAGAATAGCTTTCTAACTAAAGTAATTCAGAGGTAAGAAAAACCACAGTGACAACACATTTTTTTTCACTTTTTCGCACAAATTGCCCTATAACTCCTTACAGGGTCATTTGCGGTTCCCACTCCCGATACGATTTTTTTCGTTTCTCGACCAGAGGAATCAACTGGCGGAGATTTATTGTCTTGTTGAGGGACACCCTGTATATTAGTATAGCACTTGCAATGCAGTCCTTTAATTACAACAATGGATGGTTATATCATGTTATTGAAAGTATAATAAAGTTGTCACAATTTAGACCGGGAAAAAAATTTACCAAGACGGTTCAAGCTACAAACCTCAGAATTTGTTCGTCGGTTCATTAACAACATATCATAAAATTAGAGTTCACTTTTTTGCACTTTTTGAGAAATCACGGGTTTTGTAAAATAACTCGGGGAAATAAAAAATTATAATAACAGATAAATAAGAAATTTTTGTGAAGTTGAGAGACTATTTCCTATGTATTTTGTCACGCTGAATCCGAATATATTTATGCAATTTTTTCAGCTAGATCCATTTCGCGGTAACCGCGAAAAACGCACTGTTAGTAATTTTAGTATTATAGCTTTTGAACGAAAAGCACCAAATGTCTAGCGTATGTGCAAGCTATAAAGCTCCAAATTTGTACGTAAGTTAATTAGCGACAACATATCAAAAAATTGGAACCCATTTTTTTGCATTCTCGGGAAAAAAAAGAAGCTTTCTCGCATTTGTAATCCTCTTTGGCTAGTAAATGCAGTCGCACTGTGCGAAGATGCATACATTGTTTTCACTATAAACCGAAATTACCCTATCGGGAAATTTGCCACTCGATAGGGTGAGTGCCCAACGACCCGTTCTGATATGTGGCGTAGAATTTTGTTGTCCAGTACACACTGTGCTTCAAGCAACGATAGGCATAACAAGTGTCGACAAAATCTGATGATGGGAACTTGTTCGTACGTGTCCACAGTCTAAAAATCCATTTGAATGCAAATCCTAGTTGCTCATTTTTTTGAGTAATGACAAAATAATTTTGTAAGTTTTTAGCCTATTTACCAAATATAAGCGTAAATATCAACATATATTTTCATATATTTACAATTAATATTGTTATAAATTAGTGTCCATAGACCTATAATGTTATCGATAGTAGGTACTCGAAGTTAAAGAGACACGAAAACATGAAACTAATATTTAGTTTGACTAAGATAAATAATATTTCCTTCAAGATTGTTTGAGATTTTAAGCTGTTACCTATTGTTAATGGTCAACAAACCGCAACTTCTATGTACCCCTCTCCTTATTGTTTTGTAACTTTGAGGGACTTGAGACAAAATTAGTAAGAACATTATAATAACAAACACAATAAGGCAGAAGGGAATAGTAATGAGCAAAATCAGGGGGGAGATATAAGGGATCCGAACGATGATATGTGTGCTGCAAGGGTTCGTCAATCACCTCTTTTGTGATGGTTTAGTCCCACTGGTGCACAGTGTTTCGAATGAGATGTCTAGCTGCACAAAACTAAAACAGGAAATAGCATAAATGTTTGGGTGCAATACTTCAGAAATTGTCCAATTAGAATAAAACGGTATGTTATTTTGTTGTTTGACAACCCTGGAAACATGGGGAGCACTCAAAGTTGCTATTAATTTGTCTTAAAAAATATGGTGCACGAAATCGGTCTGTTTTCAATAGAATGCAAGTGCTAAAAGTATGTAATAAATTTAAAAAAAAAAAATTTTAAATTCATATCGTAATATTTTTTAAAAATCGTAGAAAAAATAGTAAATTTGCATGTACAAAAAAAGTTTGTGTTCGCAGCAGCGCTTAATATGTGCAAAGAAAGCACTTCGAAATAAACAAAAATTAAAATCGAAAACTTTTGGCTAATTATTTAGAGGCAAAAGGAAAGGCCTACAAAAAAGCTTGTAGACTCAATTCATGGTGACCCAGACGTGATGTCGGCTAGGACGATTTTTATTATCAAATTTTGGTCAAAAAAAATTTGTAAAATTTCGTTAATTTTTGTCAAATTTATCTTTGTATTTCGCCACGAAACTAACTTAGCTAAAGTTTTTATTTATCGCTACCGTGTTGCCTTCCGTTAATCGAACGGTCTCGAAAAAGGCAATTCAGAAAAGTTCAGTTCATCGCTCGTGTGTTGCTTTCCGTTAGTCGAACGGTCTCGAAAAAGCAATGCAATCAAAAGACAGTGACGTCGCATCAGGTGCCGCTGGTTTCGTCTCTGCTCAGCCGCGCATACTTTTCTACAAAAAGAAAAGCGCTGCAACACTAAAACAGTTGCAGGAATCAAAACTGGAAATTGGTAACTATCAAGACCTGGATGTGGTTGCACTGACTGTTCACTTAGAACATGTCGATCGTCTGCGTACAGATTTCGAAACCTTTCAATCGAGCCTTGAAGAGGCTGACCTGTTTTCACAAAGGTCTACTTAAGCGTCAAGGCAGCTCTATTAAGAGAACTCAATGCACACAACAATACGTCAACGCCACAATCGTCAACCGCACGTCATTTTTCAGTTGACGATCATCACCCTTCTTTTATTATATCGAATCCGAAATCGCGATTGCCAGCATTGCAGTTACCAAAATTCGGCGGATCGTACACAGATTGGCCGGATTTCTTCTCCATGTTTTCTACGATCATCGATAAGGAAGCGGAATTGAGCAAAATTGAGAAGTTTCAGCACTTACGTTTGTGACGGTCGCCTGCACGTGCAAGTAAAAAAATAGAAAAATAGAAGTGTTAGTAAGTGGTAGAATTGCAACGATGCATCCCTCGTCAGATAGAATCGACCAGTGCTGCCAGTCTAAAAAAAAAAAAAAGAATAAATAAGCAAAAAAATTGGACACACCATTACGAACTGACAAAAAAATTAGAGAGAGTGACTGCCCGCATGGTTTCTCTCGGATACAGTGAAAGAGAAGGCATTTCCGGTTACCAGATCTGAAAAGAAAAAAAAGAAGAAAATTCGAGACATCACTGAACACCGAATAAAATATAAAATTAATTGATTAAAAACAAAAACACAAAAACCAAATAAACTTGATATTAACACGGACAACAATAGGCAAAGGAAAGAAAAATAGCTACATGTGACACCACAGAATACCAACAGCAACAGGAGAAAGAAAACAACAATAAAAAGAAAAGGCTGACCGATGGAGCGCCCCGTGAAAAGTCTCTGACCGGCGGAGCACCCCCAGAAAAAAAAGGGTTACCATCTTCCGTCAACTGAACCTGAAAAAAAACTGCAAGAAAGCTGAAAAGAAATAAAAGAAGATAAGTAAATGTGAAAGTGAAGTTTTGTACAAAAAAATATATGTTTGAGTCTTAAGAAAAAAAGAGGTTTTGGTGGATTGTAATAGTGTTTTAGTTGTATGCAAATATTTTGAAGGTGGCGTTCATAGAACCGCGTTAGGGTTAGGTATAGGTATTTTTTTTGGGCCCAAGAAGAGTTCTAGTTACCCCCCTATTTAGACAGCGTAGTAAAAAGCCTAGTAAAGGGCATATTTTAAGCCATTTTTCAGGGTGTTCAAACACAACGAAAAACCTAAAACTACAATAAAAGCCGAATTAAAAAATACACCAAAGGAAAATGTACAACTACAAATCTGAAAAGAAAACTAAATAATAAACATATATTTAATCTGTAAAAAAAAAATAACTGGAAATTGAAATCTAAACATACTTCACCTACACATATACTAACCTGAAAATACCTACCAGTCACTGCATATATATTTATTTGGAAATTATTAACTTTTTTGTGAACTTCTATGTAAACCTGAAAAATCAAAAAGAAAAATACTAGAAAAAAATTATACAAATTAAACTACATATATACTTACCTGAAGAGTACTTACCTATACTTGCTCACACATACTTACCTAAAAAAAAAAAAAGAGAAACTTTGCTTGTTGTTAACCTGAAAAAGAAATATGTAAATGAAAAGTTAAATGTTAATTGATTGATTTTAATTGTAGTGGAATGTAAAGAAACGTATCGTGAAGTAACGTAAGAAATAAAAAAAAAAAAAATTGTTCAATACTTACCGAATAATTCCCTGAAAAGAAAAGATATGATAAATTAAATTTAATATTCAATATATTTGTTTGTCTATACTTACCCTTATACTTACCCGTCCTTATGTTTAATTATTAATTTTAATGTTATTTGTAAGTTAATTCTCTTCATGTTCCTAAATATAATGTATAAGTCCGATATTTCGAAATCTTTTTGAGTTTTTTTTATCAAAAATAATGTGGTGCTAGGGAATTAAGAATCGGTTGAGGATGCAGTAGGAGAAGGCGATGTGCGGATTAAGGGGCATCCATTTAAATAGTGATGGCAATTTGGATGCCAAAGGATGGCTACTTTAGCAGTCATATGGGGAGGGCCCATCCACGGTGCGAACCACCAAAGCACCAACTGACTTGGCAGTCATTGCTCGATGCCAATCTAGTACGTTCCCTTTGTTTCTTCTGTTCGATTTTCTTTGTGTATTGGTCTCGTTTAATGTTGCATGTTTAATTTTTTTATGGCACGCAAATTTGTTTTTTGAACGACAGCAGGGAGCAAAAGTTCCCGCGACATTCGGCGAGCTTAAGCCGAGCGCAAGACGTGCCAGACCCTCGCTCCAAACACAAGCAAACTGCTCGTTACAAAATGGCGCCCAACGTACGAGCTTCTTTAACGAAGGCATCGTTTAAATTTTGTTTGTCGGTTCGAAGTGCGTTCATCAGTCCCGGACATTTGGACATAGTTCCGAATATGCCGCGTTGCGGTGAAGCTTCGGCGAATCCCCAAATGAATGTTTTTGTTGTTTCGTTTTTTTTTGTTTTTTTTCATCGCTTAATTGTTTGTAGATGTTGTCATCAGTCCCGGACAATCGGACCTTGCTCCGATTATGCCGCGTTGCGGTGAAGCGTCGACGAATTGTTGAGTGATGTTTAGTGTTATGTTTTTAGATTAGATTTTTGTCTCCTCTCTTGTCCAACGTCAGTCATGTTTCTTACGGTCCATAGTGACCAGGAGCATTTGCGGCGGGTGTCAAGGGTGGGAATTTTGTGATTTTGTAAATGTATTGTTGTATCTTTTGTTCGTAGTAGAGTAGTATCTTGAGCAAGATTGTGTGTAGTCGTGGGTTCGATGGTTTTTGTTGAAAAATTTTCGAAACCTGCTGCTATACAGTAGCTACAGCATACTGGTTCTAATTAAATATTAGAGCACAGTCATGCATATGTTAGCAACTTACCATCTTGTTCAAGTCTATAATTGAAATTTCGTAAATCGTCCTTCGTAGCCGCTGTAAAAGACTCAACCGTGTTAAAGTTAAAAAGAAAGGAAAGATTTAAAAAGTGTTTTTGTAAATTTACATTTTTCAGAAAGTAAATGAACAAAGTCTAAAACTTAAAAATTAAATAAATTATTTTTACAAATTCTTTAAAAACTTAAACCTAGAAATAAAACTTTAAAATTTTGGATAATTTTTTTTGGAATTTTTGATTAAAACTTATAACTAAAAAAATTAAAATCTAAAATTACAATTAAAACTTAAAAACTACATTACAAATTTAAATTAAATCTTATTTAAGACTTAAACTAAAATAAATTAAAATCGTTGATTTCTAAAAATAATTTTTTTTTGAATTACAAATTTTCGTTATCCTTTCGTAAACTTTAAGTTGTATTTTTTAAGTGGCTAGTAGATATATTGGTGGTTGGTTACATATTAGTTTTTTTTTCTCGTTTTTCGTACTTTAAGTTTTTTTTGCTATTATTTATTAATTTATTTATATTTTTTTCATTTATTTACTATTTATACATTTAAGTGTAGTGTAGTCCTATTTTTTTTTATTATTTATTCTATTTATACATTTTTATTATTTATTACCTATTTTTTTTAAATTTTGGTTTTGTAATAATGAGCCAATATAATACCCGTTCAGGTGGAAGAGGCATAAGGAGAACAGATGCAAGTCTAAATTTAAGTGATATGACCGTGCCCACCACAACAATTACAAATTCAATGGCGTCAAATACGCAAGGAACAACAACAAATACTGATGCTAACCACAGTGGTTCATCTGGGTCTCAATTAAATGCGACCATCACTTCACCTCAGTTTAGCAGCTTAACTGCACAAACCATTCGAGAGGAAGTAAGGCAAAGAGAAGTAAATGAAAACGGAATCATTAATTCAGCGACGAGAGTGGATGGGCAAGGTACGACGTTACGCGATTATGTTAGCGCATCAGTGGGAGCCGCACAGGCTAGTATATTGAGTCAGTTTGAACAGATAGTTGCTAGATTGGTACCGCGAATAGTCAGCGATTCAATCCAAGCTGAACTACAACGCATTCAAAATCCCTCTACACACTTTAACCAAGCTGGTATTGGAGAACTGAATGCGACGGCTTCAGAAGTTAGGGAATCTGATCCGAGTGAACATTTTCAAGCTCAGCCCCCACTACCACCAACCAATCGAAATCAGGGTTTTGACCGGAGTAGGCCATCTTATCCATACGAACAACATGAATATCAATTTCCCCCTCATAACCAACAGCAACAATCAAATATACAACAAAACAATGCGGCTAATTATTCTTATCATTTTCGGAATCCGGTACCCATACGATACCATCTAGATAAATGGGGCCTTAAATTTGATGGTTCTTCAAAGACGGTGACCATCGAAGATTTTTTATTTAGAGTGGAAGCGATACGGGAAGATCGAAACTGTCCGTGGTCAGAGCTTTTGAAGCACTTCCATCAACTTTTATCGGGAGAGGCGTACGAGTGGTTTTGGTCATTTAGACGGCAACACCCTCAGCCCGAATGGGAGGATTTGAAGTTGGCCATGCTTCGGAAATTCCGAAGACATGAGAGCGACTATGAGATTCAGCGGAAGATCATGGAGCGCAGACAGTATTCAAATGAAACGGTGGAAGAGTTCCACAGTGCTGTCATTACACTGAAAAATCAGTTGCGGATGCCCATACCTGAGTATGAACTGGTGCGGATCGTTAAAGACAATTTAAAAGATGGGATAGTGCAGCTAGTTTTTCCGATGACTATCCACACAATGGATCAGTTGTTGGAAGAATGTCGTCGAGCAGAGCGAAACATCGCCAAGCGACAGCCTAATCGCGAGCACTATAGAAATCCCAGTTACAAACGCGTCAATGAGTTGGAAGAGGTTGATCCTCAATATAAATTTTTTGAAGTTGAAGCACTGAACAGAGCTAATGAGACCCAGGCACGACAGCCCTTAAAGTGCTGGAACTGTAGACAGGTGGGTCACAGTTTTTTTGAATGTCCATCGTCCGTCCGTAATATTTTCTGCTTCAAGTGTGGGTGGGAGAACGTCATAACCCCCAAATGTCCTAAGTGTCAGGGAAACTACCAGAGGAGCACTCAGAGCGCCGGGGCAGGGTGCTCAACTCAGACTCAAACCCCGTAAATATTAGTCATTCAGTCCCTTTAATTGTAGTCAATAGAAATTTAAGTAGTAGTATTAAGAAAGTCCGCGAAATTGTCCCGTATCATGTTAGGTTAGAAAATTATTTAATTAGACGTAAGCAAATTTTTGATGATGTCCCCTTGAGTGAGAAGGTCTTAGATATCCGAGCGCGATACACTGCAAGAAAGCAAGAACGCAAACATATCGCGGAGGCGAGTATTCCATTTGGGACTGATTATCGGCCATATATGGACATATTTCTAAATGGCCACCGAATCAAAGGCTTGATGGATAGTGGAGCAACGGTTAGCTGTTTGGGAAAGGACTGTTTGGATCTTGTATCCAAACTGAAAATCCCAATACTCGACTACTGTTCCATTATAAAAACCGCCGATGGCCGAGGTCAGTCTATCGTTGGAAAAATTCGTGCCGAGATTAAATGTCGTGATCGAGTTGAGTGTATTACGTTGTATCTGGTTCCTTCTTTGTCCCAAGTGCTATACCTCGGTATAGATTTTTGGAATACGTTCAATGTTTCCCCATGTTTTGTCAGCAGTTTAAGTATAGAATCTTCGTCTCAATCATGTGAGTCAGATAGTCCTAAAATGCATGTTTTAACGTCAACTCAAAAGCAGATGTTAGAGTCAGCCAAAAATGAATTTAGGTGTTATACAAAATTTGGATTAGGGAAAACTAATTTAGAACAGCATTCTATTGACACCGGAGATGCCACCCCTAAAAAGGTGCGGTATTATCCGATATCTCCAGCTGTGCAAAAATTGACCTACGAGGAGTTAGATAGAATGTTGGGTCTGAAGGTTATTGAGCCCGCACCTCACGCTAGCTGGAACAGCAGAACGACCCTTGTCATAAAACCAGGCAAAAATCGGTTATGCCTTGATGCAAGAGAGTTAAATAAAGTGACGGTTAAGGACGCTTATCCGTTGCCAAATATTGACGGTCTTTTGAGTCGACTCGGCGATACCTATTTTATATCTGCTGTGGACTTAAAAGACGCGTTTTGGCAAATTCCACTAGCAGAATCGGATCGTTCGAAAACCGCTTTCACTGTTCAGGGTAGACCACATTACCAGTTCACGGTAATGCCCTTCGGTCTCTGCAACGCTGCGCAGCGTCTATGCAGACTCATGGACAAAGTGATTCCGTCCGAACTACATGATCGTGTTTTTGTCTATCTGGACGATTTACTTGTTGTATCGTCAAACTTTGAAACTCACTGTGATATTTTAAAAACTGTTGGTGAACGTCTGTCCGAAGCCAATCTTACTATTAACATGTCCAAGTCTAAATTTTGTTTTACAGAGCTTAAGTATTTAGGTTATATTGTAGGAGATGGAAAATTAAAAACCGACCCTAGCAAGGTTGAAGCCATCAGCAAAATTAATATTCCGAAAACTGTGAAGCAAGTGAGACAATTTCTTGGTACTGCTGGATGGTATCGGAAATTTATTAAAGATTTTGCAACCCTAACAGCACCTATCACCGATACATTGAAAAAGTCAACGAAGTTTGTTTTCACGCCCGAGGCGATAAAATCATTTAATTTATTAAAAAAAGCGTTAGTGTCCAGTCCAGTCCTTGTCAGTCCGAATTTTAAAAAGCCTTTCTTTGTACAATGTGATGCGTCAAATGTGGGAATGGGAGCTGTTCTCTTTCAAAAAGATGAGAATGATGAAGAACACCCTATAGGATATTATTCCCAAAAATTGAATGCCGCTCAGAAAAATTATTCCGTCACTGAAAAAGAGTGTCTGGCAGTGGTAACAGCTATCGCTAAGTTTAGGCCATACATTGAGATGATGCCATTTACCGTGATAACGGATCACTCAAGTTTAAAATGGCTCATGAAGCAAAATGACTTAAGTGGTAGGCTGGCGAGGTGGAGCTTAAAGCTGCAGGGCTACGCGTTCGATATCGAGCATCGAAAAGGGTCGAAAAATGTTGTACCCGATATGTTATCGCGTTTTGACATGGAAGAACTGAGTTTGGAGGAAAGCAACGATGTTGTAGATTTAGGGTCCGATGAGTTTAAGAACGAAAAATATTTGAAATTAATCCAAACAGTAGAGGAAAATGAAGATAGGTTACCCGATGTGAAAGTAATCGACGGGTACGTTTATAAACGCACAAAATTTTATAATGGTGAACCGAACGACGAAGACCATGTATGGAAATTGTGGTTGCCTAATGAGCTGACCATTGAAGTGATGCGAAAATCACATAAATCACACGAAGGATTCACAAAAACGTTGAGTAGGGTACGTGAATATTTTTATTGGCCACGGATGTGCACTGAAGTGAGAGAATTTGTAAGAGGGTGTAGTGTCTGCAAAGAATGTAAGCATTCAACTCAGACACTTCGTCCTACTATGGGAGCCGAAGTCACTACCAGTAGGCCATTTCAAAAAATCTATATCGATTTTCTTGGCCCGTATACCAGATCAAAATCTGGCAACTCTTTTATTTTTATTGTTCTTGATCACCAGACTAAATTTGTGTTGCTAAAGGCATTGCGAAAAGCAACTGCAAAATCAGTAAATAAATTTTTGACAGAAGAGGTTTTCCACAAATTTGGAGTACCAGAAATTATCCACTCAGATAATGGGAAACAGTTTGTTGGAAAAGAGTTCAAAGAGTTAGTAGGAATGTTTGGTATTCGACACATGCGAACCGCCTCTCATGCACCACAATCAAATGCAAGTGAGAGAGTCAATCAATCCATTTTAACTTCTATCAGGGCTTTTCTCGAAAACGACCAAAGAGAATGGGACGAAAATCTTTCAAACATCGAATGCTCTCTGCGCTCCTCAATACACGCGTCAATAGGAGTAACACCCTATTTCGCTCTTTTCGGAAACAATATGATCACTCACGCGAGTGCGTATCAGATTGCCAAGAAACTCGATATTTTAGAAGATGGGGAAATGCAAATAATAACAAAACACGACAAAATGCAAATAATACGAGATAAAATACGAAAGCGTCTTCATAATGCATATGAAAAAAATGTTAAAACGTATAATCGTCGAAGTCGAGAAATCCATTTTCACGTTGGACAAGAGGTCTTTAGAAAAAATTTTGTACAAAGCGATTTTGCGAAAGGGATAAACGCAAAATTGTGTCGCCCATGGCTAAAATGCAGAATCGTCAAACCAGTTGGTAAAAATCTTTACGACGTAGAAAATCTACAAGGCAAATCTGTAGGCGTTATACACGCACAACATCTCAAACAATAAAAAAAAAATAAATAAATAAAAATAAAAATAAAAAAACAAATTACAAAAATTGCCCAGGAAACAGAAAAATAAATAGAAATATAACTAGAAATAGAAATAGTAGTACATTTTTGTTATACGAAAACTTATCTAAAATAAGAATAAATTATAAAATAAGAAACAAAAAAGTTCAATTCACCGCATGAAGATCACCGCTGGGACATCCAGAGTCCAGGGATATACATTTTCCATGTTGTGCTTTTAGCTTCGTCATCCTTAAATGTATGTAGTTGTGTTGCTGGCAACAGATCTGCAAGAAAAATAAAAAAAAACAACATGTTGGTGAAAACATACCACCTCAAACAAATACGCATGTACCTGGACAAGACTGTTTTAGCAATCTGGAAAAACTCCCGTGATCCTTCATCTGTGATATTAGTATTAAGTTTAATTATTTATACATTTTTTTTTAAGTTTATTTATTCAATTATTTATACATATATTTATACACTTATCTATTTCTTAATTTATTTCGTCCATCTCTATTTATTTAATTATTTATTTTTATTGATTTTTTTGTTATTTATTCAGTTTTTCGTTCCTCTATATATTTATTAAATTATTTGCCTATTTATTAAAATATAAACGTATTTTATAAATTTTTTATTCATATAATATTGGATTAGCTCGTTCCTTCCGTAGTCAAAATGTGTAACCGTTTATTGCATGTCCCCGGATGTAGTCTTAGTGCAGTCGCCCGGAAGCTGTCATTGCAACCTATTGATGCTCACAGGCTTGCATCCAATAGTTTGTGGTGTGACGGTCGCCTGCACGTGCAAGTAAAAAAATAGAAAAATAGAAGTGTTAGTAAGTGGTAGAATTGCAACGATGCATCCCTCGTCAGATAGAATCGACCAGTGCTGCCAGTCTAAAAAAAAAAAAAAGAATAAATAAGCAAAAAAATTGGACACACCATTACGAACTGACAAAAAAATTAGAGAGAGTGACTGCCCGCATGGTTTCTCTCGGATACAGTGAAAGAGAAGGCATTTCCGGTTACCAGATCTGAAAAGAAAAAAAAGAAGAAAATTCGAGACATCACTGAACACCGAATAAAATATAAAATTAATTGATTAAAAACAAAAACACAAAAACCAAATAAACTTGATATTAACACGGACAACAATAGGCAAAGGAAAGAAAAATAGCTACATGTGACACCACAGAATACCAACAGCAACAGGAGAAAGAAAACAACAATAAAAAGAAAAGGCTGACCGATGGAGCGCCCCGTGAAAAGTCTCTGACCGGCGGAGCACCCCCAGAAAAAAAAGGGTTACCATCTTCCGTCAACTGAACCTGAAAAAAAACTGCAAGAAAGCTGAAAAGAAATAAAAGAAGATAAGTAAATGTGAAAGTGAAGTTTTGTACAAAAAAATATATGTTTGAGTCTTAAGAAAAAAAGAGGTTTTGGTGGATTGTAATAGTGTTTTCGTTGTATGCAAATATTTTGAAGGTGGCGTTCATAGAACCGCGTTAGGGTTAGGTATAGGTATTTTTTTTGGGCCCAAGAAGAGTTCTAGTTACCCCCCTATTTAGACAGCGTAGTAAAAAGCCTAGTAAAGGGCATATTTTAAGCCATTTTTCAGGGTGTTCAAACACAACGAAAAACCTAAAACTACAATAAAAGCCGAATTAAAAAATACACCAAAGGAAAATGTACAACTACAAATCTGAAAAGAAAACTAAATAATAAACATATATTTAATCTGTAAAAAAAAAATAACTGGAAATTGAAATCTAAACATACTTCACCTACACATATACTAACCTGAAAATACCTACCAGTCACTGCATATATATTTATTTGGAAATTATTAACTTTTTTGTGAACTTCTATGTAAACCTGAAAAATCAAAAAGAAAAATACTAGAAAAAAATTATACAAATTAAACTACATATATACTTACCTGAAGAGTACTTACCTATACTTGCTCACACATACTTACCTAAAAAAAAAAAAAGAGAAACTTTGCTTGTTGTTAACCTGAAAAAGAAATATGTAAATGAAAAGTTAAATGTTAATTGATTGATTTTAATTGTAGTGGAATGTAAAGAAACGTATCGTGAAGTAACGTAAGAAATAAAAAAAAAAAAAATTGTTCAATACTTACCGAATAATTCCCTGAAAAGAAAAGATATGATAAATTAAATTTAATATTCAATATATTTGTTTGTCTATACTTACCCTTATACTTACCCGTCCTTATGTTTAATTATTAATTTTAATGTTATTTGTAAGTTAATTCTCTTCATGTTCCTAAATATAATGTATAAGTCCGATATTTCGAAATCTTTTTGAGTTTTTTTTATCAAAAATAATGTGGTGCTAGGGAATTAAGAATCGGTTGAGGATGCAGTAGGAGAAGGCGATGTGCGGATTAAGGGGCATCCATTTAAATAGTGATGGCAATTTGGATGCCAAAGGATGGCTACTTTAGCAGTCATATGGGGAGGGCCCATCCACGGTGCGAACCACCAAAGCACCAACTGACTTGGCAGTCATTGCTCGATGCCAATCTAGTACGTTCCCTTTGTTTCTTCTGTTCGATTTTCTTTGTGTATTGGTCTCGTTTAATGTTGCATGTTTAATTTTTTTATGGCACGCAAATTTGTTTTTTGAACGACAGCAGGGAGCAAAAGTTCCCGCGACATTCGGCGAGCTTAAGCCGAGCGCAAGACGTGCCAGACCCTCGCTCCAAACACAAGCAAACTGCTCGTTACACGTTCATGCTTAAAGGACTGCGCGCTGGACACCATTAAATCGCTAGAAGTTTGTGAAGATAATTATGACAGGGCTCTTGAATTATTGTAAAATCGATTCGATAATAAGCGTTTGAACTTTCAGGCACATATTCGAAGTATTTTTGATGTAGACAGCGTCAGAGATGCCCCAGTTTCGAATTTGCGAAAGTTACGCGCTTTAGAAACGACGAGCACCAAAGAACAACTTGCTGATGGTATACTCATTCATTTGATATCGCAAAAACTCGACATAAAATCTAGAACGAGATGGGAAGAGGAATCGTCAATCAACAAAATACCTACATGGAGTACGATGGCAGCGTTTTTACAAAAGAGGTGCCAGATGTTGGAGAATCTGGCTATTTGTTACAATCGTGTCTATCAGGCTGTTGTCGTCAATGCTCAGCGAAGCATTACTCGTTGCTGCATTTGTTTTCCAGTCCTCAATCTACTGAAGTTTCTGTCGAGACGCCTGCCATTACTACGCTACCCCCACCTTGTGCTGTTGAAGAATCTACACTATTGTCGGCTGATAATTCTCAGCTTCGTTCAGTGCATGAACACTTCGTATTTATTGCCACAGCTATCGTTTTTGTAAAAAATAGAAATGGTTCTCTAATTCCGTGCAGAGTAATATTGGATTCAGCTTCACAACTTCAATTCGTAACCAATCGCTTCGTTAATCAATTTCAGTTAAAACGAAGAAATTCGACAACTTTTATTTCTGGCATTGGCCAAACTGATAGTACAACAGAATATGTAGTAGACATCAGTATGCATTCTCGTATTCAAAATTACAACGCACAGCTCAATGCTGTCGTAGTGCCCACTATAACAGACAACCACCCGAGTCGCACTTTAAACAATATCGATTGGAACATCCCCTCAAGCGTAAAACTAGCGGATCCTTACTTTTTCAAATAGCAACGAATCGATGTTTTGATAGGCGCTAGTCTCTTTTTTGAGCTATTGTGTGTAGGACAAATCCATCTAAACGATAATTTGCCATTGCTGCGAAAAACCAGATTAGGGTGGATCGTTTCGGGTGGTGCACAATTTACCATCGAAGGCTCTGCTCGCGTCGCTCAGGGCTTAGCTGTCACAAATCGCCAAAATAGTCAACTTTCAGATTTGGACTACAATCAAACTATAGACAATTTGGTCAAGAAATTTTGGGAAGTCGAAAGGGTCTTTGAAAACACACCTCAATTCACCAAAGAGGAACTTCAATGTGAGCAACATTTGGTTGAAAATTACACTCGATTGGAGAGTGGTGAATATTCTGTTCGCTTGCCAATGAATTGCAGCAGACGTTTTGGAAAAAGTGGAGTAGCGAATATTTAACACTGTTGCAGCAGCGCACTAAATGGCAATCTTCAACACCAAACATTACAATCGGTTCGATGGTCTTACTGAAGGACGACAATTTACCCCCTCTTAAGTGGCAGCTAGGCCGCATTACTAAAGTCATACAAGGGGATGACGGCACCGTGCGCGTCGCACTCATTCGTACCAGCAGTGGCATTCTAAAGCGTGCAGTCGCTAAGCCTTGTGCACTTCCAATTGAGGTGAACAGGTTTGAAAGCACATCCTTTCAAAGGGCGGAGGATGTTCGCAGCAGCGCTTAGAATATGTACATTAACATTTTTCTTATTTTAACATTCATCTTTAAATGCATAGTTGACATCACTAAAGATTGTCTATTAAGTAATGTTCTATCATCAAGTGGTTGCTTGTTATTTTCTTCGACATAAAAAACTCTCTCTGTAATTTGGCAATCACTCACTTCGTCATTTTCGTCTGCCAAGGAAGCACAGCAAAGAAAGCACTTCGAAATAAACAACAATTAAAATCGAAAACTTTTGGCTAATTATTTAGAGGCAAAAGGAAAGGCCTACAAAAAAGCTTGTAGACTCAATTCAGTTTGTTTAGACTTTTTCTTATAGGTCGCTTTTTTGCGTCCTCTAATACCTTAGCAAGTACTACTGAGAATTACATATAGTATCAGAATGCAAGATCCCGGAGTGCGGTCTCGTGTGGGCTATGAGTTACAGCGTCCGTCCGTATATATGAGTTTTTCTCGATAACTGCCGTAATTTTTGAGCTATCGACTCCAACTTTGGCAGTTGTATTCTTTTTGCGTCTTTTTAAATGGTATTGAAAATGGGCAACATCGGATAATAACTACGCATACCTCCAGAACAAGCATATGTATACAACAAAAAAGTGATATACTCGATTGGAAATGTCAAGAAATAGATACATATAATGGGTCAAAATTGGGTTTTGGGACGAAATCTTTTTTGGTGGATTCGATTGGAAATTTTTAGGTTTTGGCTCCAAAATAACTTATAAATGGCTCAAAATGTTAGTTAGATAGTTCACTCTCTAGATTATTATAAGTCTTTTAAGTCATAAAAGACATTTTCGTAACGCTACTTTTAGAAAAATAGTCAAATAATAGACATTTAATTACATAGCACAACCCCACCAAATTTGAACATTTGGAATTTGAATTTTATGACGCTGAACAAGATGGCGATCTTGGAATTTTTCTGTCACGTTTTTGAGAAATGTATGATCAAGAAGTTAAAAAATGGTCGAATAGGCAAAACAAAATAGTGTATCAAAACAAAACGATTTTTTTGAAAACGTTATACGTCATCGTTAGGTGCCTATTCTTTTTTTTGAATATATGAACAATTTATTTTTTCGGTAAATATTACCAAACTTTGTACGCAAAAAAAAAAAAAGTAGCTCAATTCAACATAAAAGTATACATATTTTTGTTCGAGATATTCATAATACTCAGTAACTAAGAATGGTTTTTCTGGGACTAAATTGATCAAAAACATTAAAAAATCCCCAAATAAACGGACTTGCGTTGGCTAGAAATTGCTTTTATAATTGTTCATAATGTTTATTTGGCTATAACAAAAAACTTTCCCAAAACAACTGTATTTTTTGAGATTTTTTCAAATTTGCTTACGACATCATAAAAAAAAAATTTTCTGGCAAAAGATTTTTAAATTTTTAATTTTATAAAACCAAAATAAAACTATTGGAAAAAAAACCAAAAAATTGGGTCGATCGGACAACGGGAAGACGTGGCACATCGTACCTGGAGAATTCTTCAATTAGTTGCATTATCGTCTTTATCCATACAAATTCGAATCTTCAAAAAATTACAAAAAAGGTCAACACATTTGTATCCAGTAGGGTATCTGAAATTCAAGACTGGTCACACCAAAACTTCCTGGCGGAATGTGCCATCGAAACAAAATCCAGCTGACTTAGCATCACGCGGATGTACAGTAGCTGAGCAACAGGAATCTTATTGGTTTGATGGTCCTCAATTTCTGCTTAAACCCGAAGCCAGTTGGCCAATAAACGAACATTTCGTTCTTTCGACAGAACATGAAATGGAAATCCAAGATGCTTCTCACTGTAGGTGATGAAACAAACCGTATTGTGGAGTTGATATTACACCAATCATCTTATGAGAAACTGATTCGCATATGTGCTAAGATTCGCAAAGGAACATAAATTGGCATTTCTAAAACTAATTGAGATCACACAATGCAAAAAACAGTTTGAGTGGTTTTTATTGCATTTTTGGATTCTACTAGTCAGAATAAGCGATACACTAAAAGGGTTTGTTCAAATTCGTGGCATACCATATTTTTTCACGATATTTGTCTTTAAAAAATGCCGTTTTTGTCAACTTTGCAGTGTTTTAAATCTGGCTTTTTGTATGAACCACTCTACCTTTTTGATAGAGAGGCATTTCTTACATATATTTTAACGAATCCTCAAAGGAGCTACGAGAAGCGGTTGTTAACCGCGTCGCTATCTCAATTTTCATAACTGTCTGTATTGCCAAATAATTTTTTGTGTTTGAAAATTTTGATAGGCTGGTAACTTTGACAAAACCTGTTAGTGTAACAATAATTATGACTAGTAGAATCCGAAAATACAAAAAAAAACACTCAAAAGTTTTTTTTGTCGCAAAGTGCAATATTCCAATATTCCTTTCCAACATTTATCGAAGATAACACTGAAAAGCGGAAAAAAAACAGGAAACAAATTAATAGGGCGAAGAAACGATTCAATTGTGCAGATGAGCAGTCAAAATATATGAAATTTGACAGTTCTTTTAAGCAACTGCGCATTTTCGAGGGGTTTCCCACTTTAAATGAATACCCTTAATGTTTGGGTCGTTTAATTGCCTACCAACGAAAACAATTTTTGAGTATTTTTTTTTGGTAGGCAAATAAATGAACTAATAGTTTAACGAATAGTTTTTTCCCATATTTTTATTTTACCCCCAACTGTTACTAAAATACTAAAAAGGAAATAAACAAATTTTTTGAAAATTGCGAGCTCAATGTATTGCCGATGGTCGCGAAAAATTCGAGTGTCCTATTTGCCGTGAAGAAGTTAAGGACACGATGCAGATCTTTTTATAAATACATATTTCATATTTTTTATTTGTTTCCATTTTAGTGGAAAATTTATACCTACTTATGTATAACATACATACATTTATATCTGGCTGTTAATATATGTATAAGCTTACATATAATAATGAATTAAATGACACTTCATATTTTTGAATTGGGAGTTGTTTCATTTCCGTTGGGACTTATTTCATTGGGAGTTAATTCATTTTTGTTGGGACTTATTTTTTCATTATGAAATAACTCCCAATTATTGGGAGCTATATCATTTTTCTCTTTGGGAGTTATTTTACTTTTTGAAGTTGGAAGTTATTTCATTTTTGTTGGGCCTTATTTCATTGGGACTTATTTCATTTGGGAGTTATTTCACGGTACCTCCTTTGCGGTCCCCCCTCCACATACGATTTTTTTCGTTTCTCGACCAGAGGAATCAACTGGCGGAGATTTATTGTCTTGTTCAGGGACACCCAGTATAAACTTAATTTTTTGTGGTTTTTCTAAAAAAAAAACTATTGAAATTAGCGTTAAAATATGCCAAAATAATAAATAGAAAACAGGTATTTACCAGTATAAACTTCATTTTTTGTGGTTTTTCCAAAAAAAAACTATTGAAATTAGCGTTAAAATATGCCAAAATAATAAATAGAAAACAGGTATTTTATAATACTTTTTTGGAATTTCTACTTGCTGTCTTCCATACCTGAAATATGAAAACATGTTAATTGGAGAAATTGGAACAAACCCGTATACTCAAAAAAAGTCTAGGTATTTTGTCCACCTAGAATTGTATTCTATCCCATAGTGAGACGCCCCCCTACTCTTATCACTGAGAAATCACAATTATTATCTTTGATGTTATGTAAAAAGGGGTTCAGTTTTTGAAGAACTTGTGATTTTAGTAACTTTTTAATTTCTTCTAATAGATCGCATTAAAACTACCAAAACGCTTTCAAAACTTTCTCAAAAATCGTAAGTTAAACCATAAAAATTTTTGATTTTTATTGTAGTAAAAAAAATTTGTTTATTTCCTTTTTAGTATTTTAGTAACAGTTGGGGGTAAAATAAAAATATGGGAAAAAAACTATTAGTTCATTTATTTGCCTACCAAATAAAAATACTCAAAAATTGTTTTCGTTGGTAGGCAATTAAACGACCCAAACATTAAGGGTATTCATTTAAAGTGGGAAACCCCTCGAAAATGCGCAGTTGCTTAAAAGGACTGTCAAATTTCATATATGTAAGAAATGCCTCTCTATCAAAAAGGTAGAGTGGTTCATACAAAAAGCAAGATTTAAACACTGCAAAGTTGACAAAAACGGCGTTTTTTAAAGACAAATATCGTGAAAAAAATATGGTATGCCACGAATTTGAACCAACCCTTTTAGTGTATCGCTTATTCTGACTAGTAGAATCCAAATATGCAATAAAAACCACTCAAACTGTTTTTTGCATTGTGTGATCTCAATTAGTTTTAGAAATGCCAATTTATGTTCCTTTGCGAATCTTAGCACATATGCGAATCAGTTTCTCATAAGATGATTGGTGTAATATCAACTCCACAATACGGTTTGTTTCATCACCTACAGTGAGAAGCATCTTGGATTTCCATTTCATGTTCTGTCGAAAGAACGAAATGTTCGTTTATTGGCCAACTGGCTTCGGGTTTAAGCAGAAATTGAGGACCATCAAACCAATAAGATTCCTGTTGCTCAGCTACTGTACATCCGCGTGATGCTAAGTCAGCTGGATTTTGTTTCGATGGCACATTCCGCCAGGAAGTTTTGGTGTGACCAGTCTTGAATTTCAGATACCCTACTGGATACAAATGTGTTGTCCATTTTGTAATTTTTTGAAGATTCGAATTTGTATTTCCTTCCTTTAGCTTCAGATTTTCTTATATATAATTGTTTTTCATCATTTACGTACAACACTTTACTGTTCCTTCTTTTGCCACCTATTATTTCGAACGCAAGACTTGTCATTTTTTTACCACTATAACACTATAACTTTACTGATCGAAATTCCATTGAAGACTGACTGCGGTATGCATTATTCTAAGTCAATAACTCAGCGGCGATTTTAGGACAGTTTTAAGAACCGTTACAAAAACACAAGAATTCATTGGAGTGTACTTTTAAGTGAAATGAAATAACTCCCAACAAAAATGAAATAACTCCCAATGGTAAAAAATAAATGAAATAACTCCCAACAAAATTTCGTTGGGAGTTATTTCATTTGGGAGTTATTTCATAATGAAGTAACTCCCAACAAAAAATTATGAAATAAGTCCCATCGCATTGGGAGTTATTTCATAATGAAATAAGTCCCAATTTGTATACAAAATTTTTGGGATTTATTTAATTTTTTATGGGGACTTATTTCATTTGGGAGTTATTTCACGGTACCCGCAAAGGAGCCTGTAAGGAGTTATAGGGCGATCTATGCAAAAAAATTTTAAAAAAGTGTTTTTACTGTTGGTTTTCTTACTTCTGAATTACTGTAGCTAGAAGGCTATTCTTAATAACAAAAACAACGGTCTAAAATACGTCAAAATCCGATCAACATAAGAAGCATTAATTTATTAGCATAGTCAAAAAATAAAATTTTGTTTGTGAAATTTTGTGTTTAATCATGAAAATTCTCTACAAAAAATCTTAGTAATTTTTTCTCTCTGATCAACAGTTTTTCCTATAATCAGATTTTGTGAACATACTTCTGATTTTTTCATGCAAAAATTTAAACTTTTTTAAGATTAAAATTGTAAATAATTTTTAGAATTTTAAGAATGAATTTCTGTATGAAAAAAATCCGAGTCCAATTCTGATTTATAGGAAAAACTGTTGATCGGAGAGAAAAAATAACTATGAATTATTTTGCAGGGAATTTTCAAGGAACAAAACTACAGCAATTCAAAAAAAAAACCAAAACAGAGTTTTCGAAATAATCATGATTAAACACAAAATTTTATTTTTTGACTTTGCTAATAAATTATTGCTATTTATGTTGATCGGATTTTGACGTATTTCAGACCGTTGTTTTTGTTATCAAATAAGCTTTCCAACCCGATTAAGAATAGCTTTCTAGCTAAAGTAGTTCAGAAGTAAGAAAAGCAACAGTGAAAACACATTTTTTTTTTTCATTTTTTCGCACAAATTGCCCTATAACTCCTAACAGGGTCGTTTGCGGTCCCCACTCCCGATACGATTTTTTTCGTTTCTCGACCAGAGGAATATATTAAACCAGAAGTATAATAAAGTTGTCACATTTTAGACCGGGAAAAAAATTTGCCAAGACGGTCAAAGCTACAAACCTCAGAATTTGTTCTTCGGTTCATTAACAACAACATATCATAACATTAGAGTTCACTTTTTTGGACTTTTTCCAGAAATCACGAGTTTTGTAAAATAACTCGGGGAAATAAAAAATTATAATAACAGATAAATAATTAATTTTTGTATGTATGTATTTTGTCACGCTGAATCCGAATATATTTATGCAATTTTTTCAGCAAGATCCATTTCGAAAAACGCACTGTTAGTAATTTTAGTATTATAGCTTTTGAACGAAAAGCACCAAATGTCTAGCGTATGTGCAAGCTATATAGCTCCAAATTTGTACGTAAGTTCATTAGCGACAACATAACAAAAAATTGCAACCCATTTTTTTGCATTCTCGGGAAAATAAAAAAAAAGCTTTCTCGCTTTTGTAATCCTCTTTGGCTAGTAAATGCCAAAGAGGATTGCAGTCGCACTGTGCGAAGATGCAGACATTGTTTTCACTATAAACCGAAATTACCCTATCGGGAAATTTGCCACCCGATAGGGTGAGTGCCCAACGACCCGTTCTGATATGTGGCGTAGAATTTTGTTGTCCAGTACACACTGTGCTTCAAGCAACGATAGGCATAAAAAGTGTCGACAAAATCTGATGATGGGAACTTGTTCGTACGTGTCCACAGTCTAAAAATCCATTTGAATGCAAATCCTAGTTGCTCATTTTTTTGAGTAATGACAAAATAATTTTGTATGTTTTTAGCCTATTTACCAAATATAAGCGTAAATATCAACATATATTGACAATTAATATTGTTATAAATTAGTGTCCACAGACCTATAATGTTATCGATAGTAGGTACTCGAAGTTAAAGAGACATACGAAAACATGAAACTTATATTTAGTTTGACTAAGATAAATAATATTTCCTTCAAGATTGTTTGAGATTTTAAGCTGTTACCTATTGTTCATGGTCAACAAACCGCAACTTCTATGTACCCCTCTCCTTATTGTTTTGTAACTTTGAGCGACTTGAGACAAAATAAGTAAGAACATTATAATAAAATACACAATAAGGCAGAAGGGAATAGTAATGAGCAAAATCAGGGAGGAGATATAAGGGATCCGAACGATGATATGTGTGCTGCAAGGGTTCGTCAATCACCTCTTTTGGGATGGTTTAGTCCCACTGGTGCACAGTGTTTCGAATGAGAGATCTAGCTGCACAAAACTAAAACAGGGAATAGCATAAATGTTTGGGTGCAATACTTCAGAAATTGTCCAATTAGAATAAAACGATATGTTATTTTGTTGTTTGACAACCCTGGAAGCATGGGGAGCACTCAAAGTTGCTATTAATTTGTCTTAAAAAATATGGTGCACGAAATCGGTCTGTTTTCAATTGAATGCAAGTGTTGAAAGTATGTAAAAAATTTAAAAATTCATATCATAATATTTTGTTAAAAATCGTAGAAAAAATAGTAAATTTGCATGTAAAAAAAAGTTTGTTTAGACTTTTTCTTATAGGTCGCTTTTTTGCGTCGTCTAATACCTTAGCAAGTACTACAGAGAATTACATGTAGTATCAGAATGCAAGATCCCGGAGTGCGGTCTCGTGTGGGCTATGAGTTACAGCGTCCGTTCGTATATACGAGTTTTTCTCGATAACTGCCGTAATTTTTGAGCTATCGACTCCAACTTTTGGCAGTTGTATTCTTTTTAAATGCTAGGGATCCCAAATTTTGGATTTATCCTTTTTGGGCCCTAGAAGGTGTTGGTGTTGAAAATGGCAACATCGGATAATAAGCACGCCTACCTCCAGTGTGCACGAATTTAATTATGAAAAGTTCAGATAAATCGGACAAACATATGTATACAACAAAAAAGTGATATATTCGATTGGAAATGTCAAGAAATAGATACATATAATGGGTCAAAATTGGGTTTTTTGGTGGATTCGATTGGAAATTTTTAGAAACGGATTTTGGATTTAAGTTTTGGCTCCAAAATAACTTATAAATGGCTCAAAATGTTAGTTAGATAGTTCACTCTCTGGATTATTATAAGTCATTTAAGTCATTCAAGACATTTTCGTTACGCTACTTTTAGACAAATAGTCAAATAATAGAAATTTAATTACATAACACCATCCCACCAAATTTGAACATTTGGAATTTGAATTTTATGACGCTGAACAAGATGGCGATCTTGGAATTTTTCTATCACGTTTTTGGGAAATGTATGATCAAGAAGTTAAAAAATGGCCGAATAGGCAAAACAAAATAATGTATCAAAACAAAACGATTTTTTTGAGAACTGTATACGTCAACGTTTAGTGCTAATACTTTTTGTTTTGAATATATGAACGATTCATTTTTTCGGTAAAAATTACCAAACTTTGAATTCAAATAGAAAAAAAAGTAGCTCAATTCAACATAAAACAAGTGAGTAAGTTTCAGTCGGGCAAGCCGACTTATATACCTCCTGGGCCATATTGTATCCGCCATCTTGAACCGATTCCGCCCATTTTCAATACCAACTCCTTCTAGGGCCTAAAAAGGATAAATCCAAAATTTGGGATCCCTAGCTTTCTTCTAGCTCCTGCAATCGTGTTTACAAGAAAAGAGGACAGATAGACGGACAGACGGATAGGGCTAAATCAACTCAGGAGGTGTCGCTAATCAAGAATATATATACTTTTCCATACCGGATACTTCTCCTTCTTGGTGTTACAAACATCAGACCAAAGTGAATATACCCATGAGGTGTAGGGTATAAATATACATATTTTTGTTCGAGATATTCATAATACTCAGTAACTAAGAATGTTTTTTTTGGACTAAATTGATCAAAAACAAAACATTAAAAAATCCCCAAATAAACGGATTTGCGTTGTATAGAAATTGCTTTTATAACACCGTTCGACAAAAAAAAAATGTTGGTAACGCACATGATCGGGACCGGCAGATTCTGTTACATACATACATATTTAGCACTACAACCCTCGAGGGGTTTGGGCCGAGCTTCTTAAAGCAATTATCATGGGCAAGTGTATATGATAATTGTGGACCTACAAGTTTAATGCCGGTTCCGAACGGCGGACTCCCAAAGAAGAAGCTTTTTCATGGAAAGTTACTCTCGCAAGATTGCCAGAACTTGGCGAGAGAGTGGCGGTCTACACAAAAAAACAGCAAACATATTTCTGCCTTGCCCCAGGTTGGAGTCGAACCCGATACCTTCCGATCGTGATGCAGGGATCTTACCTACTGCACCACGGCCGCAGATTCTGTTAGAGGGGGCTAAAAAAAAAGTACCCGTGTCTCGAAGTTTTTCTAGATTTTTAAGAATTGATTTAGAACAGAATCTGTCAGTCCCGATCATGTGCGTTTTTTAGTGTCGAACGGTGTAATTGTTCATAATGTTTATTTGGCTATAACAAAAAACTTTCCCAAAAAAAATGTATTTTTAGAGACTTTTTCAAAATATTCCAGCTTACGAACAAAAATTTGCTTCGCGACATCATAAAAAAAAAATTTTCTGGCAAAAGAAAATTTCAATTCTATAAAACCTTGTAAATTCAATAATTTTGTACTGAAAAATTACCTCTATCCCCCCGTTGGAAAACCCCAAATGGATCGGAAATGAAGTTTAAGTGAAACAGGAAGGGGAACGCGATGGAAATGGAGAGGAACAAAATTTCATTTCCTATCGGTCCATTTCCATTTTGTTCCGTTTCATTCCCATTTCATTCTAGACATCATTTATAACCAAATACAAACAAACAAAAAATCATTTCGTCATGTGTTAAAAAAATTAGCAGCTAGGATTTTCATTTAAACTGATTTTACGACTGTGGATACGTACGAACAAGTCCCCATCATCAAATTTTGATGACACTTTTTTTTATACCTATCGCCGCTTGAAGCACAGTGTGAGTACAGATTACTTTAAAAATTCGAGGGCGGCCTTCACAGAAAATGTATATAGCAGTCTTTGTGTGTTTTACATCAAAAGCTGTTTATCAAGTTAAAATGGTCGGTGGCGGGACGGCGACGCACAGTGATTTGTCTCCATATGAGCTTGGGACAAAAATCGAAGGAGTATTCTGAATTAATTGAAACTAAGTTACTAATTGTGTTTTGGCCCGCTGATTTCAAAAATGTAATTGGTTTTTCTGTAACGCTTACAGTTTTTGAATAAATCCAGAATTGTATGCTTGATTTTCTTATTTAATTATTATGCATATAATACAACTCTACAATTATATTTCGAAAAAGGTTTCTTAGCTTTAATAACGGATTCTAGTGGTTCTTGATTAGCTAATTTCAAATTTGGTAACCGTTTTTGGTAGCAGTTGTAGCAGGTACATTAATGCAAAAACATTAACAAATCTTTTTAATAAATTTAATATTATAACTATTGAAAAGATCATAATCTAGAATACTTTGTAAAGAAAAATGTATATTATACTATATTATATTATGTATATTCTACGGATTGGTGTACTTGATAGTGTACTTTTGTCGAAGTGACGTATTCACTTTTACCATAAATTTTACCTGTATTCTCAATTTTAATAATTCTGGCACATTTTTTATTTTTTTATTTGTGTAACATGTGCATTGCTTGGTAAAGTAACAAACCCCAAGAAATCCTGAAAAATCTGGAGAACCCGGGATTGCCAAAACCATTCGGTATTTACCGCCTTAGTCAATAGGAAGAAGAGAGAAGAGTAAAATAGAGAAAAATTAAATCACATTGGATCAACAATATTTCAATTGAGCTTTTAGTTACTATACATACATTAATATCAATATAATAATAAAATTACATACATTCATCATATTTTACCATTTTATTTACATTATGAACTTTTTGAAAAGTTTTTTGGATATAAAATCGTAGTTTTAGCCATTTACAAAATAACATTTTTTTCAAAAAGTTGGTAAAAAATGGTGAATTTCTTTTTTTTCTGAAAGAAAACACGTTAAACTTTAAAACAAAAAAAAAATTTTCACTAACTTTTACGCACTTTTTTTTCAATTTTAATCAAATAAAAAAGTTCATATTCTTTTTAGTCAATGTACCTTTCCAAAAATACCATATTTTATATAATTGATGACATCAAACTTTCTGAATTTTGTCTATGGGACAAATCACTGTGCGACGGCCGCAAGAAATGTCACATAAGCATCTGTTGTGTGAAAAACAATGGCGGCAGTTTTAATGGTCGGGACCTGTCGTTGTCGTTCCGTTAATATCTGTTGATATCAGATATTTCCGTAATCAGCTTACAGTTTGACAACCCAAAGCTTGTCAAACTGTTGAGCTAACAGTTAAAACAGCTTCAAACAAATCTTTGATAAAAAGCACAAAAAAAAGAAAATTGAAATGAAATGTTTAAATAAATAATATTAATAAAGCTTGTGCGGCTACATCCCGTGCATTTTTGCACTCCATCAGATGTTCGTTTGAACGTGGCGGAACGTAGCATTATAACCACCTCCACGTTTCCTACGATGGACCACGTCCCGTCACCGTCCATTATACCCAGCCCATAAGCCAGCGACCCAGCGGGAGGATTGTTAGCGCCTCATCATGTAGTGCAATCCAGGCGCTTCATCTTACAATGGAAATGTAGCAACTCATCAAAATCGATAACCTAGTGCTACTTGAGCACATTTTTACTAGCTTAAGGGAAGCGCGCAATGCGTTTGCCGTCTTTTCGAAGACGATAGCGTAGACTCGAATAAATACGAACAACAGTATTGTTTATTTGCCAAACGCGGGCTTTACATCGGCAATTACAACATTCAGTTGTAAAATAATAGACATGTCAAAGATTGTGAATGGTGAAAAATAACCGAGACTAACATTGGTATTTGAATTGATAAGACTTTATGTCAATGAATTTAAAATATTGAATTAATGCGTATATGTATGTATTTTTCTTTTCAGATATTCTCAGATATTCAGGTAAGATATTCTTTATTTTTCAATAATATCAAATCATTTATAAAAATGTTTTTTTTCAGGAGCAGTCAAGACAGAAACAATGGGGTACATGGATTACGAGGTAGCCAGACGAAAATTTTTCAGAGCTGCAAAATATAAACTGTATAGCAAAACTTTTGAAAAAAAAAAAAATTAAAAATTTATATTATTTCACGCAACAGCGTATTTTTCCAAAAACACAAAAAAATTGAAATTCGAAGAAAAAATGGCGCCAGCGTATTTTGTATTGTTGTCGTAGGAAAAAAATAAAAATAAGGGATAAAAATTGCAAGCAGAGCAGAGCATTTTTTCTGCGGCGTGCTTCATCTAGCCTTTTCTTGTAGGCACTTCTGAAACGCGCTCGAGATCTCTCAGCGAAATATTTTGTTGTTGGTTTGCCATTGGCCCATATTCATAGTCAAATTAAGCTCCAACTTAACTTTAGTAATCTACTAAGTTGACAGATAATACACTGAACTGACAGCTACTAAGTTGGTTCTAAAGTTTAGCAGCTAGTAAATTTGACTATGAATATGCGTTATTGATTTTAAAAATCCAAGCAGCAACAACCTGCTTCCATGAAATCTCAATCTTGTATCGGTGTGAATCGGTTAAACCGATTGCGTTTGCGTACGCTCTGTTCTAAGCGTTAGCTAATGCCAAAGCAGGGCATTAACTAGTTAATTAGTTAATACTAAATTAACGAAATTCAATTTTTGGTTAATTTTTAACGATTAACTAGCTTCAGTTAACTTTAAAACGAAAAAATTTTTTTATTATTGAATGTAACAAAGGAAAAATTAAGAATTCATACTATTTTCGAACATTTAATTTAAAAATTATTTCACAAAACAATTAAATACACAGTCCGATATATTTCGAAGTGTTCTATATTCTATTTCAATGTATGAATGGACCATTCTAAACACAATGGCGTTCTCAGCCATCACTTGAGGTTTACATCGTCAGGATGTTTGCATCTTATTTTCTATTTCTCAAATTTCTCAAAATGGCGAAAAACTGAGAACGCATTTGTGTTTAGAATGGCCCATGGCTCAAGAAAAGAAGGTTGAACGAGTCGCTTTTTCGGGAGAGCAACATATGTTTTGGATTAAACGCATGTTTCTAACGTTTAAAATATAAACCAATAAAAATTCAAAACAAAAGGAAACGAAATTTAAATTTCAAATTGAAAATTTTTTATATTTTTGAAATAAAATCAGTTGTGCGATGAAAAACTATATTGGAATGCCAAGAACACAAATGTAAACAAAATAAAATCTCCAAAAAATTTAAACAAAGAAAATGTTTCCAAAGTAAATGATAAAATTAAAATTGTCAAAAAACACAGCACTTGTCAAAGTTACTGAGAGTTACTGAGAGTGCTCTAACCTCTAAATTCTTGAATCATGGAATTGCGTGCGATATTTGTTCCTAACCAGGGACGTAACCAGGGGGTGGTTAAAGTGTTGTAACTTTCTTTGAATCAAATGAAAGCAGGGACGTACCCATGAAGGGGAGGGGGTTTGGATTGCTTTCGAAACACAACCATACTTCATTCGTTTCTCATGAGGTATGGGTATATTCACTTTGGTCTGATGTTTGTAACACCAAGAAGGAAACGTGTCCGGTATGGAAAAGTATATATATTCTTGATCAGCGTCACCTCCTGAGTTGATTTAGCCCTATCCGTCTGTCCGTCCTCTTTTCTTGAAAACACGATTGCAGGAGCTAGAAGACAGCTTCCTAGGCCCTAGAAGCAGTTGGTATTGAAAATGGGCGGAATCGGTCGACTGCCACGCCTACCTCCCATACAAGTGAAAATCGTGTTGTTACCGTAATTTTAAGATTTCATCAAAACAGTATGAAATTTTGTATAGTAGGGTTTTTGGGGTCGCTGATTTCGAATTTGATGTCGCATTTTCAAAATTCAAGATGGCGGAACCAATATGTCTGCCGAAATTTTAAGATTTCATTAAAACAGTATGAAATTTTGTATAGGGGGGTTTTTGAGGTCGCTTATTTCGAATTTGATGTCGCGTTTCAAAATTCAAGATGGCGGATCCAATTTTACGAAGCTATATTTTTGATTAACTATTACCGGGTTAACGAAGTTAAATTCTCGATTAGCTATACCCAGCTTTGGCTAATGCATTATCTAAACGCTAAGACGTATGTTAGAATAACACACTTTCTTGTATTAGTGAACCGGAAAAATGTTAACGTACATTTTCGTATATATTCCGGTGATGTTTTCTACTGTTTTCTCCTACGAATGTACTAATACCTCGGCGTTGCTCGTTTCAGACATTCCAGACATCATTTCTAGCCAAATACAAAAAATGGCGTCCAAATCGGTTCATTATTGCTCAAGATGAAGGAAAAAAAACGAACTTTGAGCGTCCATTTAGTATGGGAGGCAGAATTTTTTTTTATATGATGTTGTCCATTTTCAATACCATCCAAATAAAAGCTAAGAGAAGAGCTATTCCAAAATATGGAGTCGATAGCTCGAAAATTGCGGCATTTGAATATTGTTATGGGCGAATGGGCGGTGCCACGCCTATATCTAAAATCACCACACTTATTCATCATACTCATTTCTGCTTTAATTTTGATTTTTTAATACATTCGTCATCCCACTGCATAGTATTTTGTAGGCATGTGACGGATGTGAGTTTTGCGGAGGCGGATGCGGATGCGGAGCTGTAAAAAGCCTCGTTGCAAATGCGGATGTTTTAAATGTGTGATTTGCAAATGTCTATGCGGATGTCAATTTAGTGCGGGTGCTCCGCGGATGAGGAGGCGGGTGCGGTGTATTCTGCGACGTTATTGAATTGGAATCCTCTAAGGAATCTGGCCGAGAATTTTTTTTTATTACATGAACATTTATTCAATTGAATCACTTAAAACGTGAGGGAGTCAGAGGTCTCAGTAAATTTATAGATAGAATGTTTGGATGAAACATAAGCTTCTGCTTGTACTTCGAGGTAAGTTTCGGAATTTCGTCTTTTACTGCAGGGATATTCAAATCATTGTAAACCAAGGGGCTCTGGCAATTTGTCTCAGGATTTTAGATTGGACTCTCTGGAGTTTTTCCACGTTCGAATGAGAGGCAGTGCCCCAGAGCTCAATTCCATATGTCCATATGGGTTTTATTGTACTTGTTCAAAATTGACCACTTTATTTTAGTATTTTAAGAGAAAGAAATGGAATACAAGAAAATTCGAATTGCATTTCTTATCGACTCGCGCATGTAGCCATGCGGTCGTAAAATCAAATCGTAACTTGTTATCTCCCCATGTACGCATACAGATACCAACACTATATTTGGTATGTTGTTGCGAGCATAACTGATAACAATTCCACTGTATGTACACAAGAAGACCAACGCTACAGCGTATTTTTATCACTTGTATAAATATCGCCGTTGGGCAATAATAAAATCAGAATTGAATTTACACCCAAACAGAGAAGTTTGGTTTTCTTTTTTCAACATTTGGTCCTTCGAATTAAAGAAATTAGTAATTGAGTTTTCCCCTACCCTGGTAAGAGACTCAAAAGAACATTTTTCGAATCAGTGACTTACACATACAGTCACTGCCAAAAACAAAAGCGTAATCGAAGCTACATATCGATTAAACTAAGCGTTTCCGAGGCTATACAACGGAAAAGTGAAAAGCTTTCCCGAAGCTAAAATCGGAACAGTGAAAAAAAAAAAAAAAACCCCCTAACACCACAAACAGCAAATCTCTACATCGACGTTCTTTAAGAAAAAATTTACACAAAAGATGGGTAAATCAGATATTATGGAGAAACAGATGGAGTTAGGCGAGGGAGTGGTTGTAATTCTCAACAAGATCCAAGACAAAGGGATCAGGAGAGTGGTAATTGGAAACACAAAGAAGAAAGTGGAGAGCGTCTGGATGGAGTTCGAAAAGAACCACCAATCTTTACTTGCTGCTGGAGTAACCAAAGATAGTTATTTCGAGCACAAGTACTACGAACAGATTGAAGAAATCCAAAGGATGTTAGATGATACTGAGAGCCAAGAACATTCGGAAAAAGTAATTCAGGCCGAGCATCAACGAAAAGCGGACTCGGTATACAAAGATGAGGACGAAACATCAGTACGAGGCAGCTCAACAAAAATAGGCAAAAAGATGAAAATGCTCCGTAGTGCGATAAATCGTTTGTTTTGCGAAATCGAGAGCGGCACAAAAGACGATTTGACGGCATTCAAAGAAGATATAAACAGGCGAAATCAAAGTCTGGAAGAATGCTATGAAGAGACGGATCTTGCGTTATCTGAAGACACCGAAGAAGAATTCATGAGGCTTCAAGATGACGTTCTCAGTGCCATCCAAAAAATAAACAGGGCATTGAGTAGCAGAGAGGTCAAAAAGCATCAATCATCGTCAACTATGAGGATGACAGAAATTAAGATCCCGAATTTCTTTGGAGATCTAAATGACTGGCCTTCATTTCATGACCTTTTTAAAAATATGGTGCATGATAATGAAGAGTTGTCGAATGCGGAGAAAATGTACCGCCTAAAGACATCAATAAAGGGAGAAGCGGCTAGGCTGATACAGCATCTAAAAGTAACAGATGCCAACTACGAGGCATCATGGGACATGCTAAAACAGCGATATGAGAATCGTCGCTTGCTATTCACAACTCAAGTGGATCGGATATTTGATCAAGCCACAGCGAATAGCGAGTCAGCAGACAGCATGAGACAGTTGTTGGATACAACCAACGAGTACATGAACGCACTAAGAAGTTTAGACATCATGATGAAGGATGCCGAACCGTTCATTGCACGCGTTGTAGTAAGGAAGTTAGACAGAGATGGGCTTCGCCTGTATGAGCAGAATGTCAAAAAGACAAAAGACATTCAAAGCTTAGAAGACGTATTAAGTTTCCTGGAGCAGCAGTACCAAGCACTTGAATCGTTGAGAGGCAAAAAGCAGACATCTAAGACAGCAAACTTTAAAGGACAACAAAGGCCTACGAATGCCTATTATACAGCGCAGCAGCAATGTGAATATTGCAAAGCATCAGGGCAATATATAATTATATGCAGAAAATTTCAACTGCTTCCGGTGACGGAACGTAAGAGTTACGTGCAGAAGAATAAAATATGCTTTTTGTGTTTGAAACATCAATTAGACGTAAAATGTACCAGTTTGTCAAAGGAGTGCAAAAAGTGTGGTAAACGTCACCACACATTATTCCACTACGACGAATTCAAACGAGGATCAAACAGTCATCCTGAGAAGGCTCAAGAAAAATCAGCTTTGATGACAGAGGAAATTAAATCACCGTCGGTGCTGTTAGCTACGGCTCAAATAAGAGTGAAGACTACTGATGGGGATCGTTTGGTTCTGAGAGCATTGATAGACCAAGGATCCCAGAAAACAACAATATCCGAAGAAGCAGCTCAACTGTTGCAGTTGCCAAGACGAAAAGTAAAAACCGAGTTACAAGGATTAGGGGGTACGATAGTTGGAATTTCGAAATCAAAAATAAATATCGAAATCGCTCCAAGATTTTTGAGCAATACGACGTTCAAGTCAGAAGCGTTGGTATTGCCAACATTAGCGAGTGCTCATCCTGATAAATCATTTAAATATGATATAGACAGCTGGAAAAATCACGTTTTGGCAGACCCTTGCTTCAACAAATCGGATAGGATTGATATCGTAATTGGAAGCGATCTTTACACCGATATCATGGAAGAAGGAATCTACAAGGTTGGAAAAATTCTTGGACAAGCGACTAAACTGGGATGGATTCTATCTGGAGTTTTGCAGAAAACATCAGGCACGAATAGGATAACTGCAGCAGTAACTACGAGCCTGGAACGATTTTGGGAGTTAGATGACGTGAAGTCTGAAGATACAGTTTTTGAAGATGATAAATGTCTGAAATACTACCAGGATACCACCGTACATGGCAAGGATGGTAGATTCATTGTTAAATTACCATTGCGAGAGGAGAAAGAATTAGGAGAATCCCGAAAACAAGCAATGGCGAGGTTTTTAAATCTAGAAAAAAGATTGACGGCTAATCCTCAGCTAAGAATGGACTATATTAAGTTCATGAGAGAGTGCATCGACTTTCATTTCATTTCATTTATTAACGTCTAATGGATACAGTAATCCTTACAGACTAGAAAACAACTAACAATATATTTATTAACTTACACTAGCTAAAAATATTAATTCAATACAATTCATTCAGTAATAATTTAAATGCAAAACGCGAAGAGGAAAAATCTATACCATTTTCATTTTTATTAATTTTATTAAATTCAAGAAGAGTCCGAGTAATTGGCTCATTTAATGCATAGTTTGTTCTGTGTAAACTTACACAAAACAAATCATTGTGACGCAAATGTCGATTGGGAATCTTAAATAAAATAAGTTCCAACAAAGATGGGCAGTCAATATTGCCACAGATTATGTCGAAGACAAAAACAAGAGATTGAAAAACTCTTCTTTTTTCAAGAGATTGAAGATTTAATAACAAACAACGGGAAGTATAGGATGGCAATGGATCCCGAAAGTGCAATGATCTCAATGCAAACTTCATAAATTTTTTTTGAACACGTTCTAAACGATTAATGTGGGTAACATAAAACGGCCTCCAAATAAAAGAAGCATATTCCAATTTCGACCTTACAAAAGAAGTGTATAAAAGCTTAAGCGTGTATGGATCAGAAAAAACCGAGCTATTTCTACGTACAAAGGCCATAAGGGAATATGCTTTGGGAATGATAAAATTTATATGTGCAATAAAAGTAAAACCAGCATCAAATAAAACTCCCAAATCTAAGATTTCTTTAAGTGATTTTAGTTGTGTACCATAAAGTTTATACATTTGAAAAGGTATTACATGTGATTAAGAGAAGCAGACATGAAAGCATTTATTTACATTCAAAGACAATTTTTTGATTTTGCACCAACCCAACAAGTTATCTATTTCAGATTGCAGAGTAAAAGTATCACTAAGATTCGCAATTTTTAAAAATATTTTAAGATCATCCGCATATAGTAAATATTTAGCAACAGAAAAACAACTACTGATATCATTAATAAATAAAATAAAATAAGATACGATCTAATCCAATTCAAAAACGAGGAGTGAAATCCCATTTTAGCAAGTTTGGCTATTAGGATGTTATGACAGACCTTGTCAAACGCTTTTGAAAGGTCTGTGTAAATGGTGTCAACATGACAACCACTTTCAAACGACGATATACAGTAGGTATTAAATACAGCCAAGTTACTGACCGTTGAACGTCCTGCAACAAAACCATGTTGATGAGGACAAATTATTCTCTTGGTAGCAAAGAATAACTTACACTTAATGACAGATTCGAACAATTTTGACACTGAAGATAACTTCGAAATCGGCCTATAGTTTGAAACATCATTCTTATTACCACATCTAAAAACTGGGGTAATAGATGCAATTTTGAAATTATCAATATACACTCCAGCTTGAAGCGATTTATTAAAAATCCCTTTTAAAGGTTTAATAAGAGAAAACACACATTTTTTTAGTAGAAAGGAAGACAAACCATCAACATCAATTTTGCGAGAATTCTTAATATTTATGATACCATTCATCACATCATCATCAGTGAGTATCATGGATCCGAAATCCACTGATGACTTGATATCATTAAAAATAGAGTAATCTATATCCACCGCGGGTTCAAAATTTGAAACAAAAAAATCAGCGAATAAATTCGCAGAATCTAAAGCAGAATCAGATACTTTATTTAAGTAAAACATTGAAGACGGAATACTAGAGACAGATTTTTTAGATTTAATGAAATTCCAAAAAAATTGTTGATTCAATCTTATGTTACCTTCACATTGCAACAAATACTGCTTGTTTAAAAATTTGTTAAGAAAATTAAATTCTCTCAAATAATGTAAATATTTGAACTTGCAATCAACATCATCTGTGGCTTTATATCGATTAAAAAATTTATTTTTTAAATTTTTTAACTTTTTAAGCTTTTTGTTATACCAAGGTAGCTTATAAACTTTTTTGGGCATAGTCGGTATATGCGTATCGCAAATCTCAGACATTTTACTGAGAAACATATTATAACATGTCGACAGATCATTAATATTTAAGATGACATCCCAATCAACATTATCCAAAATAGCATTTAAAGAATTAAAGTCACACAAATTATAATTATACTTAGGATTACAACTAAAAGAAGAGTTCAGAAATTCATAGAATTCAATATTAATTAATAAAGGAACATGATGCATATCACACTTTGAAAATAGAAAATCGCATTCCGATATTTTAAATTTGATATTATTACTTACAAAAACTAGATCTAAAATCCTATTCAACAAGTTTATATATACTCAATAAAATTAACTTGAAGAAGATCAATACTAACAACGACAAAATAACAGCGTGTATTCCCAACATAAGTGACAACGAAGTCATTTCAATAAGCGAGGACAAAGCAGTGAAGACATTGGGATTGCAGTGGAAGCCGCAGAAGGATGAATTCTCGTTCATTATTAATGTATCCGAGAAGAAAAATATCACGAAGAGACAAGCATTATCAACTCTGGCTCGAATATTTGATCCATTGGGTTGGCTTGCACCAGTCACTATAACAGCAAAGATATTTATTCAAAAACTGTGGATTATGGATACTGACTGGGATGAAGAGATAAATGAGGAACTGACTATAGAATGGAAAGACTACATAAAGGACCTTCCAGCGATTGAATCAGTCAAGATACCTAGATGGCTCAACATTCTAAAGGATTCAATATGGCAAATACATGGATTTGCGGACGCATCAGGAAAGGCATACGCAGCGGTAATCTACGCAAAAATTGGTACAACAGTGACAATAATAGCAGCGAGAAGCAACGTAAATCCAATTAAAAATAAGAAGACACTCCCAAAATTAGAACTGTGTGCCGCACATCTCTTAGCAAAGTTACTACACAAAGTAACAGATATCGTGCAACGTGAAGCTAAAATATTTGCATGGAGCGATTCCATGATTACATTGGGATGGATTCAAAACAATAAAAGTAAGGATAAATTCATCCGATCCAAAGTGAGTGAAGTGAGATCACTTGTTCCAGGCGCAACCTGGAAACATGTCAAAACAAAGGACAATCCAGCTGACGTAGCTTCGCGAGGAACATCACCGAGTAAGCTGCAAGCACACGAATTATGGTGGAATGGGCCCACCTGGCTAAAAGATGACGAGTCTACATGGTTGCCCGACCCACAGATGGACGAAGACAATGTATTAGCTGTAACTACGATGTTAACTTCTTCCAAAGAACCGAACTTCGTAGAAGCCCTTTTGACAAGATGTTCCAGTTATGCCAAGGCCGAACGAGTTGTGGCGCGTATTATTCGCTTCAAGAATATTCTACGTGGGCAAAAATATCCAACACATTTGACGGCGAAAGAGTTATATTATGCTCAACAAGTCATTATGATGCAACAACAAAGTGTGGATTTTAAAAATGAAATTCACAATTTGAAGAAAAATTGTGAGATAGATAGAAGCAGCAAAATCCAGAATCTCAATCCATTTTTAGACAGCGATGGATTATTAAAAGTTGGAGGAAGATTAGGATATTCCAGTCTAAGTATGGAGCAGAGGCATCCAATCATATTGGACAAATCAAGGCTGACTACGCTAATCACTGAACGTGCTCACTTAACGACACTACATGGAGGAAATCGCATAATGGAATCGACCATCAGAAGGAACCTGTGGATAGTTGGCATGCAAAATATGATAAAGAAGTGCATAAGACAGTGTCCAAAATGCACGAGATATCGACAAATAGCAGTTGGCCAAATTTTGGGAAATTTGCCTGCACCGAGAGTGACTCCGTCTCACCCCTTCACACACACAGGGGTTGATTATGCAGGTCCCATTCTAATTAAGTGTTCGAGAACAAGAGGCCAGAAATCCTACAAAGGATATATCGCCGTATTTGTCTGCTTGGCAACAAAAGCGGTACACCTGGAGGCTGTAAGCGATCTAACGTCTGAGGCATTTTTAGCAGCTCTAAGAAGATTTTTCGCCAGAAGAGGAAGAAGTCAACATATATACTCAGACAACGGAACGAATTTTGTTGGTGCATCCAGAAAGCTGGATGCAGAGTTTAAAGAAGCCATTAAAAACAATGTTTCAGTGATTCCAATTTTGGAATCTGAAAAAGTTCAATGGCATTTTATTCCCCCGGCAAGTCCTCACTTCGGAGGAATATGGGAAGCTGGAGTTAAAGCCGTCAAGCATCATCTCAGACGAGTAATTGGTGATACAAAATTATCGTACGAAGAAATAAGTACACTATTAGCTCAGATCGAAGCATTGCTGAATTCCCGACCATGCAATCAGCAACAACGTGGAGGAAATGGATGTGCTAACACCAGGACATTTTCTGATTGGACACCCAATACTAGATGCCGCAGAATCATCGAGTGAACAAAAGATTAGTTCACTTGATAGATGGAAGCTGATCCAGAAGATTTTTTTTAATAGTAATTTTATTCAATTGAATCACCCAATAATAACTTAGGTCTAACAATGATTTTTCAAAAATTCAGAAATTCAGCTTATTTTTATAATATTCAGATTAAAACTATTTGCCCTATATCCATTGATTTAGGCAATGTAGAGTTATCGTAACTAATATATGCTGAATATATTAGTTTCGTTTGAGACGTGAGGGATTCAGAGGTCTCAGTAAATTTCTAGCTAGAATGTTTGGGTGAAACATGAGCTTCTGCTTGTACTTCGAGGTAAATTTCGGAATTTCGTCTTTTACTGCAGGTATATTCAGGTCTCTGTGGATGTTAGTATTTTTTATATACCAAGGGGCTCCGGCAATTTGTCTCAGGATTTTAGATTGGACTCTCTGGAGTTTTTCCACGTTCGAGGGAAAGGCAGTGCCCCAGAGTTCAATTCCATATGTCCATATGGGTTTTATTATACTTTTGTATATTTGGACTTTGTATGTGAGATTTAGCTTTGATGCCCTTGAGATTAGCCAATTTAGTTCCAATTGCTTTAATTTGATCTGAGTGATTTTGGATTCAATATGTTTATGCCATGTGAGTCGGCGATCGAGATGCATTCCAAGATACTTGGTTTCGGAACTTTCAGGGACGACTTGGCCGTTTATCTTCAGAGCAGGACACGTGCCCCTTCTTAGAGTGAAGGTTAAGTGACAGCTTTTGGATTCATTGACCTTGATTTTCCATCGATGTAGCCAATTACTTAGAGTGTCCAAGTGTTTTTGCACGTATAGAGATGCCATGTCTGGGTTTGAGTGAGAGCACATGATAGCAGTGTCATCAGCAAAAGTCGATATGAGAGTTCTATCACTTTTGGGCATATCTGCAGTATAGAGAATATATAGCAGGGGCGCGAGGACACTGCCTTGTGGTACTCCGGCCAGTATTTCGTATTTTCGGGAGACAAAGCTTTTGTATTTTACTACAAATTTTCTATTCGTGAGGTAGTTTTTGAGTAGACAGTGCATATTAGCGGGAAGAATATGCTGTAGTTTGTAAATAAGTCCTTCGTGCCAGACTTTATCGAAGGCCTGGGTGATATCGAGGAAAACAGCGGAGCAATACTGTTTATTTTCGAAAGTGCCTTTTATTGAGTCAACAATGCGGTGCACTTGCTCAATAGTGCCATGCTTTTCGCGGAAGCCAAACTGGTGATCGGGAATCACTTGTTTTTCTAGAATTTTCGGTAGAATCAATTTTATAGTTTTTCGAAGAGTTTCGATATTACAGAGAGCAAACTTATAGGCCGGTATGACGTCACATTACTGGGATCTTTTCCAGGTTTGGGAATCATTGTAACTTGAGATAGTTTCCAATCATCTGGGTAGTGACATGTTCTGAGAATCGCGTTAAATATGTGCAATAAGTGGGTTATTGCAACTGTTGGCAGTTCTTTTATCATAGTTGGCGTTATCAAGTCCAGTCCTGGTGCTTTTTTCGGGTCCAAGCTTTTGTTTATTGCCTCCAAAAGTTCGTTTTTTTTAATCGCGATTGTACAAGAGGTATTATATGGGATTAATGTTGGTATTTGAGCCAGTTTGTGAGTTTGCTGGTCAGTTTATCTGGTGGATTGGCCTCAGAACTTGGCGCATACTTTATTGTGATAATAGTAGGCGTATGATCTGATGAGAGATCTAGAGAGGATTCAATAAACAATTGGCTCCTTTTTACAGTTTTGAAGACTGCAAAGTCAATGACATCGGGGGTTTTGCGACTGTCAGTTGGCCAGTAAGTTGGCGTGCCAGAAGAGATCAAGTCAAGACCGAGTCTGTTGACAGTGTTCAACAGGAGCCTGCCCTTTGGCGATATAAGGCGAGAACCCCAATATGTATGTTTGGCGTTGAAATCGCCGACAACGAGATACTTTTGTCCAAGAGAATGGAAAAAAGTCTGGAATTGTTGCTCAGATATTTTGTGTCTGGGCGGGCAGTATATAGCTGTTAATGTTAGGCCTTTTAAGTATTCATCGAGAGAAATACTTGTCGCTTGGATATATTCTGTGCAATAATTCTGGAGAACGTAATGTTTTATACGACTTTTAATGAGAATGGCGGTTCCACCTCTAGCGTTTCCGCTTGGATGCTTTGTGTCATAGAGTCTGTATCCTGGTAAATTGAAAAAGTGTTTTTCAGTGAAGTGTGTTTCAGAAATTAGCATAACGTCTATGCTGGACTCTTTCAAGAACTCGAGAAGTTCTAGTTTGTGATGACACATGCCGTTTGCATTCCAGAATGATATTTTTAAACCATTCATGGCTTAGACATGAGATGTTGTAGTAAAAGACTTTGATTCTTTATCATTTCTTGCATCATATTTTGCATACCAGACATAAATTGAGACATATTTTGCATGAATATTTGTAGAGTTTGTTCAAGGCTACTACTAGGAGGAGCAGGTTGCGCGTGCACAGTGGCAGAGTGACCGCTTTTTAAGGCACTGGCGTAGGAAACGCCTTGTTTTGTAAGTGGGTTTGCGAAGGATTGTGCAGCGGATAGCGGAGGAAATTTTTGGGTTTTCCATGTTTCATGTTTTTGCGTAACATTTTCCGTCTTTTTTATGAAGCTTTGATAGACTGCACAGCCTCTATAGTTAGCAGTGTGATTGCCACCGCAATTACTACATTTTTTAATAGTGGAATCCTCTTTTGTTTTTGTGCACGAACCTGTTTCGTGCAGGTCTCCACAAATTACGCACACGCTGGGAAGAGTGCAGTAAGACTTTGTGTGGCCGTATTCTTGGCAGTTATGACACTGAATCGGTCCACTGCGCTTGTGAGGCACTTCAATTGTGATTTTGCGATGTAGCAGATATCTGAGCGAGTATATCGGGTGGGGTTCACCTTTTTTGAGCAATTTTGAGTCGAACTCTAGTTCCACACGAAAAAGGGGTTGTGGGATTTTTTTTTGATTCTGGATATTGAATACGGACTTTATTTGGAAGCCTTCATCGCTTAGTGCAGTTTTGATTTCGTCGCATTCTACGAAAGGCTCGATACCTTTCAGTACGACTGAGAGGCCTTTGGAACTTTTGAGCTGGTAGGTGTAGTAGCTCTTTTTGAGTTTATCAAAGAGATTGACAATTTTTCTATAATTGGATTCGCTGTAAATTTGGATTTTTGTTTCGTGTACTTGTCCCCTGAGAATAGAAATCACGTGGAAATTATTAGGACCAATATTTTGAGTTATATCTTTGATGAGCGAATTAGAGTTTCGCTCACGCAGGTAGATAGGTGGGGGTTTTTGCGATTTCGGCTTGGGATCCGAATCATTTTCTTCAGCAAGAATCACATATCGATTTTGCCCAAGCTCGAGAGATGGTTTAACGGGATTCGTCTTTTGAATTTTTGCGGAATGCCTATTCCCATTTGTGGGGGACGATAGTACTCGCTTTGCGAAGTAAATGTTGATTCCTGTCTGCACTGTCGGCATTTTGCTCTTTTGACCTGTAATAATGGAGCGAGTAGCGACCTTTGTTATGCGATTAGCGATTTCTGAAAATCCGCTATTCGTCTCACTTGAGTCAGGAATGGGGGTAAGGCCTACGGGGATTTCAATATATTTTCTAGGGGTATCAACCAAAGAAATTGACGATACAGAGTTACCTGTGTTTGCGTGTGCAGTATCGCTATGGGAACTCCACTGTATATCTGGCGAGGGAATTTGAATAGTTTGTTGTTGTTGTTGCGGAAGCTGTTGCTGCGCACCGTCTTGCTGTGGAAGCTTTTGCTGCAGGGGTTGCAAAAGTTGTTGTTGTAGTTGGAGCTGCTGATGAGCTGTACCATTTCGTCCACTGTCTACTGATGACGGAGGGGTACGTTGCATGACGAGCGGTCACACTGGTACTAATTTCGCGTTTTTAAGGTTCTGGTCACAGTAATTAGAAAAGCGACGCATAGATGGCGCGATGCGGTTTGTGTACTCTTGATCGCTGCAAACAGATGTTTTTTGGGATATTGTTTTCCGAGGGAAATTTTAACGTCAACGCTGTGTTGACTTTGCTGTCAGTGGATCAGCTGATTATATTTTGTTTATAAAGAATGTGTAATGTTTTAGCAGATATGTTGCGCGGGATAAAGTTTTTGTTGATGAAGCGAATTCGAATTATGATTTTATTTGGCAAAAATTTTCGTTTTGTTTTTAAATTTCACAAAAGTGTCCAAGCAAGTGATCGCGAGCCCTATGCAAACGCGTCACTGTACTATCGCACGGAGCCTCGGGGCTGTTTCAATATTTATAAAGTAGAACTTCCGATATAAAAAATTGATTTTATGAGAGCAGATTTTTTATTCGCACAACCGATTGAACTGACGTTGTAGGAATTCAAGAAGATGAAAAAAGATTTTTGGAACCTATGGAAGAACGAATATCTTACCACACTTCAGAAGAGGTATAAGTGGAAAAATTCGCAAAATAATCTTGCCAAAGGTTTAATAGTAGTAGTGAAGGATGAAAGTACTGCTCCTTCAAAGTGGATGCTTGGGAGAATACTTGAAGTTCACCCAGGAAAAGACGGAAGAGTCAGAGTGGTGACCCTAAAGACCCAAAGCGGGAATTTCAAAAGACCAGTGCAGAAAATCTGTCCATTGGAAATTACGGCGAATCCAGTAGAATCAGAAATTGAAACAGTAAGTTCTCACTTAACACGAACAAAGCCTATACCAAGATCAAAGGACGTGAGAGCCGGAGGATGGCTTTGGTGGATGATGGCTTTTTTGTGTACCAGCATAACAGTGAACGGCTTGCAGACAGATGGGAGAAGCTCCGTTACTACAATAAAGGATAATACAGCCTTGTATTATGACAACATTGGCGCAGTGGATGTTGTGGCATCGAAATGGAATCTAGTAATATATTATGATTTGAGTTCCTACTTCGAAGAATTGGAGGGCATCAGAAGCTATGTCATTCGGTTAAAAAAGCAGTGCCACATTTTGACACATTTTGAACAAGCGTGTGACCTGGTAACCACGTCACTAGAGAAACGGTACCAAAAACTTAAATCTAACAACGAACTATTAGCAATCGATAAAGTAAACGGAAGACAACGACGAGCACCATTTGAGTTTGTGGGCTCTATCTATCATGTTCTCTTTGGGATGATGGATGCTGACGACAGAGAGGAAATGGAGATTGAAATGCTAAAGATTTTCCAGAATCAACAAAGCTTGGCCAAATACATGAAGAACCAGACATCGCTGATTGACTCCACGGTAAATATTTTGAAGAAGACTACGGCTGAGGTCAATACAAGCTTTCAGAAGATGAACGGCCAGCTGAACTCAGACCACGCATCTGAATATGATGATCGACGAATGCAGTAGGATCCAAGAATCAGTAATGAACCTGCTAATCGATGTAAACCACGGACGGATTAATCCTGAACTTCTTAGACCAACACAGTTACGTCAAGAAATACTACTGATTCAGGAAAAATTGTCGACTAAATTCAAGACGCCTGGAAAGTCTACAGGCAATGAACTGAAAGAGGTGTACAATTCTTTTGTGGCTAAAGGAATCATAGTGGAACATCGCCTCATAATCAAAGCAGAGATCCCGCTGGTATACAAGGAGACCTCTGCTCTATACAAAATAATTCCATTACCGTTAAAGGTACCTGGCAGTGTTATAACGGTTAAAACTAAAGTTAAGTTTATTGTCTACAACTTTGAACTTAATACCTATTTTACGATGACGCAATCAGAATTGCATAACTGCAAGAGAAGTTTGAATGGTGACTTCCTATGCTTGGGGAATAGACCATGGATAACAGCAACCGACAATTCTTGCGAGATCTCAGGACTGAGACAGGCGAAACATTCAAGCTGTGAATATGAACAAGTCTCCACAAATGAGATGTGGACCAAGCTGCGCGATGGCAACAAGTGGATTTTCAATGGATGGACATACCACCACAAGGAATACTGGCACTGGAATCTGGATGTACAGCAAGGAACAACAGCGTCACAATTGCAGCCAATCAACATTTCGAATCGCAGACCAACGAAGGCACGATCTCAACGTCGTGGGTGAAAAATGTGGACAGCATAACTGATGAACAGGTCAAGCCGCTTGACGCGGTGTTTATAAACCACAGCAGGGATATCGCGCTTCTAAAAACGAATTTAGATCAGCTTAAGAAGGAGAACATCGAGCTAAAGAAGATTAGTTTTCATCATCTTAGTGGCCATGAGTCTTTTATCCTTATTGCTCTATTATTAATTATCATAATTATATTGTATGTAAAATCTAAATGTACTAGCACGCAACTCGTAAAACTGGACTTTTCCAACGCTGCTTTAGACAGGGCTCGCCAGAATGTTCAAAATTGACCACTTTATTTTAGTATTTTAAGAGAAAGAAATGGAATACAAGAAAATTCGAATTGCATTTCTTATCGACTCGCGCATGTAGCCATGCGGTCGTAAAATCAAATCGTAACTTGTTATCTCCCCATGTACGCATACAGATACCAACACTATATTTGGTATGTTGTTGCGAGCATAACTGATAACAATTCCACTGTATGTACACAAGAAGACCAACGCTACAGCGTATTTTTATCACTGGTCTTCTTTTGCCTAGAATATGTTATAAGTATTTTTAGTAGTTTTTTGTATTAGCAACTTGTATAAATATCGCCGTTGGGCAATAATAAAATCAGAATTGAATTTACACCCAAACAGAGAAGTTTGGTTTTCTTTTTTCAACAATACTTTTGTATATTTAGACTTTCTATATGAGATTTAGCTTAGATGCCTTTGAGATTTGCCAATTTTGTTCCAATTGTTTTAGTTTAATCTGAGTGATTTTGGATTGAATGTGCTTATGCTATGTGAGTCGGCGATCGAGGTGCATTACAAGATACTTTGGCCGTTTATCTTCAGAGCAGGACACGTGCCCCATATTAGGGTGAGTGACAGCTTTTGGATTCGTTGACTTTGATTTTCCATCGTGATGGCCAATTACTTAGAGTGTCCAAATGTTTTTGCATGTCTGGATTTGAGTGAGAGCGCAGGAAAGCAGTGTCGTCAACAAAAGTCGATATAAGAGTTCTATCACTTTTGGTCATATCTGCAGTAAAGAGAATATAAAGCAGGGACGCGAGGACACTACCTTGTGGTACTCCGGCCAGTATTTCGTATTTTCGGGAGACAAAGCTTTTATATTTAACCACAAATTTTTTATTCGTGAGATAGTTTTTGAGAAGGCAGTGCATATTAGCGGGAAGAATATGCTGTAGTTTGTAAAAAAGTCCTTTGTTCCAGACATTATCGAAGGCCTGGGTGATATCGAGGAAAACAGCTGAGCAATACTGTTTATTTTCGAAAGTGCTTTTTATTGAGTCAACAATGCGGTGCACTTGCTCTATAGTACCATGCTTTTCTCGAAAGTCAAATTGGTGATCGGGAATCACATTTCTTTCTGTAATTTTGGGTAGAATCAATTTTATTATAAGTTTTTCGAAGAGTTTCGATAACACAGAGAGCAAACTTATGGGCCGGTATGAAGTAACATTATTGGGATTTTTTGAAGGTTTGTTAATCACTACAACAAAAAACAATCGAGCTACATCGTATCTCTAGGACGTGAAGAATGTAGACTGATAGTAGGAGTTGTAACGGGACACTGTCTTATTGGCCATCACGCCTTTAGGATGGGTCTAGTGTCTAACAACTGGTATCGGAACTGCAATGAACCGGAAGAAGAGGAGACACTGGAACACCTGCTATGTTTTTGTCCGGCCCTAGCTAGAACCAGGCTCCCAGGCTTTTCCCAGGCTCAGGATACTGGGAAAAGCCTTTTTTAACTCGTTAATGGGGGTAAGTACTCTGCAACTTTCTCAACTGAAACACTTCGCGATGCAGACAAAAACCTTTGGTTTGGATAAGAACCATGAAGGGAGAACTTCTGACTTCGAGTAAAACAGAGCGTCGTGGTAGCACTACGGACCATATTGGTCTATGTGAGGCATATAGCCGCCACTCTAACCTAACCTAACCTAATCATTGTAACTTGAGAAAGTTTCCAATCATCTGGGTAGTGACATGTTCTGAGGGTTGAGTTAAATATGTGTAATAATAGAGTTATTGCAACTGGTGGCAGTTCTTTTATCATTGTGGGCGTTTTCAAGTGTGATCCTGGTGCTTTTTTTGCATTTGTTTATTGTCTCCATAAGTTCGTTTTCTTTAATCGCAAGTGTACTAGAGTTATTGTGTGGGATTAGTGTTTGTAATGGGATATCACTGGTCGCGTTTGGGGTGAACACGTTTTTTAGATGGTTGGCAAAAGCTGCACCCATTTCGCCATCGCTTCCGGCCCAGTTTCCGTTTGGCAGCAGTATGGCAGTTCTGCCAGTACCGGTTTTTTTGATATTTTTAGCAGCTCGCCAGAGAGAGTAATTTGTTGATTTTGTGGGTGCAAGATGTTCAACGAGTTGTTGAAAGTCTCTTTCGGATTTGCACTTAAGGTGTTTTTGTAGATTTTGAGTGATTTCTTTTAAATGGTTTTTCAAAGTGAGCCATTCGCGGCGTATTTTTCTCTTATTTTTTAGAAGCTGTTCTATATGTTTTGGAGTACATTTTGTATAGCTGCGAGTTGAGCTGTTTGGAATTGAGGCGGGAGTGGCCGCTGCAGCTGCTTGGGAAAGTAAGAGAGTGAAATACTAACAGCTGTGCTTATTTCATCTTTCGTTTTTAGTGACACATTTGGGTTAATGTGGGAGCTATACTGCCTATATTTCAGCCAGTTTGTGAGTTTATCTGGTGAATTGACCTCAGAACTTGGCGCGTACTCTATTGCGATAATGGTAGGCGTATGGTCTGATGACAGATCTAGAGAATATTCCATAGTCAATTGGTTTTTTCGGTTTTAAATACTGCAAAGTCAATGACGTCGGAAGTTTTTCGACTGGCAGTTGGCCAGTAAGTTGACGTGCCAGAGGAGACTACGTTATGGCCGAGTCTGTTGACAGTGTTCAACAGGAGCCTGCCCTTTGGTGATATTAGGCGAGAGCCCCAATATCATACATATTGGCGTTGAAGTCGCCGGCAACAAGAAACTTTGGTCCAAGAGAATGGAAAAAGTCTCGAATTGTTGCTCAGTTATTTTGTGTCTGTATACTGCCCGTATATAGCTGTTAATGTTAGGCCTTTTAAGTATTCATCGAGAGAAATACTTGTCGCTTGAATATGTTCTGTGAAATAATTCTGAAGAGCATAATGTTTTATCCCGCTTTTTATGAGAATAGCGGAACCACCTCTAGCGTTTCCGCTTGGATGCTTTGTGTCATAGAGTCTATACCTGGTAAATTGAAAAAGTGTTTTGCAGTGAAATGAGTTTCAGATATTAGCAAAACGTCTATGCAGGACTCTTGCAAGAACTCTAGAAGTTCTAGTTTGTGAAGACACATGCCGTTTGCATTCCTGTATTTCTGTATTTTTTAAAATTTGCATCCTCTTTTGTTTTTTTGCACAAGCTTGTTGGGTGGAGATCGCCACATATTTCGCACACGCTGGGAAGTGTGCAATACGATTTTGTGTGGCCGTATTCTTGGCAATTTTGGCATTGAATTGGTCCTCGGGGCTTATGAGGTTCTTCTACTGTAATTTTGCGATGTAGAAGACACCGCAATGAGTAGATTGGGTGAGATTCCTTTTTTTTTAGGGTTCTACTCGGAATAGTGGTTGGGGAATTTTATATCGATTTTGTATGTTGAAAACGGATTTTACTTGGAATTTCAATTCGTTTAAAGCGCTTTTTATTTCATTGCATTCAAGTCCTTTTCCCCTGTTGTGGATTCTGGTAGTGGATATAATTCTAAATCACCTTCGCGGTAAAGGAATCAATGTTGTCGCGTATGCCGATGATGTAGTTATCTTAGTATCGGGAAAATTCTTTAACGTAATGAATGAGTTGCTCGAAAATGCTTTCAAAGACATGTGTAATTGCTCCCGCGCTAAGGGACTTAATATAAACTCGGAAAAAGCGGATTTAGTTCTATTTACTAGGAAATAGAAAATCCTCCATTTAGAAAAATCAATAACGTCATTTTACCTATAGCTCAACAGGCAAAATTCCTTGGGGAAATTCTTGATAGGAAATTGTCTTGGAAAACAAATGTCGAGGAACGTGTTAAAAAGGCGAATAATGCCTATTATGCATGCAAAAAAATGTTCGGTAAAACATGGGGCTTAAATCCTAAAGTAACCCATTGGATATACACCTCTATAGTAAGACCAATTTTACTGTATGGGTGTTGGTCTGGTGGACGGCCCTCGAAATAAGATCAACAGCAAAGAAACTGGTGAAACTCCAGCGACAAGTGTGCGTTGGCAGAGTAGGAGCCCTCAAAACAACATCTACAGAGTCGCTTAATGTGATACTGCTCTTAATACCAATAGATCTTTTTGCCAAAGGAGTAGTCCAAAAAACTGCTTTACGGCTTAAGGAATCAAATTGGTTTCTGTACAGGCCCATAGGACATAGTAACTTCGATAATACTATGTCTATTACTACTGATTACATATCTCCAAAAACACACTTTAACAGAAATTTTTCTATTAAAATTCCCTCAAGAGAATATTGGTCATCCAGGCAAGGTGACTCAGTAAACGCACTTCATATATATACCGACGGCTCTAAATAAGAAGAGGGGGTAGGGGCAGGTTTTTATGTCAATAAAATTAAGTAAATCATTTAAAGTACCTACTGACTGCAGTATATTCCACGCACAGATAGTAACAATCCAAAAAGCTGCTGAGAACTTTATAGGCACGACTTTCAATAAAGAGATCAATATCTATGTAGACTGTCAAGCCGCTCTTAAAGCTCTTAAAAATGTAACAATAAAATCTACAACAGGTCCCTTTACCTATACAATACTACTATATGAAACTATATGGACCAGCGTGGACTATGTGAGGCAATTAACCGCCACTCTAACCTAAGTCCATTGGAGCTTTTGAGCTGATTGTGTAATAGCTCTTTTTTGAATTATCGAGGGATTCGATAATTTTTCTTTAATTTGCTTCGTTATAGATTTGAATTCTTCCCTTGAGAATAGGGATTACATGAAATGGGTGATCACCAATAATTTGAGAAAGATTTGTTAGAGGATTGTAGTTTTTTTTAAATTCACAACTTCATGAAACCATTGTCAGTCTAATGTGGTATAGCAATGACCGTTATTTCTCCCCTGCAAAGCAAAAACACATTATAGAAAAAATTATGTTTTCGAGAAAAATTAGTTTGTTTGGAAATTGTTGAATTTAAGCAAATTTTAGCAATACTGGTAAAAACAAGCATGCGAATAGTAAGATCGCTTCATGGGATATATGTACTGTCTTTAAGGAATCAAATTGGTCCATTGTGGCGGAAGAAATTCCATTTTTAGTTTTTTTATTTGTTTTTATGGAAATAAAAATACAGAATTACAAAGCAAAAACACATTATACGTCTTTGAAATGTTTTTGTGAATCTTTTTCGATTACAAAATATTCTACACATTCCAAAATAAAAACGCATTATAAAACCATAATGTGTTTCTTTTTTGTTTTTGATAATGAAAATTTATTGACATACAAATTTCGGAGTGATTATAAAATGATAATGTGTTTCTTTTTTGTAACATTGGGAAAAGCATACATGCATTATGCATTTTCCTATTTTATATCTTCGTGATCTGTTACCAATTTTGGAAAAGTTTTGATGCAGAACTATCAAATGGACATTGGAGATTCAGAAAATGTATCCAAAGGAAAAACGCATTATATGACTAAGATGTGCTTTTTCATAGCAGGGGAAATTTGGTCTAAGTGTGTCGGTGTTCCGGCAGCCACCTTAACCTAAGCTAACCTTGGTACCATTTTAGTGCCCTGATGCCAAGGCTTTTTGGCACCATTGGATAGATACCCGCCAAAAACCTGCCTTTACTTTGCGAAGCGTCAATGAAACTCTGATTCCAGCTATTTAACAAAATAGAGTGGACTCTCCTAAGGGCCTCCTTCGGGGTGAAATCATCCACTATATCATTGCACGTGACATCACCATATCGTCCACATAACGTGACATTCTTCCATGGACAAATGAAACCGTTTGTTCTAAATGTATTTTTAAAAAATTTTTTTTTTATGGATGAGTAAAAGCAACTAAAGCCTCAGTCAGTGTAAGACTTTAACTCAGTAAAATTCTCCTCAAGGTCGTACTGGTGGATCCTCTCGGAACCACCGTCAGGTATTTCGTCGAGAGCCCGTCAGAGCATTATAGCTCAATTGTCAGTGTTTGGTCAGTCAACCGCCCTGTTATAGTGGGATCGCTGGTATCTACAAATGCAATCCGTATTTACATTGTGAACCTCAATTATGCAACTTTGAATACGTACTTCTCAAGGAGCAACAGTGTTATTTTGACATTATCGTAATCTTTTTTGACATTGTCAAAAGTCGTTCTCCCAAGCACAATGTTTCACAATGTTCATTAGTGTAAACATGCCTAACTAGTACTGTTCAGTGTGGATGCAATGCAAATTAATGAAAAAATACTGCCTACAAACCTTGGAAGCGATATTTTTGCATGGCAACCCTGCTTCTACTTTCAAGAATGACCCCAAAATACATAGAATACTAGACAACGACATGAGGCCGTTTACCGTTATCTGGCTTGACGTCAAAAGATGCTTCTTGTCACCTTGGCAGAAAAATGCAAGCGTTGAAACACATTTAGCTTAATTGGTTTCGCAACAGTGCTACCAGGTTAATGGATTTTCTACTGTATTAATTAGTCGTTAGTAGATTACCGATTCGAAATTAATAAAATTAGGCAAATAAATCAAAATTATTGACTTATGAATTTGTTGAAGCGGTTTTTTTTTAATTATGCGTTTTTTTATATTATTGTTACGGGGAAATGGTGTTAGCTAAGTGGTATTCAGCAACTCGGTATTTATTTTGCAAGTAAATTTGGTGTGTGTTCCCAAACAAATTTTCACATTGCAAAACATTAGGACATATGAAATTTGACAGTTCTTCTAAGTAACTGCTCGTTTTCAAGGGGTTTCCCACTTTGAATGAATACCCTTATTGTGTTTAATGAATGATTTTTAAACCTTCGGCCAAAGTTTCGGCTTTGAAGTAGATTAATCGTTCGCGTTTATGTTTAAAAAAAGTTCAGTCAAAAAATAAATTTTACGTTTTTGACGCCAAATTTTACGCGTCAAAAAATTTGGAAAATTTAAATTCAAAAATGTGTAGTATTGACAAATGCAGATCTGTTATTTTGTTCACAACAAGTAATAAAAATCACATTAAAGAACAGAAATGTCGGAATTTATAGAAATTGATATTTCTATAAATTCCGACATTTCTGTTGTATCTATTTTCGTTTTTGAGTCTTAAGAGAAATAATCCACTCTAGCAGAAAATGTTTCAATTCAGATCTTTCTGGCAATGTTGGTTACCAAAAAAACGTAAACAAAGAAAAGCTGTTTTTTTTTTTTTTTTTTTTTTAATGAGGAGTAAAAGCGTCAAAAGCCTTAGTCAGTGTGAGACTTCAACTGAATAAATATCTCCTCTCGCGTACGGGTGGGTCCTCCCGGTACCACCGTCAGGTATTTCGTCGGAAGGCCGTAGGAGCTTTATTACTCAATCGTCAGTTTTGGGTCATCAGTCCACAGTTCTCGTTGCATCGGGAGTGTTGCCTGCGTGGCGTGAACGTGTTCGTTCAGTATGTCTACTGCGTTCAATGCGTCGAAACTCGATCATGATTTTCGCTGCTGTTTCCTTGAAGGATTCCCATTTTTGTGATGTTTCGCAAATATGGGACACCGTATTCGTTATTGTCGGGACCTCGCCGAATGCCACCGTCAAATCTGATCTCTCCTTACAGAAGCGTGGACAATACAGCAGGATGTGCCTGGCATCTTCAATCTCATTGGGACAGTTGGTACAAAACGGGTCATGTTCATGCTTGAAGCGATGAAGATATTGCTTGAAGCAACCATGGCCACTGAGCAACTGTGTCATGTAGTAGTCAACCTCTCCGTGTTTGCGTTCCATCCAAAAGGTGACATCTGGAATCAGGGCAAATGTCCATCTTCCATTTTCCGACCTTTCCCACCGTCGTTGCCATTCACTGATGCTGCGTCTTCGCTCGTCCTCCCTTGTTGCGTTCTTGCCTGCTACGTAGATGCGTTGGAGTTCGCAAGCCAGAATATCTACCGGTGGCATTGCCGCGATCACACCGATGGCATCATCCGACAATGTGCGGAAGGCACTGACGACTCTCCAGCCAGCTATGTATGAAGCCGTCTGCTTGGCGTCTGCCCACACTGGTGCAGCGTAGAGCATAATAGAGCTTGTCACTCTTGCCAAGAGTTTCCGCCTGCTGGAGAGTGGTCCTCCAATGTTCGCCATGATGCGTGACAATGCACCGTTCATCCTTGAAGCCTTTTCGCTGACCGCCAATAAATGATCCTTAAAGGACATTCGTGTGTCTATCAGCACGCCAAGATACCGAAGATACGGTTGCGATATTATTTCGTGGTCCCCCACTCTGAAGGTGAAGACCTCACGCTTTTTCCGGGTGCTCAAGAGAACCGCCTCAGTTTTTTGCGCTGCCAGATTCAAATCCGCACCGTCCAACCACCTCATCACTCTCTATGCAGCATCGCTACACCTCGTCTCCAGCGTGTGGATGTGTTTCGCTACTACCACCAGTGCGATGTCATCCGCATAGACGATCAGAGTGGTATCCGTGGGAAGATCGACAGTCAGAACGCCATTGTACATCACATTCCACAATGTTGGCCCAAGCACCGAACCTTGAGGAACGCCTCTAGTGACCTCGTACGTTTTTACGCCGTCGTCGGTGTCATATAGCAACACTCTGCCCTCGAAGTAGTTGGCGATGATTCGCTGCAAGTATATATTCGCGTCCAGCACGCTGAGTTGAAGGCGTTTTTGATGTCCAGCGTTACTACTGCGCAGTACTTCTTGTCGCCCCCTTTCCACCTATCTCCGCTTGTCGCCTCACGAGCAATCCTCATCACCGCCTGGATGGCGTCGACCGTGGATTTTCCTCGGCGGAATCCAAATTGCTGCGTGGATAAGCCAGCAGGCTTTTCTAGCGAATCGTGAAGTCGGTTCACGACTATGCTCTCCAGTACCTTTCCTAGCGAGTCGAGCATGGAGAGTGGTCGATACGCAGATTGCTGGTCGGGTTGTTTTCCGGGTTTCAATAGTAGCACCAATCTTTGGCACTTCCAGAAAGTAGGGAACGTTCCTTCGTTGAGGCATGCGGTATACATTTTTGCAAATGTCTCCGGGCTCGCCCTGATTGCCGTTTTCATCGCCACGTTGGGGATGCCGTCCAATCCTGGTGTCTTCTTATCGGACATTTTTCGAAGCGTGAGGAGTACTTCGTACAACGTCACCGCCGGGATGCGTCCTACACCCACAGGCAGGTGATAGTGGTGCACCCGTCCCCCCTGTTCGTGTCGCAAGAAGTATCTGCTGACGTTACGACAAAGTGGCGATCCTAATGGTAAACTTCATGTCGTCATGTCGTCATCTGTGTTTATATCCTTCTTGGAATGTCCCTACAAAAGTTCTAAGATAGCGACCCAGCAGGAATAATAATAATAATAAAGGGGATTTGCACTGCGACCTTTGGTCTTTTGTGCCCCCACTACGAGTCCGTGTTGGGTGACGATGCCCCAAGTATCACGAATCATACCTCTGCCAACCTTTAGAGGACCTCCACCAACCCCAATTCCGTTAGGAATTTCAAGATTAGAAGAGGATCCAGATTCGGCCAATCATGCTCTGGCACCAGGTACTTTCCCAGTACGCGCCTCCTTGTGTGGATGATTGCCCCACAGGACTCCAGTAAATGACCCGGACTTTCTTCTTCCTCATTGCAGAATCTGCAAGACTCGTCGCTTACAATGCCCAGCTTCGTGAGATGCCCCGTCAGTCTGCAGTGACCAGTGAGAAACTCCGTTAGAATTCGAAGCCGGTTCTTACTCAGCCCGATACAAGCTTCAAACCTCCTCTTGTTATATTTACCAAGGAGTGATTTGGCCTGCCGTAGCCCAGGTAGATCGAACCAATAGTTCGATCTGTCCACCCCTACTCTTTCTCTGAGCATTTCCCGGATAGTGTGTGCACCTATACCACAGAATGGCTCTGGCCCTGTAAGGGGCGTAGCCGCTCCTTTTCTCGCAAGCCTGTCTGCCGCCTCGTTCCCCTCCACACCGACGTGTCCTGGCACCCAGCAGAGCGTAACTTTATTGGTTCCGCCCAGCCGGTTTAATTTTGCAAGACAGTCCCCCACTAGCCTGGTGCTAATGATGTGAGAGTCTAGAGCTTTAAGAGCCGCCTGACTGTCAGATAGTATTACGATTTCCCGTCTACAGTATTTTCTATCGAGGTTGAATTGCACACATCTTTCAATTGCATGATCTTCTGCTTGGAAGATGCTGGTCAGTGTGCCCATTGGTTCGGAGTATTTGGTCCGTGGCCCGAATACCCCAGCACCAGTGCCCTCGTCTGTTCTGGATCCATCTGTAAACCACATTATAGCATGGTCGCGGATACCATACTGTGAGTGTATATTGGACCGTTCTTTCTTACTACTGAGCTTCACATCAAAGTTTTTTTGTGAAGCTAAATTTTCTCATGTTATCGTCCCTTGGAGCTAATAGAAGCGGATACTTATTGGAAAGAGTGAATTGATCCGCGCGCTCAATACACCTTCCGTACCCTATGCCCTCCTTAGAAAATCTCGCAAGTGTACTGTCAGCTACCTCCCCAATAACAATGTGTAGGGGAGTTAGTTCTAATATTACCTCCAGTGCCGCAGTTGGACAGGTTTTCATTGCCCCGGTTATGCAGACACATGCTAGTCTTTGAACACGTTCTAGTGACTTCCTAGTGGTGCCCAGACTAGTTCTTTTGGCCCACGCAACGGCCCCATAGGTGATGATTGGTCTCACCATTCCTATGTACATCCACCGCATTATGCATGGACTACAACCCCAAGATTTACCAGCTATGCTCCTACACATCATGAGAGCTCTAATGGCCTTCTTTGTTACTAACTCCGTGTGTATCTTCCACGTGAGCTTACTATCTAGTGTTAATCCCAGATATTTCACTTCCGTTTGTTTCTCTATAACTTGCCCGGACAGCCGAATCGGCCTCCAGTACTGTAGTTTCCTCTTCAATGTAAACGGTACAATCGTGGTTTTTGCTGGATTAATGTTCAGCCCCACAGATTTGCACCATTCAAGCGTGACCTCGAGACCTCTCTGTATTATATCACATAAAGCCTCCTCGTACTTACCCCTAGCCATTATGACGATTTCATCAGCATACCCCTGACACGTAAATCCCATATCAGTAAATTTGCTGAGGAGCTCGTCCACCACCAGACTCCACAGAAGAGGCGAAAGCACGCCCCCCTGGGGACAACCCCTCGTGGTGACTGCCTCAGTGGTGTTAAGGCCAGTTTGATATTCGACAGACCGGCTGCCTAACATCTCCCCAACCCAATGGCACAGAGTAGTGTCCACCCCTTTACACAGAAAGGCATGTCTAACGCCCTCATGGGAGGTTTTGTCAAACGCACCCTCAATGTCGAGGAATGCACACACTACTAATTCCTTTGTGTCCAAGACCCTCTGTATGTACCCAGCCAACTGGAATAGAGCAGTTTCAGTAGACCTGGTGAAGGGGCCTCCTGACCAGGGCTTCTTCTCGAAGATAGTTATCTATTACTTTTTCCATCGTTTTTAAAAGAAACGACGTCAAGCAAATTGGTCTAAAGGATTTTGGTAGAGTAGGATCCTTCTTCCCAACCTTCGGGATAAAAATAACTTTAGCCCTACGCCAGCTGCTAGGTATGTACCCTAAGGCCAGGCTGCTTGTAGAAATCCTTCTAATCTGATGAATCATTTCAGCCCTCCCTTCTGGAGAAGGGCCGGAAATATGCCATCTACACCTGAAGACTTGTAGGGGTGAAAGGTTCCAATTGCCCATTCAATCCTTCTTCTATCACAAATTTTTTTGACTACCTCCCAATCTAGCTCTCCGACCCATATACAAGTTCAATGAGTCCGCCTTAGGTACGCTGCCTGGGAAGTGGGTCTCAAGGAGCAATTCGGCTCGTTGAGACTCACCTTCTGTAAAGGTGCCATCTGCCCTTTTGAGAGCCAAGGTAGCTACGTTCCCTGTTTTGGCTACCGCCTTGTACAGCCTCGCCGCTACAGGAGTATCCACTATGGTCTCACTGAAGTCCCTAAAGCTTTTCCTTTTAGCGCTCCTAATTTCTTTACTGTACATAGTTAGGGTCGTGGTGTAACTCTGCCAGTCCCCGGTTCTCTTAGCTCGGTTAAAGACCTTCCTCGTCGAAGCCCGAAGATTTGACAACTCGTTGTTCCACCACGGCGCATACTTAGTACTACCAGTCCTACTCGGACAACTGAGGTTATATCCCTCGATCATAACGTTCGTTAATTCTACTACCTCCTGCTCCAGTTGAGGGTGATTGCCCGGCGGTCTGCCGGTACTGAATGACCCAGAACTAGAATTCATAAAGTCTTTATACTTGTCCCAGTTCGTACGCCTGGGGATTCCTTGATGGTAATAAATTTGGTCTACTGCCTACAATGTCAAATTCCACTATCCGATGGTCTGACATTGAGGGTTCGTCCGATACCCTCCAATTTCTAATGTCTAACACTTCCTGCCTAACCCTTGTCACAAAAGTGGGGCTATCCCCAACATTGAGAATTTCTAGGTCAGTGTTATAGATATACTCAAGACGGTACTCACCCCTGCCGTTGCAATTAGTGCTACCCTATATCGTGTTATGGGCATTTGCATCGCACCCTAGGAGTAGTGGTATGTGCAGCTTAGTGCAATGCTCCACAAGCCGCTGAATCTCCAGTGGTGGAACTTCCTTCTCATCACCCGGGAAGTACGCCGACGCTATGACCACCGTCCGATCAGTTCCGCCTATATTGAGCAGAGTCTGAAGTCTGGTCAGGAATTCTGAAAGACAAAAGTAGTTAGTTTTATCCCTCAGTAACATGCAGGCTCTAGGGTCTTTGACCCTGGTATCCCACAATACCTGGGCCCCTACACCTGTCAATACTCTCACCAGTCCGCCATAGGTCCAAGATTCCTGGATCAGTGCCGCCACAAGATGTTGTTGGGCAATCATCCTCTATTACAGCCGAAGCTGCTTTGGCGTGGTGGATGTTCACCTGGGCGAACCTGGCACTGACCCCCCCGCTGCTGTCGTCCATCATGACGACTTCGGAGCCGACGCCCCGGATAGCCGCAATCTCTCCTCCTCTTCCTCTGTCGGATCCAAGACGCTGAGGACAGTGATATTACCATCACTGCCCTCCTCATCAGAATCCAACCCTTCCTTCATCGGAGGGGCAGGGGTCGCTCCAGCGTCAACCACCACAGGTGACGCTGGTTCTGCTGACACTGTAGGTGTCGCGCTAACCTCTTGCCCATCACGAACTTCGGAAGGAACATCATCCATTGAAGCCTCCGCTCCCACCTCCTCCACAGGTCTCCTCTGCAGATCATACGACGCCTCATCGATGCTCACCCTCAGGAGCTCGCCACCACCATCCTCCCGACAGCTGAGCGTCTTCCATACGTTTGTATGAAGGCCCTCATTTTGAGCATCGATGAGCGCCATCGTCACCTGCAGCGCCTGTCCCGCACTCCTGGGTTGGAACACCGTGACGATCCGCTCTTTCGGGATTTCTCCCCCAGACCGGACCGTCAGTTCCACCCCCTTCCACGTCTCCAGCTTAGACACCACCTTCCTGATCCACTCCGCGGTTTGCGGAGTCTCACAGTCCAGCAGCATCATGCCGGGTCCAAAGTAGATGCCCTGGAACTTGAGTTTGAACTCGTATCCCAGGGCCATCTCGACGACAATGGCATCCTCAAGCGCAGTCAGCTCTTTTGGAGCCAACCCCACTTGAGGATAGTCCTTCGGCAGTATGGCCACCCGCTCAGACATGACCCCCTTGGCGTAGGAGATGCCCGGCGCCGCGGTGGGTCCTGTCGTGACCGGGTCGACAACCGCCCGTGCCCCGCTCACCTCGCACGACGAGACTGCCTTACTCTTCTTCGGCTCAGTACTCGCCTGAGGAGGAGTCAGCGTTTTGTTGCCCCTTTTGTGGGGCCCATCCGCTGGGGGCGCAATACCAGGCTGAGCCCGATGCTGAACCGCCAACTTCCTGGCCTCACTCGGCGCCAAGCCCCTCTGAAGATATCGGATGTACCACCTCGTGCCGCACCCGCTAAGACCTTCACGAAATGGGTCATCTTTACCACCAGGTTGACCCGGCTCCGGAGCAAGGGGAGTAAAACGCCGCCTCCCCCTCCTATCTTCGGTGGGTGCTAGCCCCACCCTCCCTACCTGTCGTGCCATACCAGCCGTGTCAGGTCTCCCAGCCTCACGGATAGTCTCGGGCGACCCGGCACCTCCGGCATCTTTAACAGTGGCAGCTCTTCCTTCTGTGGGTACAAGCCCCAACCCTCCTGCCTGACGTGTCCTCCCAGATGTGTCGGACCGCTCTGCCGCACCATCCCGACCAGAAATGCTGGCCGGCGATCGCACTGCGCTGGACGATCCGGCACCTCCGGCTTCACTGGCACCCCCCCTACTCGGCGCGGGTACTTTCCCCGCCACCCCTCTTTGGTGAGCCACCCCAGATGCGTCGGGCCGCCCTGCAGCACGACCCGTACCAGACTTGTCGATACGCAATCTCGCTGCTACAGGCGAGCCAACACCTCCGGCAGCGATGTCCGTGGCAGATACACTCCCAGACGGTACATCCTGGCCCCTCCTATTCCATCCAGTCGAACCGTTGCTGGAGCCTTGCGGACCAAACACCCAGTCGACCGGACCCCTCACCAGCGCCGGCGGCGTTCGCTTGGGACTCTTGTGGCGATGGCCACCCCTACCTCCTCGACTAACGTTCATGGAACTATGTTCCAATCGGTTAGCCGCCTCCGTTGCGGTAACATCCCGCCATACAGTTTTACCTGCTTTCCTACCCATAAATGTTCCCACGAGTACGGGGGACAGAAAGTCGACCGGGGCATAGCCCCCGCTACCCCGGCAAGGCTAGTTAAAACCAGAGGTCGCCTGTTATCTGGAGTACACCGTAGACAGAGACACTAACGCAGTGCCATTCGTCCCTCGGCACGGTACGTATGACACCTAGGATTGCGGGTTTTATCGAGTTTGCCTCTCTAGATCCGCCATCTTTAGTTTTAAGCAGGGGCACCTCGAGCAGGATGTGACTCTACGTCACGCATGGCCGGTCTTAGGAAGCACTGTCCCACGACACGCACTTTCTCTGACTTACCAACCTTAGCTTAATGGCCTTGATCAGTAAGCCTTAGCCCCCAGTAGACCCAGCAGGAATTGTTAGCGCTTCATCATGTAGTGCAATCCCGGCACTACAATGGAAATGTAGCATCTCATCAAAATCGATAACCTAGTGCTACTTGAGCACATTTTTACAACTGAAGGGAAGCTCGCAGTGCGTTTGCCGTCTTTTCGGTGACGAGAGCGAAGACTGCTGTTCGTATTATATTCTAATAAATACGAACAACAGTCGTTACTATTGTTTATTTGCCGAACGCGTGCTTTACATCGGCATTTATATTTTTCAGTGGTCCACTGCGTAAAGCAATAGACGTGTCAAAGATTGTGAAAAGTGAAAAATAGCCGAGACTAACATTGACAATTGGAATTGGTAAGACTTTATGTTAATGAATTTAAAATATTAAAATAAGGCGTATATATGTATACTAGTTAAATACCCCGGCGTTGCTCGGACATATACTTAAAGTAGTGAAAGTACCCCTCCCGTAAACCTTTCCGTGAAACCCCAGAACACCAGAGCATAACATTAAAAATTGTAGAACTCTAGGTTCAGCGGTTTGGGCTGGGTGGTTATGAGTCATTTGAACAGCAATCAATCGGGACAAACACTTTTATATTTATAATTTGTGCAATTCGATTGGTTCTGTAAACGTCAGTTACTGATGCATGTGTGGCTGCAATTCGTGCTCCTGTCCACTCTCTTCCAATTCTCTATTGTTGTGGTGCAGAATTTTCCAGACATCATTTCTAACCAAATACAAAAAACGGCGTCCAAATTGGTTCTGCATTGCTCAAGATAAACGAAAATAACGAGTTTTGTGTGGTCATTTTGTGTGGGAGGTAGTCGTGGTTTTCGTCCGATGTTGTCCATTTCAAAAATCATCCAAATAAAAGCAAAAGGAAGAGGAATTCCAAAATTTGTATGGAGTTACTTTTTGATTAAGAAGCATTATACCATGTATGCTAGAAAGTATCCCAGATGTATTTTGAAGTAATACTTAAAATGTATGAGTGGTACCACGCTAATTTGACCAATCAAGTCCAAAGTAGTACACAAACCTTGCGGAGCTCACAAATAAACGTATGGTGTTTGTATGGTTCTGATACGTTCAGTGGTTTAGTCGTGATGTTCACTCATACATACGCACCAACGTTTTTATATATTAAGATAAATTTTCTTTTCAGATATTCTAAGATATTCAGGTAAGAAATTCTTTATTTTTCAATAATATCAAATCATTTATAAAAATGTTTTTTTTCAGGAGCAATCAAGACAGAAACAATGGGGTACATGGATTACATGGATTACGAGTTAGCCAGACAAAAAGTTTTCCGAGCAGCAAAAAAAAACTGTATCGCAAAACTTTTAGAAAAAAAAACATTTAAAATTTATATTAAGGGTAATCATTTAAAGTGGGAAGCCCCTCGAAAACGCGCAGTTGCTTAAAAGAACTGTCAAATTTCATATATTTTGACTGCTCATCTGCACATCTGAATCGTTTCCCAGGGTTTCCCACTTTACATGAATCGCCCTATTATTTCAGTGTGTAACGGTGTATTTTTATATAAACACAAAAAAATTTAAATTCGAAGAAAAAATGGCGCCAGCGTATTTTGTATTATTTGTATTGTTGTCGTAGGAAAATAATAAAAATAAGGGATCAAAATTGCAAGCAGAGCAGAGCATTTTTTCGCGGCGTGCTTCATCTAGCCTATTCTTGTAGCCTATTCTTCTTTTTTTTTTTTTTTTAATAGTAATTTTATTCAATTGAATCACCTAATAATAACTTAGGTCTAACAATGATTTTTCAAAAATTCAGAAATTCAGCTTATTTTTATAATATTTAGATTAAAACTATTTGCCCTATATCCATTGATTTACGCAATGTAGAGTTATCGTAACTAATATATGGGGAATATATTAGTTTCGTTTGAGACGTGAGGGATTAAGAGGTCTCAGTAAATTTCTAGCTAGAATGTTTGGGTGAAACATAAGCTTCTGCTTGTACTTCGAGGTAAATTTCGGAATTTCGTCTTTTACTGCAGGTATATTCAGGTCTCTGTGGATGTTAGTATTTTTTATATACCAAGGGGCTCTGGCAATTTGTCTCAGGATTTTAGATTGGACTCTCTGGAGTTTTTCCACTTTCGAGGGAGAGGCAGTGCCCCAGAGTTCAATTCCATATGTCCATATGGGTTTTATTATACTTTTGTATATTTGGACTTTGTATGTGAGATTTAGCTTTGATGCCCTTGAGATTAGCCAATTTAGTTCCAATTGCTTTAATTTGATCTGAGTGATTTTGGATTCAATATGTTTATGCCATGTGAGTCGGCGATCGAGACGCATTCCAAGATACTTGGTTTCGGAACTTTCAGGGACGACTTGGCCGTTTATCTTCAGAGCAGGACACGTGCCCCTTCTTAGAGTGAAGGTTAAGTGACAGCTTTTGGATTCATTGACCTTAATTTTCCATCGATGTAGCCAATTACTTAGAGTGTCCAAGTGTTTTTGCACGTATAGAGATGCCATGTCTAGGTTTGAGCGAGACCACATGATAGCAGTGTCATCAGCAAAAGTCGATATGAGAGTTCTATCACTTTTGGGCATATCTGCAGTATAGAGAATATATAGCAGGGGCGCGAGGACACTGCCTTGTGGTACTCCGGCCAGTATTTCGTATTTTCGGGAGAAAAAGCTTTTGTATTTTACTACAAATTTTCTATTCGTGAGGTAATTTTTGAGTAGACAGTGCATATTAGCGGGAAGAATATGCTGTAGTTTGTAAAAAAGTCCTTTGTTCCAGACTTTATCGAAGGCCTGGGTGATATCGAGGAAAACAGCGGAGCAATACTGTTTATTTTCGAAAGTACCTTTTATTGAGTCAACAATGCGGTGCACTTGCTCAATAGTGCCATGCTTTTCGCGGAAGCCAAACTGGTGATCGGGAATCACTTGTTTTTCTAGAATTTTCGGTAGAATCAATTTTATTAAAAGTTTTTCGAAGAGTTTCGATATTACAGAGAGCAAACTTATAGGCATGTATGACGTCACATTACTGGGATCTTTTCCAGGTTTGGGAATCATTGTAACTTGAGATAGTTTCCAATCATCTGGGTAGTGACATGTTCTGAGAATCGCGTTAAATATGTGCAATAAGTGGGTTATTGCAACTGTTGGCAGTTCTTTTATCATTGTTGGCGTTATCAAGTCCGGTCCTGGTGCTTTTTTCGGGTCCAAGCTTTTGTTTATTGCCTCCATAAGTTCGTTTTTTTAATCGCGATTGTACAAGAGGTATTATATGGGATTAATGTTGGTATTGGGATATCACCAGCTGTCGTGTTCGGGGTGAACCGGTTTTTAGGTTGTTGGCAAAAGCTGCACCCTTTTCTCCATCGCTTCTGGCCCAGTTTCCATTTGGCAGCCTTATAGGGGGTTCTGTCAGTATTGGTTTTTTCATATTTTTTGCAGCTCGCCAGAGCGAGTAGTTTGTTGATTTTGTGGGTGCGAGATGTTCAACAAATAGCTGGAACTCTCTTTCGGATTTCCTCTCAAGCTGCTTTTTTATAATCCGAGAGACATCATTAAGCTGTTTTTTCAGATTTGGGGATCTGTTGTTTTGCCAATCGCGACGTATTTTCCTTTTATTTTTTATTAACTGCTCTATGTCCTTTGGAGTACACTTTGCATAGCTGCGAGTTGAGCTTTTTGGGATTTGGGCGGGTGGCCGCTGCAGCTGATTGGGAAAGCAAGAGTGTGAGATTACTAACAGCTGTGTGTATTTCAACTTTCGTTTTTAGTGACACATTAGGGATAATGTGGGAGCTTATATACTTTCGATATATGAGCCAGTTTGTGAGTTTGCTGGTCAGTTTATCTGGTGGATTGGCCTCAGAACTTGGCGCATACTTTATTATGATAATAGTAGGCGTATGATCTGATGAGAGATCTAGAGAGGATTCAATAAACAATTGGCTCCTTTTTACAGTTTTAAAGACTGCAAAGTCAATGACATCGGGGGTTTTGCGACTGTCAGTTGGCCAGTAAGTTGGCGTGCCAGAAGAGATCACGTCAAGACCGAGTCTGTTGACAGTGTTCAACAGGAGCCTGCCCTTTGGCGATATAAGGCGAGAACCCCAATATGTATGTTTGGCGTTGAAATCGCCGGCAACGAGATACTTTTGTCCAAGAGAATGGAAAAAAGTTTGGAATTGTTGCTCAGATATTTTGTGTCTGGGCGGCAGTATATAGCTGTTAATGTTAGGCCTTTTAAGTATTCATCGAGAGAAATACTTGTCGCTTGGATATAATCTGTGCAATAATTCTGGAGAGCGTAATGCTTTATACGACTTTTAATGAGAATGGCGGTTCCACCTCTAGCGTTTCCGCTTGGATGCTTTGTGTCATAGAGTCTGTATCCTGGTAAATTGAAAAAGTGTTTTTCAGTGAAGTGTGTTTCAGAAATTAGCATAACGTCTATGCTGGACACTTTCAAGAACTCGAAAAGTTCTAGTTTGTGATGACACAGGCCGTTTGCATTCCAGAATGATACATTTAAACCATTAATGGCTTAGACATGAGATGATGTTTTTGGGTTTCCATGTTTCATGTTTTTGCGTCACATTCTCTATAGTTAGCAGTGTGATTGCCACCGCAATTACTACATTTTTTAATAGTGGAATCCTCTTTTGCTTTTGTGCACGAACCTGTTTCGTGCAGGTATCCACAAATTATGCACACGCTGGGAAGAGTGCAGTAAGACTTCTTGGCAGTTATGACACTGAATCGGTCCACTGCGCTTGTGAGGCACTTCAATTGTGATTTTGCGATGTAGCAGATATCTGAGCGAGTATATCGGGTGGGGTTCACCTTTTTTGAGCAATTTTGCGTCGAATTCTAGTTTCACCCAAAAAAGGGGTTGTGGGATTTTTTTTTGATTTTGGATATTGAATACGGACTTTATTTGGAAGCCTTCATCGCTTAGTGCAGTTTTAATTTCGTCGCATTCTACGAAAGGCTCGATACCTTTCAGTACGACTGAGAGGCCTTTGGAACTTTTGAGCTGGTTCTGTTTGAGTTTATCAAAGAGATTGACAAATTTTCTATAATTGGATTCGCTGTAAATTTGGATTTTTGTTTCGTGTACTTGTCCCCTGAAAATAGAAATCACGTGGAAATTATTAGGACCAATATTTTGAGTTATATCTTTGATGAGCGAATTAGAGTTTCGCTCACGCAGGTAGATAGGTGGGGGTTTTTGCGATTTCGGCTTGGGATCCGAATCATTTTCTTCAGCAAGAATCGCGTATCGATTTTGCCCAAGCTCGAGAGATGGTTTAACGGGATTCGTCTTTTGAATTTTTGCGGAATGCCTATTCCCATTAGTAGGGACGATAGTACTCGCTTTGCGAAGTAAATGTTTATTCCTGTCTGCACTGTCGGCATTTTCTCTTTTGACCTGTAATAATGGAGCGAGTAGCGACCTTTGTTATGCGATTAGCGATTTCAGAAAATCCGCTACTCGTCTCGGGGATTTCAATATATTTGCTAGGGGTATCAACCAAAGAAATTGACGATACAGAGTTACCTGTGTTTGCGTGTGCAGTATCGCTATGGGAACTCCACTGTATATCTGGCGAGGGAATTTGAATAGGTTGTTGTTGTTGTTGTTGCGGAAGCTGTTGCTGCGCACCGTCTTGCTGTGGAAGCTTTTGCTGCAGGGGTTGCAAAAGTTATTGTTGTAGTTGCAGCTGCTGATGAGCTGTACCATTTCGTCCACTGTCTACTGATGACGGGGGGGTACGTTGCATGACGAGCGGTCACACTGGTACTAATTTCGCGTTTTTAAGGTTCTGGCCACCCTAATTAGAAAAGCGACGCATAGAGGGCGCGATATAGATGCGGTTTGTGTACTCGCTGATCGCTGCAAACAGATGTTTTTTAGGATATTTTTTTCCGTGGGAAATTTTAACGTCAACGCTGTGTTGACTTTGCTATCAGTGGATCAGCTGATTATATTTTTTTTGTAAAGAATGTGTAATGTTTTAGCGAATTCGAATTGTGATTTTATTTGGCAAAAATTTTCGTTTTGTTTTTAAATTTCACAAAAGTGTCCAAGCGAGTGATCGCGAGCCCTATGCAAACGCGTCACTGTACTATCGCACGAAGCCTCGGGGCTGTTTCAATATTTTTAGAGTAGAACTTCGGATATAAAAAATTGATTTTATGAGAGCAGATTTTTTATTCGCACAACCGATTGAACTGACGTTTGTGCACTTCTGAAACGCGCTCGAGATCTCTCAGCGAAATATTTTGTTGTTTGTTTGCCATTGGCCCATATTCATAGTCAAATTAAGCTCCAACTTAACTTTAGTAATCTACTAAGTTGACAGATAATACACTGAACTGACAGCTACTAAGCTGGTTCTTAAGTTTAGCAGCTAATAAATTTGACTATGAATATGCGCAATTGATTTTATAAATCCAACCGGCAAGAATCTGCTTCCATGAAATCTCAATAGAGACTAAAATATTTTTCGCGTACGTGAGCTTGTATCGGTTCAACCGATTGCGCACGCGTACGCTCTGTTCTAAGCGTTAGCTAATGATAAAGCTGGGCATTAACTAGTTAATTAGTTAATTAACGAAATTAAATTTTTGGTTAAATTTTAACGTTTCAGTTAATTTTGAAAACCATTAACTTTTTTATTTAGTTAAGTTAAATTTCTTCGATTAACTAGCATTAGTTAACTTTAAAATGAAAAAAAAATTTATTGTTGAATGTTGTTTTGAGCTTACAATCTGAGAAGTAATGCTTAGAAGTTAAAGTAGTGTGGTTCTAAAAAAAAAGAGGAAACCTGTTCAGTTTCGTGAGTTCAGATAAAGATATTTAACATGCAATGCACCGATTGTAGCCAAACAAGAAAAGAAAGTATGCACACTATAGTAGAAGATAAACCAAAAGCGGACAAACAAATTAAATTAACTGTAAATTTATAAATTAACTAATATCAATTTCAACCCAACCAATCAAACACTGCAGCGCCTAATTCTGTGGCTGCTCTTGACCCACCCTGATTCATGGCTTTTGTTAGATGTCAACTTAAAGCCCCTACAATAATCACAACTACACTTCTGGTTTCAGAGCATTAAATTTAAAAATTAAAAGATTTATTTAACTATTCAATTTTAAAAGTTTCATAAAACTCATTAGATTTATTAGCAGAGTAAAAAAAAAGAACATTTGTGTATAAATCTTTTATCTAATAATTCAAAGGCCGAAAGTAAAAGATAAAGACAAAAAAAAAATTAATAAATGAAATGAAAAATTTAAGAAAAAAGTAGTAAATAACGTAATGACGCCAAAAAAAAATGTTTACGATAAAATTTAAAATCTAATTTGAATAACAACAAGTGATGGAAGAAGGAGAAAAAAAAAGAAATGGAAACAAAAGCATTAACAACAAATCAAATGAAAGAGTGAACTAATTGTTAAGCGTCTTTCATTTTAATGAGAAAGATGCGGAATACTCAAAAAAATGAGCATGACTTTCACAACTATTACAAACAAAACCAATAGAGTGTTAACTTACATTTTATCCATAGTGTCAGCAGGACACTGGTGAGAATGAGGAGTATCTGTGTTGTTGTTAGGAACTGTTTTTTTCTCTCTATTCCTTATGCATACTTGGTTAGTAAATTGTAAAATCAATGCTCATTACCAAAGCTGGGCATAGTTATTCGAGAATTTAACTTCGTTAACCCGATAATAGTTAATCAAAAATTTAACTTCGTTAAATTAAAAAGTTAATTTCGTTGAAAAGTTAACTTCGTTAAAAGTTAAATTAAATAGTTAAACTAGCAAAAATACTTTTAAACTATATTCAATTGAATGCCTGCAAAATTTCGTATATGAAACCATAAAAGTTTTATTAGAATATTAAATAATAATAATGAAATTAACAAAGTTTTGTTAAGAACAAATAGCAGAGGCTATTCGCCATTTTAAGAAACTTGAGATATGGAAAATACGATGTAAACATCCTCACAATGGCTGAGAACGCCATTGTGTTTAGAATGTTCTATAAAATATAGAACACTTCGAAATATATCGGCCTGTGTATTTAATTGTTTTGTGAAATAATTTTTAAATTAAGTTTTTTTTTAAATCAGTTCGAAATTAAACTTTTTTTTTATATTCAATAATAAAAAAAATGTTTGTTTTAAAGTTAACTACTGCTAGTTAATCGCAGAAATTGAACTTAACTAAATAAAAAAGTTAATGGTTTTCGAAATTAACTGAAACGTTAAAAGTTAACCAAAAATTTAACTTCGTTAATTAACTATTAACTAATTAACTAGTTAATGCCCAGCTCTGCTCATTACAAAAGTTTTAGCCAACAAAAGTTAATTTTACGATATTTAGCAAAAATTATAACATCATATTACTTAAATTTTTCAACTTCAATTTTTTAGCAACTTAGTTAATCCCTATATATATTATAAAACTGAGTGTGTGTCTGTATGTCTGTATGTCTGTATGTCTGTTTGTCCCTCAATCACGGCTAAACGGCTGTACCGATTCTCTTGAAACTTTCAGGATAAATTCTATAGGTATCGACATGTAATCCCTATATATATTATAAAACTGAGTGTGTGTCTGCATGTCTGTATGTCTGTATGTCTGTTTGTCCCTCAATCACGGCTAAACGGCTGTACCGATTCTCTTGAAACTTTCAGGATAAATTCTATAGGTATCGACATGTAACATAGGCTATATGCGGTTGCGATTGGACAAAGGGGCGTGGCACCTCCCATACAACACAAAATATGTCTACAAGGTAATTTAGTAACTATTGAATTGAATTTGAAGTGAATATTGAATAATAAATACGAAATTTATCACGAAGTTGCATAATAACTTTTCCAAGCTTTACGCCAAATATGAGCATAATTGGACAAGGGGTGTGGCACCGCCCACACAACACGTAACTTAAATAACAGCTAATTAAGCAACTATTGGATATATTTCAATGAAATTTGGAATGGAACTGTATAGTATGTTTTCCCAGCTATGTGTCGAATATGGGAATAATTGGACAAAGGGGCGTGGCACCTCCCACACAACACATAACTTAAATACCAGCTAATTAAGCAACAACTGGATATATTTTAGTGAAATTTGGAATGGAGTTGTACTGCTTTGTGTCGAATATGGGAATAATTGGACAAGGGGCGTGGCACCGCCCATACAATTTTCTACCCCATATCACGGCTTTACTGATTTTATTGAAATTTTAAGGTAAAATTGTGTTAGTAATGGAATTTGCAATAAGATATAAGAGGTTGGATTTGGACAACGGGGCGTGGCACCTCCCATACAACAAAAAATATTATTAAAAAGTAACTTAGTAACTATCGAATATTAAGTGGTCCATGCCACCAACTGCGCCCTTGCACATTTTTTGGGTGAATCATACCGGGTGGGATTACAACTTCCACCAATTGCGTCCTTGGACTTATTTTGGCTGAATCATACCGGGTGGGATTACAGCTGCCACCAAGTGCGTCCTTGGACAATTTTTGGGTGGCTCATGCCGGGTGGGATTACAACCTGGCACCAAGTGCTTCCTTGGACATTTTTTGGGTGAATCATACCGGGTGGGATTACAACTGGAACCAAGTGCTTCCTCGGGCATTTTTTGGGTGGCTCATGCCGGGTGGGATTACAACTGCCACCAAGTGCGTCCTTGGACATTTTTTGGGTGGCTCATGCCGGGTGGGATTACAACCTGGCACCCAGTGCTTCCTTCTACATATTTTGGGTGAATCATACCGGGTGGGATTATAACTGGAACCAAGTGCTTCCTCGGACATTTTTTGGGTGGCTCATGCCGGGTGGGATTACAACTGCCACTAAGTGTGTTCGTGGACTCTTTTTTTGTGAATCATACCGGATGGGATTACAGCTGCCACCAATTCCGTCCTTGGACATTTTTTGGGTGGATCATGCCGGGTTGGATTACAACTGCCACCAAGTGCGTCCTTGGACATTTTTAGCTGAATCATACCGGGTGGGATTACAGCTACCACCAAGTGCGTCCTTGGACTTTTTTTGGGTGATTCCTACCGGGTGGGATTATAACTGGCGCCAAGTTTCACGGGGGGAATAAACCAACTACAGCGCCATTGAAATTGTCGCAAATTCCTATATATATTTATTTTAGAATTGTATACAACCCGTGCAACGCCGGGTATGTAACAGCTAGTTTAATATATAAAAAAAACAAATTATTACTATTCTTTTTTTTTTTTTGATTTGGTTGACGGTTGTTATATTGACTTGACCCATTCTTCTTCGTAATCCCGACTTTGCCTCGCTACATTTGCACGTTGTGTATGGCTTTGGGAATTTGACAAAGCGGGTGAAGAAATAGCGTAGAAATTTGTACGTTGGTGTTTCAGACCGTGCTCTCCGCACTACGCTGATGCGTTTTAAAACGCGTTTCAAAACGCAGTTTGCTGCCTCGAGTATATTTGTACTGTGGTGTATATGCATATACATACTACAGTATAGCGCACCAGCCCAAAAGAGTATACAAACGACCAAGTACTGCAGACAGCGAACACTTGAAACTGCATTACTAGCATACGCTGCTTGCCTAAATAGGAGCGCATACTAGAACGCTGCGTTCAGTATGTAAACCAACGTTTGTTTACTTTTGTTACTTTTCCCTTCGTTTGCATTCCTGTCGGTTCGAGGCAGAATGAAATTTGAATCCTGGCTTTGCCAATAAATGCGATCGGCTAATGCCCTTCTGGCAGCGGTAATAAATATTGATCAGAATGTAGAAATGATTTTTGTAGTATATAGAATGTAAGCATATTTTAGAAATTGAATGTAATTGAAACAAAATTGAAAAAGAAATTGAAAGGGTCGCCAGGGTTTAATAGCCATGGTGATTCAGAAAGAAAACGGAGATTATTTTTGGCCTTCAAGCAAGAAACATTTTTCTCACTTATTGCGGCGACTTCGCCCAAGTTAAATTACAGCGGAGGAATTACCTTGGTGTCTTCTACAGCTAATGAAAATCCAAAATGCATCGAAATTCTGTTTGGGGGTTTAGCTTAATTTAGTGATGTCGTGCTTATAGCGGCTACCGCGTGGAACAAATACTTGTGCACTTGGGTTTTTTTCTCGCAAGAGAGAGTATTTTCTTGAAAACTTTTCACTTGTTATATTAATATAATTTGCTGGTTTTTAAGCGATCAAGTTCGAACGTTTCCACAAGTCCAATGTCACGATAGAAAAGAGCAAAAGAAAGGGTTTTTCAAAGCCGGAAACTTAAAGTTTTGAATTGTTCAGTCAAGTTTGTCAAGTAGAGTACGAGTACATAGTTACATTAAAAAAATCTGTCAATTGCCAGCATTACCAAATAAAAAACTTTTACAAAAATAAGGTAATATGTGGATCTGTGATTCGATTTTATTTTAATATTTCTTATTAGCTTATTAGTACTGATGATAATGATAGTTGATATTTTAAAAATCGGGCAACACAGTACAAAACAAGTTTTGCAGCATATCTGGAAAATTTGAAAAAGGGTTGATCCTATGTTTTTCTGCTCAGTATATCCTTTCTATGATAAGTTCCCACTTTACCAGTTTCTTCATCTTCCAGTACATACAAACAATTTCCCTTCGTATCCATCACTTTTGCGTTACTAAACTTTGGTGCAAATTTGGCACAAAATCTTTTACTCGCATCACTTAAAATAAAATTTTAATTTGTCATATGTATCAACATTTTCATCATCGAAAGATTTGAGTTTATGCAGAAGTTCATAATGGGTGATCATTTGTTGTCCAAACACTGATTAATATGGTTGTTCGCGCCTATATGGCAACTCTCCTTTGTATTATAGATTTTATACTTTAGTTGTTAATAAACCATCAGTTGAACTGAACACTCTAGAGCGTTTCTCTCTGCTTATAGTCCGAAATCTATTCAAACCGCTTCTTTCCGCATCTACCGCTACATAAGTTGGTCCTTCGAGCCGGATCAGCGCGCTTGAGAATATAGTTCAAGAAAAACCCGCATAATCTCGATTTTTCGCGAAAAAATTCCAGCTTAATTCCGCGTTTTCTCAACTGAAAGACAAGTTCTATCAAAGAACTCCGCACCGCAGTGAAAGTGCTAAATCTATTCGATACCGCACTTTCGTATATTTCGTTACGACAACACTCAAAGGAATTTGACCATCATAAATACCACTTCTATAACCTCAAAGAATTTGAGACTCCAACGAACACGCGCCGCTTGCACCTAACCTAAAAAGTTAGAGTCTTCCACGAATATTTCGCGTGCAATCTCGCGTTATTATCGTGAACTTAAATTGGTTGAAAAATACACTAATTTCGAAAAGTCCAATCGGTTGTGAAATTCGCTATTTCGAAAACTAAAAATCGAACCGAACTTTGTTTGACATTTCTCTCTGCGCACCTTCGCTCCACTTTGTTTACATTTTCACACTTGACTTTTGCATAAACATTCGACATGGCTTCTGAAGTGAAAGTTCGTGATTCTGCATTAAATTCAATAAGCCGATATTTACAAGCTAGCAAAGGTGATTCGCTCACAATGGATACAGAGTGTATTCAAAGCTATAAGCAACTTCTTGAAGAACAGTGGATTCGTTTTTGTGAAGCACAACAAAGAGTGGAAATTTCTTGTGAGCCGGAAAATGCTCATTTTGAAGAGCAGCCACGAGCGAATGCCAATTTCAATCGATTGACGAAGCTACTTTCACAATCAAGCGATGCTACTCGCCCACCGACAACAGTCACCTCCGTTCAGTTGCCAAAAATACAACTGCCCACATTCTCTGGCGACCCCGCTGAATGGCTAACGTTTCACGACGACTTCCGAGCGCTTGTCCACGACAACGTCAACATCTCAAATGGACAGAAGCTACACTACTTGCGCGGCTGCTTGAGAGATGAAGCCTTACACGTTATCAGCAGCTTAAAAATCTGCGACGCTAATCACATGGAGGCATGGGATTTGTTAATTTCTCGTTACAAAGTGATGCGCGTTATAGTCGACAGTCATCTCAAGGCCATATTTGCAATCGAAACGGCCACCAAAGACTCAGCGACCGAAATAAAGCTAATATTAAGCACTATTTTACAACACGTCGGAGCACTACGAGCTTTAGGTCGTGCCGTCGAATTCTGGGACGATCTACTGGTATATTGAACAGTATGCAAGCTGGCATACGAAACACGAAAACAATGGGAGCTGTCGGTTGTAAGCGATGACTTACCAACATTCGAACAGTTACAACAATTCTTAGAAACGCGGGTTCATTCTCTCGAAATGTTGCCTGCGGCTGTCACACTAGCTCCAAATTCAAGATATACTCGCGTAGCCACATCGAAAGGTTCCACTAACGTTCTTCATGCTGTTGGCAATCGCAACGATTCTGTGACTCGCACATCAACGAATGACAAAGTCTCTCCGCGATGTTTATTTTGCAACTCCTACCACAGGATTTATACATGTCAAAACTTCGTTCGCCTGGATCCTGCCGCTAGGATCAGCGCCATCAAACAAAATGGCGCATGCTTAAATTGTCTCAGCAAGGGACACTTTCAAGGCACTTGTCGCAGTTCATCGACTTGCCGCATTTGTCAACTTCGACACCACACGCTACTCCTTCGGGCGGCAATGCTACTGCAGAATCGAATATTGTTACTCCAGCGCAGGTTACTACAGATAACGCTGCCGATCATCGCATCGTTGACAACAACGAAATCACACACGCTACCGCTTGCAGCTCTGCTGCTTCCAACATCGCCGCTGCCCCTAAAGGGCGAAATACGCTTTTACCAGCTGACGCTGACACTCTCAGCGCAACCTCACTGCACGCTTCGCCCACGCCGGCAACAATGTACAATAATGCTACATATTTGACACCCGCAACCACTGCCGCTAATTTGACAAAATCGAGTGGGGAAGCCACTTCGTATCCACAGGATGAAAAGGCCATTCTGTTGGCCACCGCTATACTCAACATTCAGGACCAATCTGGACGTTGGCAACCCGCACGAGCGCTGTTCGACAACGGGTCTCACGCTTCGTTTATCACCGAGTCCTGTATGCACCGTCTTCGCATACCAAGAAAGCCATCAGCTGTATACGTGACTGGAATCGGTTCCTTACCAGGAGGTAGGGTCAAAGCTGAAGCTTCACTATTGCTATCACCGCGATCATCGAACCGTCGCTTTCAAATAAATGCGCTCATATTGCCCAAAATTACCAACGACCTACCTACTGTCAATGTACATGAGCCAAATTGGGCTCATATAAATGGGCTACCGCTTGCTGACCCGTTTTACGCTAAACCGGGTCCTATAAATTTACTAATCGGTATTGACGAGCTAGACAAATTTCTCCAGTCGGGACTTCGAAAGGGACCGCCCGGTACGCCCATGGCACAAAACACCGCTTTTGGCTGGGTCATATTCGGAAACGCCACCAAATCGATTGGCTTAACCGCAACCATATCAACATTTCATTGCTACACTCAATTAATGAGAATTGTCAGCAAATTTTGGGAGCTTGAAGAGCCGCCGCAAAGGAAACATTTCACCGCAGAGGAGTCGCTGTGCGAAGAGCACTTCAATAAAACATATCGCCGAACACCTGACGGGCGTTTCGTTGTTCGATTACCGTTTAAGCAATCTGTACCGCTTTCGTGGTCACCGCTACGCAATGACGGCCGACGTGGAGAAAATGTACCGTCAGGTATGCGTATCAAAAGATGACGTCGATTATCAACGAATAGTTTGGCGTAGCAGTCCAGGTGAGCCAGTTCAAGACTACCGTTTACTACGAGTAACTTACGGCGTAGCCGCTGCGTCCCATCTTGCTGTGAAATGCCTTCAGCAAGAAGGACGCTATCAACACTAACACAAATGCAGCTCAAATAAGATTGCGCGATTTTTACATGGACGATCTCCTTAATGGAGATTGCTCTATCGCTAAACTTCGGGTTCTACAAAAGGACGTTTCGAGCCTACTCGTGAAGGGCGGATTTGAACTTCGCAAATGGGCAACCAACTGCAAGGAGCTCACAGGCAGCATACCGCACGAGTCCGAACTAATCTCGCATCTTCTAGCACACGGGCTAGAAGTTCGTACCTTGGGTATAATCTGGAATACAGATGAAGACTTTTTAACTTTAGCAGTCAGCTTAAAACAGTTACCGAGCACCCTGACTAAGCGGGTGTTCCTCTCCGATTCAAGTACTCTTTTCGATCCATTGGGATTGATAGTACCATACGCTACAAAATATGGCTGCAGCAAATCTGGCATACCAACGTAAACTGGGACGAGTCGGTGCCTGAAATTATCGGCAAGGATTGGCTCGCTACCTATTTTATCATCGCTTAAGCTGCCGCGCTGTCTGGGAACCGACGAAAGCGCTACTCATGTCGAGTTTCATGTTTTTACTGACGCCTCGCAGCAAGCTTATGCAGCTGCACTGTACTCTCGCAGCGTTTTCCCAGACGGGACCGTAAACGTTGTCTTAGTCGCAGCACGCACTAGGGTAGCGCCACTCAAATCTGTGACTCTCTCACGTCTGGAGTTATGCGCGGCTCACCTAGGAGCAAAAACCGTAAAGCAAATTCAAGAGTGCCGGGTAAATAAAATTGAAAGATGTTTCGCATGGACAGATTCTACGGTAACTTTGGCGTGGTTGCAAGGCCATCCTAGTCGATGGTCAACGTTTGTTGCAAACCGCGTAGCTGATGTTCAGGAGATTTTACCTCCAGAATGTTGGGGTCATGTACGCTCAGAGCACAATCCTGCTGATTGCGCTTCTAGAGGTGCCGCTCCTTCTCAACTTCTGGCACATCCGTTGTGGTGGCACCGGCCACTTTGGCTGTAAGCAACTGATAGCGATTGGCATCACGACGCTTCGTCTCAACATGCGACTAACTTGGAACTTCGAAAAATCAAGGCTGCAACACACATATCGCAAACTGTGGAATATTGGGATTTAATAACAAAATACTCATCCTATATCAAGATCAAAAGGGTCACTGCTTACGCTCGTTAAAATACGAGCGACCGAGTCACTCACTACTAAAGAAATAAACGAAGCTGAAGTGGCTCTGGTAAAGTATGTTCAAACTAATTCATTTCCAAGCGAACTTTCTAATTGCAGACTTCAGAAAAATATGCCATTGCGAAGCAGTTTATTGCGTTTGCAACCATTTTTAGACTCCAAAGGGGTTCTTCGCGTAGGTGGTCGCCTACGACAAGCAGTCGCTACTATCGACGTTAAACATCCAATAATCTTGCCGAGGGATTCGCCAATTGCAATTGCTCTAATTTACGACATCCATGCATTCATGATCTGCGGCTGGGCTTGGGTTTTGGGTCCCGCGAGCGCGCAGTCTTGTGCGCAAAATATATCGCAATTGCGTTAAATGCAAACGCACTAACCGACAACCGCTTCAGCAAGAAATGGCTGATTTGCCCCATAGCCGCTTAACGAGCATTCGGTGCTTTCTGCGCAGCGCCGTGGACTTTGGCGGCCCCTATGCACTTAAATTTTCGCATGGAAGGGGCGCTAAATCGACAAAGGCCTATATCTGTTGCTTCGTATGCATGAGCACTGGCGCAATGCAGTTGGAGCTGGTTGGGGACTTGTCTACGTCTGCATTCATAGGCGCCTTTAAACGCTTTATCGACCGCAGAGGATATTGCCAGCACATGTACTCCGACAATGGCACGAATTTTGTCGGTGCTGATAAGGAGCTCCGCTCTACGTTTCGCCATTGCATGGCCGACGACAGTGTCCGCACATATTTCGCTGACTCTAGCATCACTTGGCACTTCAATCCGCCCATCGCACCACACATGGGTGGTTATTGGGAGGCCGGTATAAAGCGAGTAAAATATCATTTAAAACGCGCTCTTGGTGACACCCTGTTGACATATGAGGAATTCTATACGTTGCTGACTGAAGTGGAGGCGTGCGTCAACTCTCGCCCTCTCTGATCGTATTGGCCTGATGCTAACGACTTGGAGCCGTTGACGACTGGGCATTTTATCGCGGGTGAGCCCTTGAAGGTGCTTCCAGAACCTGACACGCAGGACTTTACTGGAAATTTGTGTCAACGATGGCATATGATTGTTGCAATGAGGCAACACTTTTGGCAACGCTGGCGTACCGAACACCTATCTAGCCTTCAACAGCGCACAAAATGGTTTCGATCTTCTCCTAATTTGAAGATTGATGACGTCATAGTCATTCATGACGAGCGTGTACCGCCGACTAAATGGAAGCTCGGACGCGTAATTCATTGTCACCCCGGAACTGATGGAAAGGTTCGCGTCGTTAAATTGAAAACTGCAGCTCGTACGTCCTGTTGCAAAACTATCACTCCTACCGACAAAAAAAGATTTTTTCTCCTAAAGAAATTTGTATTTTGCATTAAAACTGAAATTTTGAACTTATTTTTGAAATGAAATGTATTTATGTATTTATAATATTTCGAACTTAATCCAGTCGTTCAAGGCGGCCGGTATGTTCGCTCCTATATGGCAACTCTCCTTCGTATTATAGATTTTATACTTTAGTTGTTAATAAACCATCAGTTGAATTTAACACTCTAGAGCGTTTCTCTCCGCTTATGATCCGAAATCTATTCAAACCGCTTCTTTCCGCATCTACCGCTACAATGGTGATTCAGAAATTTCGGGTAGATATTTGTTAAATGACTTGTACTTGTAAAAATATATGGGAATAATCCTATAAAATTATTAAATAAAATTATTGAAAATAATGAAATAAAAATAAATGATGACCCATTGTGGCCTGTTGGACCTAATAAAGTTTTGAATTCTTTATGTAAAGTTAGTAAAATACTATTTCAAAAAATATGGAATCGAGAAGGTATTGGAGGACGCATAGCTGCGTTTGGTGATTTGTTTGGATGACAACCTTCGCACTTAGAAATATAATCCTTTACATCAATAGTCATGTTTGGCCAAAACAAATTCTTACGCTGCCGTTGGAACGTTTTCGCAATTCCACCATGGCAGTTATTAGGAGGTAAGTGAGGGTTTTGAATAACTTCAAAAACTAATTTGCTTGGTATCCACAACTTCCAGTTAAAAGATTCATTTTCAACGTTACCATTCGAAGGCTCAGTGGGCTTATATAAATGGTTATTACTGATTTTAAGATCGGGTAATTTTGATTCATTACTTCGAACATGGTTTTTGATTTTTTCATATTCACATGGACAGAAATTCCGATGATCTAAATTGACTAACGCACGGACTTCAATTTCATTAATTTCGTCAAAGTTTTGCCTAGATAAAACATCTGGTACTACATTTAAGGAACCGCGACTGTGTTCAATATTAAAGACCAGCGTGCTAATCCACCTGACAAATCAGATTGGTTCATTAGCTATTTGAGGCTAGCATGGTCTGTTATTATTGAAAATTCTTGACCTTATCATGGTCTGTTGTTATTGAAAATTCTTGACCTTCGACGTAAGCTCTGAACTTCTTTAGACTTAAGATGGCCGCAAGGCACTCTAACTCAGTAACGCTATAGTTACTTTGCGCCTTGTTCAATTTCTGTGAAAAATATGCTATTGGTACTTCAATGCCATCGCAATTTACTTGTGCTAATACTAACTTGCTCGCACCGCATTGAATCAAAAATGGTTTATCATAGTCAAGGTTTGCGAAAATTGGAGCAGTATAAAGTTGGGTTTTTTTCTTGGGCCTCACTGGTCCAATTGAAACCTTTGCCTTTCTTAAGAAGATTGGTCAAGGGAGTGGTAACTGATGCAAAGTTATCCACGAAGCGCCGAACAATCCCGCCATACCGAGAAATCGTCGAACCTGTTTTACGCTGGTAGGGGGGCGGTAATTGGTAACTGCTGATATCTTTTCTTCGTCAGTACGTAAAATACCATTACCAACTATGTAGCCGAGATACTTTACCTCTTTTATACAGCATTTGCTCTTTTTAATATTTATGGTTCGAACAAGACGGACATATGTTTTTCAAATGTTTCGGACACAATCAAAAGATCGTTTAAATACACAAAGACTTCATCTTTAGGTTGAGGAGGAATGACGCGATCCATCAATCGGCATAATGCTTAATATGCCCTCTAGGTGTGGCAGCGGGTACCCGTCCTCTATAGTTACACGATTCACTTTCCTGGAATCTAGACACAGGCGGACTTTATCGGGCTTTCTTACTAACACAACCGCACTGGACCACGGAATATTGGGAGATACTTCAATCACACCTAAACGAATCATTTCGTCAATTTCCGCATGGACTAATTTTTCAATGGCGGGAGAAATAGAAAAATATCTTTTCTTTATCGGACGGACATGCGGTTCAAGTCCAATAACATTTTTTTTTTGTTTATTTTTTTTAACTTTATATATTGTTTTATGGTGATGTTGACATCGTACGATGTTGGCATCGACTGGCTGAAGGCATAATCGGGAAGTCGGAAGCGACGAGGGGTCCGGGGCTATCTATTCAAATGCAATAGAATAGTTACGCTTTAGACGTAAGGGTCGGGTGGGTCTAACCAAATTTCTAGCTGGAATATTTGGATGCAATTATCTGCATACTTTGTTGTACGTTTAGGGATCTCTTCAGATATTTTCGGTATTTACAAGTCTCTGTCGATGAGTGCATTTTTTATGTACCATTGTGCTCCCACGATTTGTCGCAGAATTTTCGACTGCGTTCGTTGCCGTTTCTCAACATTTGACGGAGATGCTGTTCCCCAGAGTTCAATCCCATATGCCCATATGGGTTTAATTACATTTTTGTGCAGAAGGATTTTATATGCGGTGTTAAGTCTAGATTGCTTCAATAGTAGCCAATTGAGTTCGACTTTTTTAAGTTGGATTTGTGTAATTTTAGTCTATATGTGATTTTGCAGTTAAGCCTGGATATGCATACCAAGATATTTAGTTTCGGCACATTGTGGTATAACACTATCATTTATTTTAAGAGTGGGGCAAGTGTCTTTCCTTAGGGTGAAGGTTATATGTGCGCTTTTAGACTCATTGACTTTAATTCTCCACTGTGATAACCAATTTTAGTAATAGTTTCTGTAGTTTGGATATCAATCTCCTATGCCATACCTTATCAAAGGCTTATCTGAGTTTTCTCAAAAAGTTTTGATAGGGTAGAGAGTAAGCTTATTGGGCGTTATGAACTCACGTTTGCAGGGTCTTTTCCCGGTTTTGGGATCATCGTGATCTGCGACAGCTTCCAGTCAGTTGGGTAGACCTATTCTTAACATATCATTGTATATGTGCAGTAAGTGAGTAACCGCAATTGATGGTAGCTCTTTCACCATTTTAGCCGTTATTAAGTCATGACCTGGAGCTTTTTTTGGGTTCAACTTGGCAATATCATCCATTAGTGCTTTTCTTCTGATGACTAGTGGGTTATAGTTTGGCCTGGTTACGAGCTGTGGTAACGGGTAATTTGCAGTTGGGGGGTTTGGAGTAAATACATTTTGTAGGTGACTTGCAAAAGCAGTACCTTTTTCGGCATCACTTCTCGCCCAGTCTCCGGTGGGTAAACGAATTGGCTATTCTGCAATTATGGGTCGTTTTAAATTTTTTGTGGCCCGCCAAAGTGAGTAATTTGTTGAGCTCGTCGGTGTAAGCTTTTCCATGTATTGATGCAGATTATTCTCGTTTTTTGCTTTCAGTTCATTTTGGAGTTTTCGTGTAACGATAGGGTGATCTGAACTTTTGCCAATCACGCCTTATTGATCCCTTTTCCGATAAGAGCGCAGATATATTTTGTGGCACAAATTCAGTTTTTTGGGTAGTGTTATTGATTTTTGGGGTCGCTGCCAATGCGGAGTTTGCCGCATTCAGTTGCTGCTCAGTTTTCAGTGACACATGCAGGGTAATGTGTGAACTTATATATTTTCTGAATTTTAGCCAATTCGTATGCATACTAGTGAGTTTGTCGGGTGGGTTGACTTCTGAATTTGGCGCATATTGTACTGTGATAATAGTGAGTGTGTGGTCAGACGAGAGTTCCACTAAAGACTCAATGGTTAGTTGAGTTCGTTTAAGGGTTTTGATTACTGCAAAATCAAGAACATCTCGAATTTTGAGTCTGTCTGATGGCCAGTATGTTTGGCGTGACTGACGAAACCAAATCAAGGCCGGGTTTGCTGGTAATATTCCATCTTAGTCTTCTTTTGGGCGAAATCAGGCGGGAGCCAAAATAAGTGTGTTTGGCATAAAAATCTCCAGCTACGAGAAATTTTTGGCCAAGGGTTGCAAAAAATGTCTGAAACTGCTGTTCAGTTATTTTGGAGCTGGGTGGACAGTAAATTGCCGATATTTTAATCCTTTTATGTATTGATCAAGGCATATGCTGGTGGCTTTGAAATATTCGGTGCAAAAATCATCCAGAACATAATGTTTCATTCTGTTCCTAATTAGAATCGCTGATCCGCCTCTTGCTTTCCACCTGGGTGTTTGTTGTCATAAAGCTTGTATCCGGGTATATTAAAAAATGTTTTTGGGTCAAATGGGTCTCTGAAATTAGCATAACATCTATACAGAATGAATTGAGGAATTGAATAAGTTCCAATTTAGGTTGGCATACGCCTTTCGCGTTCCAGAAGGATATTTTTATCGCATTCATGGCTTAATTTTCAAAAGGGTCTTGCAGGTTTTGATTGTGTATCATCTCCTGCATCACATTTTGCATGCCGTTCATGAACTGCGACATATTTTGCATAAACATCTTTAGTGTTTGTTCCAGGCCAATGTTCTGTTGAGCAGGTTGTCCAGTTCATCTTCGTCAATTTGAACTTTATTTGCCAAAAGAATTTTATCGCCGTAGTAGTCTGCAAAACATTCGGTCGACTCCCACTATCTTTGTTTCAAACTTGAGCCGCAATATCAACTTATTTTCTCTTGAACCAAAGAATGTTTGTATTTGGCACAACAAATTGTTCACGCTCTCAACGACAAAATTCGGCTTTGAATACAGCCAGGCCTGTGCTTTTCCTTTAAGCTTATTTATAAGTAGCGCACGCAGCATCGCTTCGTCAACATTATAAGCATCACGAACTTTTGAGTTGCGCAATCCAAATGTTGTACTAAGGCTTACTGCGCCATTTTTGATCGTAGCATCGTTTGACAATCTCTTTTGCACTTCACTTCTTAGCGCAATTTCTTGTTTGAACAACATATTCTCCTTCGCCAGCACTGCTTTTTCGCGTTTTAGTAGCTCGATTTCTCTTTGCAAGCGCTCGTAATCGTCAGGATGAAAAATTTGTTTCTCGATTTCAGCACCTGCATTGACGTCACTATGTAATTCAACGCACTCTTCTTTGTCGCTGACCGCCTCCGCAACCTCGTCGCTGCCCTCATTTTCGATGTCGTCATTTTCGTTAGAGTCACTTTCGTTGTCATTTGTCTCGTTCTCCCTCTTCTCCACTGGGCACTCGCCTCGCTGTTCGGGCGGTATGCTATTGATTCTCAATATTTGCGCTGTCTTCGTACCAGTCGATGACTTCTCAAGATTTTGCAGCCATCGCCTTAGCTGCGGTACCGTGTGCTCCTTCAACGCAAGGTTATTCATGTTTATGTACGTTTTTTATGTTCTTCTAAATTTTACTTGTGCTTTAATATTAGTTGAATTCACTCTTTTTTCAGCTTAAAATTTTTAATTGTACGTTCTTTTTTTAGTTTTCACTCGTTTTCAGTTTTCGTGCACTTGTTTTCAGTTATTGTGCACTCGTTTTATTTATTCAATCAATTTTCGGTTTTTTAATAATTATATCATTGTTTTTCGATCTTTAATCTTTTTTGACTTTGATTTTTAAGATTTAATGGCGTTTCTGAGAATTATAGTCAAGGATTGCCAAGAAAACACATCTTTACTTTCTCGCTGTCTATTTTATTCTGTCGCTGACAACGCTTCTTCGTTTTCAGTTCGCCTTTTCCTATTCTGCTGCAGATCCAGCGACCTGCTTACATTGTGAAGACATCAGCTTATAAAACTAACTATATACAGAGTGTGTAAGATAACTTATTAACTAGTAAAAATACAGGGTGTGAATGATAACTTATTAACTAATATATTTGAAGTGTGCAAATAATAACTTATTAATATATGTTCAGGGTGGTAACTTATTAACTAATGTAAGAAAAACAAAAGTAGGTGTTCCGGCTAGGGGGGATTCTGCTTTAACATAACTCTGTAGCTATTCAAAAGAAGGAAATACTCGCAAATCCAATAGAAATATACGCCTGTGCAAATGGCAAATAGTTGAGTATGTGGTATGTGTTTGTTTCTAACAAAGTTAAAATACAAAAGATACAAATAGAAGTTAATTCAATTACAAATAGCCCACCGGAGTTTTCTCGCCCTCCGTTCTTCAAAGTTATTAGCCGAATGCAGAATGCATCCGAACAATATGAACTAGTGTGACAAAAAAGGGAAAATGAAAGTAATCAAAGGGTTGAATAATCAGAAAGCGAGAGTGCCACTGGGTGGTTCACAATAAGATCACATTTATAAAACAGTATATTAATGGTCGTTTTGCAACATTCCCTCATCCATGGAGCAACCTGCTTCACCAACCGACAAGTCCAAAACGACCAACTTAGATGCGACCTTTCGCATTACACCATTGGTAGTACGTACGTTGGGGCGTCTGACCTCTCCATCGTCACCAGCATAGACACGTTTCACACGTCCCCGACACCAATCTCTTCTGGGTACACTGATATCGCAAACAAAAACTAAGTCGCCTTCATTTAGCGATCTAGAGCGATAACACCATTTAGTGCGGCGTGTTAACGTTGGCAGATACTCTGCCTACCATCACTTCCAAAAGCGATCTCGCAACTGGCGTCCCACGCACCACTGTTTACGAATAGCACATATCTTAACTGGCGGCTCATTGAGAGGGGGTGTAGTCGCTGTGTTTGCTAACCCAATCAGGAAGTGGTTTGGGGTGAGCGGTTCCTCTTGGTCGGCTGTGACCGGAAAATGCGTGAGCGGACGTGAGTTCACTACGTTTTCATCGGCGACGTTCTCATGAGTAGGTAGTCATCTCCAATTGACTGGCTTTGTGGCGGCCAAGATTGCCGCAATGCGTAAGCAATTAATAACAGTTTTTGAGTCACTCCACAGGACGGTGTGAGCAACGTCGACTGAATGCTCTTCAGCTATCGTAATCATTAGGCGCGTACCGAGGACAGCTGCTTGCAACTCCAGGCGTGGAATTGTCAACAGCTTCAATGGTGCGCTTTTTGCTTTGGCACACACAAATGACGTTTTCACTTCGTGAAGTACGTTGACTTCGCTGGCACCCTCGAATACATGGAGCTGGAGTTGTTGCGGGCCTGAAGTAGAATCGCGGTACAAGAACCTCGATCACCTCTGCCATAAGTTGCAGAAATTTCTGCCATGGCATGTGTATATCTTTTGGCAGTGGTTCGTACCAACGCACGCTTCTTCGTCATACCTCTCTAAGTAGCAACTTGGCACTAATAAAAAAGATTGACATCACAATGCTGAGCAGTTCCCTTTTGGTTGGAGAATGCACCCCAGCTATGACCTCACTTTCGACGCCATGGAATTTCAGCTCATACTTGAATTCGTCGCTCGATGGTTGCCAGGGCATACCTTTTCCATTGATAGGCTCTCTTTTGGTTTAATCGATAGAGTAACGATGCGAGGTGAAATTGCGCAGCTCAAACCCAGCAGCTTTGTGGATGTATCGTACCTGATTCGATATAGAAATAGCTTGCTCCACCGTTGCGAAGCTGTCGACGAAGTCATCTACGTAGTGATGCTCCAACATGGCCTCATGACATTCATCTTCCAAGGCATTTTTTTGTTTTGACCAAATGTCATTACCGTCATATCGTGCACATCAGCTAGCCTCGTATCGTCACCATCGCGCTACAAAAATCGTTATGCGCATCTGTCAGAAGGCTGAATAACCACCTGATGGAACATCTTACGTATGTCGTCACATACGGATACGGCATTCTCACGAAGGAAACAGGATAGTTGCCAGCGGACGATATTGCTGTGGTCCCTTCAACAATTGTGAGTTAAGAACAGGCGATGCAGCTTTCACTCCGAAACTTTCGGTTTCGAAATAGTCGGCAATGAGATGATGAAGATCAGATTCGTTCGGTGTGGCCACTAACAGACATGATGACACTGCTGGCAAAATCTTGTTGTTGGGGCCAAATACTACCCAACCTAACTCAGTCTTAGCGGCGTATGGTCCCTTCTTGGCTAAATGCACGGTTGAAGTAGGCAGTCCTAGATGGCAATGGTCGAGACCAATGAGGAGCTTAGGTGTTACATCCCAGTATGGACACAATGGCAATTTCGTTGGGTGACCGCCGTCGTCGAGCAAGTCGTTATTACTTAGACTTTGCATGGGTAGCTTCAAACTGGAGATCGCGTATACGTTACTCAGCATATGCTTTTGTGTTTGACGGATACCTCTTACATGTAGATTAACGACAACCGTAAGCTCCTGCGCTGCTATTCGCCAAACCATTGTATATTAATTTGGCGTTGTTGGCCTTGCAATCCTAATTCCTTCATTAGGGCTCCATCCATAATTGTGATTGACGAGCCTTCATCGAACAATGCGTGTGTATCAACGCGTGATTGGAAGCACCCTGCAGGGTGAATAGCAGCTTAACGGTTTCGCTCGAAATTGTTTTGCAGGTTAACACTGGCTCAGTGGACACCTGAGGTTGTTCTGGCGGGCGGTCGATGGTTTGGCTTGTCGCACCCAAATTGTCGTGTAGCATTTTATGGTGTCGAAATAAAAATATTCCGGCTAGGGGGGACTCTGCTTTAGCACAACTGTGTGGCTCTTCAAAAGCAGGAAATACTCGCAAATCCCATAGAAATATACGCCTGTGCAAATGGCGAATAGTTGAGTATGTGGTATATGTTTATTTCTAACAAAGTTAAAATACAAAAGTTACAAATAATTCAATTACAAATAACAAACCGCAGTTTTCTCGCCCTCCGTTCTTCAAAGTTATTAGCCGAATGCCGAACGCATCCGAACAATATAAACTAGTGTGACAAAAAAGGGAAAATGAAAGTAATCGATTACACTGTGCAACAATTTGAGGCAAATTTTTAAGAGCCTCTACGAAATTTTTGTGGGATGATAGTATTGTATGTGGGAGTAAAACCCTAGCTGGGTTTTACTCACCTCATCACTATTTTTTTTACACGTCATAATGCATTTTTACAGTTTTTCATTAGTAAAAACTGTTTAGAGGTTGAACTGATTTAGATAATCCCGTACTCTTTTTTTTTTGTTGGAAAGGTAATTTCTTGATCTTTCCTCCAGTTTTAAGGAATTGTAAATCGAACTAGTAGCTGTTGAGAAATCGGAATTTGAACGTTGAACGTTTTAATTTTTTTATATTTTTATTTTTTTTATTGTCTTTTTTATAAAAAAAATTCAAAAGTTTTTAAAGGCATACTTGATTCAAAGTTATAAATGAACATGTTTCCAAAGTGTTTTTTACACCCTGCACACTAGTGTCCAAGGGTATATTGTTTTTGTCACACCGTTTGTAACGCCCATAAGGTGGCGTGTCCGGTATGGAAAAGTATATATATTCTTGATCAGCATCACCTCCTGAGTTGATTTGTCCATGTCCGTCTGTCCGTCTGTCATTTCGCACGATAGCTGTCATTTCGCACGATAACTGTCGTAGCTTTTGAGCTATCGACCCCAAATTTGTGGATTCCTCTTATTTTGGCAAATGATTGGTATTGAAAACGGCCAACATCAGATAAAAGCTACGCCTACCTCCCATACAAAATGGCCGCCAATTTTGTATTATTTTCATTTATCTTGAGAAATACTGAACCGATTTGGATGCGGTTTTTTGCATTGGGTTGGAAATAAGGTCGGGAACGAAATGGAATTGGTTGAATAATCGGAAAGCGAGAGTGGCACTGGGTGGTTCACAATAAGATCACACTTAAAAAACCGTACATTAATGGTCGTTTTGCAACAGTAGGTATTAATATAAGTAACACCGTTCGACAAAAATAAAATTTTGGTAACGAACATAATCGTTACCGACAGATTCTGCGCTAGACTAGAAACAATTCAGAAATTTTAATTTTTTTCTACATTTTTTCTACTTTAACATAAGTTTTTTTTGTGAAAAAAATTGTAAATTTCAAGATTGTTTCTAGTCTAGCGTGATGAGTTTACATTCGATTGTAAAAAGTTTACATGTTTTTTAAAGGTATGTTTTTCCCCTGTCAAATTTATATTTAATATTTAAAATCCAATCAAAACTGTATTTTTGAAGAATTATTATGTACATGAGAAAAATGCAAAATGCATAAATGCGATTTAAATGGTTTTAAGAATTGATCTAGAAAAACTGGGAGACACGGGTACTTTTTTTTAACCCCCTCTAACAGAATCTGTCAGTCCCGATCATGTGCGTTTTTTAGTGTCGAACGGTGTAATAACGTAATGACGCCAAAAAGTTGTTAACACCACGATAGAATATCCCATTAGTTCAGCAATTTTAATAGTGGAAGGGCGTTCAAATCTACGATCCATTTACTACTAAAATTAAAATCTAATTTGCATAACAACAAGTGATCGAAGAAGGAGAAAAAAAAATGGAAACAAAGCAAATGAAAGGGTAAACCTCGGTGAAGTAAACCAGGTGAAGCAAGTAGCATTTTCCACTGCCAGACGTCAGATTTTCCCCCCTGCCGCACGTCATTGAAAGAGGAATTGAAATGATTTTGGCATACTGAAAAATTAGTTATATGCTGAAAAATGCAACGCTGATAAATGATTTTTGAATTGGAAAGAACGTCATTGAAAACGAAGGCAAAGAAAATCATAGAGATGACAGGAATTGAAATGATATCATTATTCATACTTGCCTCACCTGGTTTATTCCACCGTGGGGTGAACTAATTACTTATTAAGCGTCTTTGACATTCATTTTAATAAGAAAGATGCGGAATACTCAATAGACAATAAGTTTTAACTTACTTTTATCCGTAGTGTCAGCAGGAGCCTGGTGAGAATGCGGAGTATCTGTGTTGTTGTTAGGAACTGTTTTTTTCTCTCTATTCCTTATGCATACTGGGTTAGTATATTGTAAAATCAAAGCTCATTACAAAAGTATTAGCGAACAAAAGTTAATTTTACGATATTTAGCGAAAAAAAAATTACTTTAATTTTCGTAGCAACTTAGCTAATTTAAATGTATATAATAAAAAGTTTTTATTATTTTATTTACATATGCACGTTGTGTATGGCTTTGGGAATTTGACGAAGCGGGTGCAGAAATAGCTTAGAAATTTGTACCTTGGTGCTTCAGACCGTGCTCTCCGCACTACGCTGATGCGTTTTGAAACGCGTTTGAAAACGCTGTCTGCCGCCCCGAGTATATTTGTACGACGAATTTTGGGATTTTCTCGGAACATTATTTAGTTAGGAACGAATTACCTTGGTGTCTTCTACAGCTACCGAAAATCTAAAATGCATCGAAATTCTGTTTGGGGTTTAGCGTAATTTAGTGTGTTGCCTTAAAACTTAAATGGGGCGGCGAGTTCTAAGAAAAAATGTGATTACAACGGCTACCGCGTGGAATCGCAAGAGAGAGTATTTTTTTCCTTTTACAGGAATTTAAAGAATTTGTGGAGCGGTTATTTTCGCTATTTTTTTATCTTAAAAACTTTTCACTAGTTATATTGATATAATATTCTGGTTTTTAAGCGATCAAGTTCGGACGTGTTCACAAGTCCAATGTCACGATAGAAAAGAGCAAAGGAAAGAGATTTTCAAAGCCGGAAACTTACAGTTTTGGATTGTTTTGGTTTTACCAAATAAAAAACTTAACTTTTACAAAAATAAGGTAATATGTGGATAGACTATCTGTGATTCGCTTTTATTTTCATATTTCTTATTTGCTTATTAGTACTGATAATAATGATGGTTGATATTTTAAAAATCAGGCAACCCAGTACAATGTAAACAAAGTAAAAATTAAGAATTCATACTGTCAAACACGTTTTTTAAAATATAACCCTTTAACCGACTAATTTCAGCAATTTCGATTTAAAATTAGGGGTTTTTTGGCCACTTCAAAATCTGACATTAGGAACAAACCAGCCAAAAACCCTTAATTTCAAATCGAAATTGCAGAGATTAATTTAAAGGGAATTTATTTTCTCCTTTTAATCGGTTAAAGGGTTATATTTTAAAAAACTTGTTTTTTAATCTATTTTATTTTTGATTTAGTTACATTGATTCGCCTCTGTACTTGAGTTTCACACATTTTATTCATTGGTTTTATTTTCCCCTGCCTCTCTTACGATTTTGGCAATCTTTCAGCAATTCACATCGATTTTTTTCCTTTTTAAAAACGCTGGCTAGGATCTAGAAAACGTCAGTTTCGGAATCATTTCAGTCAGATTCTTTGATTGTTTCCATAGCAATATAATAAATAACAAACAAAATCTACTGCTGTGAAATCGCTTTGCGTTTTCGAAGCTAGATTTTTTTTAAATATCGAAATGGTCCTGAAATTAGATAGGGAATATCGCTTTTGTGTTCGCAGGCCTTAAAGAAAAGAAAATATGTCGGGTGCACGGTTGCCAGATAAATATCTCACAATCTAACACAAAATCTCAAGCGAGACAACATCTTTTAAAAAATCATTCAAAAAATCTCACCAAATCTCACATCACACACTAGTTAAACAAATATATTTTTGTGCTTTGGTTTGCGGATCTTAGCATTGCCGCTGCCACCTGGAAATTTGCTCTTGTGATCAGCACACTCTAGCTTGGGCTATCAGATTGTTCTTGACGCCAATAAATATACAAAAACTCACCGAATACAGTTTCAAGTTGGATCTTCCAATTCAGGATTAGGGCGCGGATGCAGTTGTACAACACCCAAGTGGCGAATCGCGTGCTGTACTTTAGAGTGGTTCGTTGCTGTGGCCACCTCGGTGGCTAAGATGCTCAGGTGCGAGTCCAGACTGGAGGCCTCCACTTGAATGCTATCAAACTCGATGAAACGTGCTAGATTGTCGTGCTCAGATATCCCGCACTGGCGTCATCCGAGGTTTGTGGATCTAAAGCAAGCAACGATTTTGTAGCTGAAATTTTCCGCGTTGTTCCGCGTTGTTTTCCGTGTATTTTTCGGGCGCAGTTTTCTGCAATTTTTGTTTTCCACTCATTATTATGGAAACTTTTAACTGATATTTTTTGTCGGCAACAGTTTCACTCCAAAATCCCGCTTTAAGGCCTGCGCACACAGAGGCGTTATTCGTGCGCAGGCTGTTTCGAAATTAATTTTATCAAAAATCATTGTTTTTTCGGAAATAAAGCGTTTTTATACAGCAAACACAAAACAAACACAAAAAGCCAGTTTCAAAACCATTTCGAATCAGGGGCCGGTTCGCGTAAGCCGATACTCGACTATCACAGAATCGATAGTTGAAATCGACACAACCAAACCGATAGTGCAAATTTGGTTCGCGTAAGCCGATAAAATAAAAGTCTAGTGCTATTTGCGTAAGCACACAAAATTTATTACATTATTTGCGAACAAGTCATTTAAACAGCTGACAACTGTCAAATGAATGATTTTAAATTGAAAAAAAGAAGTTTAAATAACAAAATAACACGAAAGTGATCAAGAAATGTGTCCGTTGAGGCATGTTCTGTTGGATGTTGACAACGACGAGGGTTTTGATCTTGTTAGACGACAAAGAATGCTGAGGGATGTCTCAAATCCAATACGGCTTATTGAAATGATTTGGTTTTAAAAGCAAAAACGTCGTACGGTACGCCGCCGGTTTTGAAGAGACTTTTCCTTTTTTGTGTCAGTTTTTTCTTGGCTGCACTGCAAAGTAAACCTATCTTTTGGTGTATAATTTTACACACAACACACATTTTTAAGTGTATATTTATTTTGATAAATAAAAAAACACATTCAAGATTTTGGCATGTTCTATTAACACGCATGTGTGTATTTTAAAAGCACTTACAGTGTTTATACACGCAAAGTTGTGTATAAAATGTGTCTACAAGTTTTACACACTTTAGGTATGTATGAATAACACATTTCACTTTGCAGTGTGCGTATTTGTGGTCGGTCCAAACCAAAAATTTCAGTTGGACGCATTAAAAATGTGGTTAAATATTAGTAGATAAATTAAATTACTTTTTGCCAGCATTTTTTAATTTTTTTTGCGAGCGCAACAGTTTTTTTTTGTCAATTGTTTGAAAAATCAGTGAAATCGACACATCAAAAGGTGTCGGTTTCAACCATCGGTAATTTAAATACTTTTTTGTCGAGTATCGGCTTACGCGAACCAAAACCGATACTCACACTGTCGGTTTCGTTCACTATCGGCTTACGCGAACCGGCCCCAGTTTGAAAATAAACTTTTTTACTGTATCCATGGTAAAAAATATATAACAAACAAAATAGTCAATTTCAGAACCATTTCAAACAGACTTTTTGGTTGTTTCCATAGTAATATAATAAAAAACAAACAAAATTTACTGCTGCGAAATCGCTGCCTTTGCGTTTTCGAAGCTAGATTTTTTAAATATCGAAATGGTTCTGAAATTAGATAGCGAATATCGCCTCTGTGTGCGCAGGCCTTAAATTGGATGCCCATTAAACGTCAAAACAATAACGAAAAAGGGTTCCATGAGTGCAAAAAATATAATACGTTTGGTATATAGTATTATGGGTTCGCAGATAACTAATTTCTAACATTAATAAATAAAAAACAATCATTTTAAAGGCCTGCGCACACAGAGGCGATATTCGCTATCTAATTTCAGAACCATTTCGATATTTAAAAAATCTAGCTTCGAAAACGCAAAGTGTCTCACACAGGCAGCGATTTCGCAGCAGTAGATTTTAGAGCCCGACCGATTAATCGGCTTCGGCATCGGCTTCACCCGTTATCGGCCGAAAATGCACATTCGGCTTCGGCTTCGGTTTTTCCGAAAAATGGCCGAAGTTTTTCAATTTTTTTCCTTATTTTTGCGACACCGAAAACCAAAACTAATTTTTTACGATACGATTTTCTAGCCCACATCACATCTAAACGGTCTTACTGATTTTCTTGAGACTTGAATGTAAAATTGTGTAATTGATGGAATTTCCAATGGGACATAAGAGGCTCACAAAACAAAGAATATGATTAAAATTTAAATTAGTAATCATCGAATATTGAGTGAATCTCGCCTCAAATTGCGTGGCACGGGGTTAAAACTGCCACAAAGTACATCCTTGCACATTTTCTGGGTGGATTACTGAATTTTAAATATAGATTTAGAAGCTACTACTTGCCCTGATGTCTATGTTAAAAGGAGTCCTGGTAAACTGTATGAAGGAGGCTCACGGAAGGATTCTACCTTTTAGAAATGTAGCCCAAATTGCTGCACCAACATATATGAAAAGGTGCTGAAATCCGGGACCGATTTTGGTAAAATTTTACATTTAAAGTTCAAAGCTTCACAGGTGGTTTTTACCATCAACTAGAACATCCTTTGCCCATCACCTGACGGATTTGGGGAGTCCTTAAAAAACAGCTACTTAGATGGATTTATTCTGTGAAGAATTCTCTACCATTTCTTCTAAATTCCCATTTTTTAAGCTTTACTCCAAATTTTTAAAAGTGATTTTAAAAAAATCCAATTGTTCTTACACGGGATATATGGGATAATTTGAGGCTATTGTTAGTTTTGACCTAGGAGGCCCAAATTTGTTTGTGAATTCTTTTGGTTACTTTTATTATTTGTTTAAATACATTTTTAGTTCCTTAAAAAACTAAATGTTTATTTATAAACTCGAATTTGAATGAAAATACACGAAAAAACGGCCTGAAAATGCTTATCGGTCGGGCTCTAGTAGATTTTGTTTGTTATTTATTATATTGCTATGGAAACAATCAAAAAGCCTGACTGAAATGGTTCTGAAACTGACTATTTTGTTTTTTATTTATTAGATTACTATGGAAACAGTCAAAAAGTTTATTTTCAAATGGATTCGAATTGGTTTTGAAACTGGCTTTTTGTGTTTGTTATTTATTATATTGCTATGGAAACAGGCTGTATAAAAACGCTCTATTTGCGAAAAACAATGATTTTTGACAAAATCAATTTCGTAACCGCCTACGGCACGAATAACGCCTCTGTGTGCGCATACCTTAAACCAAATTTTAAAAAACCCGTGAGAAAAAATCTCTTAATAGTTAAAAATCTCACAAAAATCTCACTTCTCACAAGGCGTTAAAAAATCTCAATGTAAGATAAATCTCACGAATCTGGCAACCGTGGTCGGGTCGCAGAAAGTAGTTTAGTGAAAGTGAAATGCAAAAATGCCTTGTGAATGAAGTGTAAATATAAATTGAATTATGAGGGCAGTAGGCATGTCAATACCGGGATCCCGGGATCCCGCTTCTTTGTTAGTCCCGAAAATCCCGGGATTCGCACTGACTAATCCCGGGATTTTCGGGACAAGTTTTATGAGCAATATTTTCAAAAATATGCCTTTTATATTGGGAAAAAATTAATCAATTAAATTCTATCTGTTTAGAAAAAAATTTATAAATTCAGGAGCTTTTTCTATCATGAATAATTTCTTTCTGAGTGGTTTAGTTTTAGCAAGGACCATAGTTTTTCATCCAAAAAATGTTGATAAGCATTCAGGAAAAAACTTCGAAAAGTCGGATATTTTTGGAAATTTAATGTGTTTCATTTGATTTTATTGGTTTAGAAAAATTATTTATTTTGTTTTAAAGAAAAAAATTTAATAACATTGGCGAAAGGTTTATTGATATACTCGTACATAAACTATATGAGTTATACATATACAAATATGCAATACGCATTGCAGAAACTTGTACCAATGCGTGACGGCAATTTAGGCATATTTTCATTACGTCAACAAATTTAAGCAAAAAATAGTTCCAAACTGTTTGCAAAGCACTCAAATCCATTTTGTTTAAATGGAAATCGGATCAAAAAATACATCGAACATCGATCGGGACAAATTCCAATTCCGTATATTAAAATGTTCGACAAAATGTTCAGGTCGAGAGTTGTTCGAGAAATGTGGATCAAACGACTCATTTTTAAAATGATCTTATTCTGACCCCAAGATTCCAAATCGATTCCAATTAGTATTTTATTCTACATATTTTAAAGTTATTCAAACTTTTTTCTAATATTCCGAATCATAGGTGTGATAAATTCAATTTAAAAAACATCCAATAAAAACCTTGAATATTGTTTGATTATTTGCGCAATTTCCAAAATATTATAGTACGGGTATATTAAAAGCAATTCAATTCGATTTAATATAACATTTTTTTTACTGAATTTTGGTTGAATTGAAAAAAATCCAAATCCCGGGACTAATCCATCGCATTTTTCAATCCTGAAAATCCCGGGATTGGCAAAGGAAGCGGTTTGGGGTGAGCGGTTCCTCTTGGTCGGCTGTGACCGAAAAATGCGTGAGCGGACGTGAGTTCACTACGTTTTCATCGGCGACGTTCTCATGCGTAGGTAGTCATCTCCAATTGACTGGCTTTGTGGCGGCCAAGATTGCCGCAATGCGGTGTGCCACGAACGGTTTGTAACGGCGATGCTAACAGTAAGCAATTAATAACAGTTTTTGAGTCACTCCACAGGACGGTGTGAGCAACGTCGACTGAATGCTCTTCAGCTATCGTAATCATTAGGCGCGTACCGAGGACAGCTGCTTGCAACTCCAGGCGTGGAATTGTCAACAGCTTCAATGGTGCGCTTTTTGCTTTGGCACACACAAATGACGTTTTCACTTCGTGAAGTACGTTGACTTCGCTGGCATCCTCGAATACATGGAGCTGGAGTTGTTGCGGGGCTCCATTCCTGAAGTAGAATCGCAGTACAAGAACCTCGATCACCTCTGCCATAAGTTGCCGAAATTTCTGCCATGGCATGTGGATATCTTTTGGCAGTGGTTCGTACCATCGCACGCTTCTTCGTCATACCTCTCTAAGTAGCAACTTGGCACTAATAAAAAAGATTGACATCACAATGCTGAGCAGTTCCCTTTTTGGTTGGAGAATGTACCCCAGCTATGACCTCATTTTCGACGCCATGGAATTTCAGCTCACACTTGAATTCGTCGCTCGATGGTTGCCAGAGCATGCCCAGCACCTTTTCCATTGATAGGCTCTCTTTTGGTTTAATCGATAGAGTACCACTACTACCGCCAATAGCGCAAATTACTTCCGGAGAATGCGATGTGAAATTGCGCAGCTCAAACCCAGCAGCTTTGTGGATGTATCGTACCTGATTCGATATAGAAATAGCTTGCTCCACCGTTGCGAATCTGTCGACGAAGTCATCTACGTAGTGATGCTCCAACATGGCCGCAACGGTTCGCTCCTCATGACATTCATTTTCCAAGACATTTTTTTGTTTTGACGTAATGGGCTGCACGGGGCGAACACGCTGAACCAAATGTCATTACCGTCATATCGTACACACCAGCTGGCCTCGTATCGTCACCATCGCGCTACAAAAATCGTTATGCGCATCTGTCAGAATGCTGAATAACCACCTGATGGAACATCTTACGTATGTCGTCACATACGGCCACGGCATTCTCACGAAAAGAAACAGGATAGTTGCCAGCGGCTGATATTGCTGTGGTCCCTTCAACAATTATTCCGTTTACCACTTCAAAGTGTGGCAGATACCAAGTTTTTGTCCCAGTGATGGCTGCTTCGGCCGCCTGCAGCTTACGTGCGTAGTTTATCTCAACATAGCTTTCGATGATTTATTTATATGCAGTAGCAAACGTGTCGTCTCGCTTCATCCGTTTTTCGATGCCAATTAATCGTCTCATGGTCATGGAGTAGCTATCAGGAAATTCAACGTTGTCCTGCTTCCACAACAAACCCGTTTGGAATCTGCGGCAATGCGTTTCGTGGTACGCTGGAGAATTTCGTTTGCGCGCACCTCGTCAGGTTTCGAAATAGTCGGCGATGAGATGATGAAGATCAGATTCGTTCGGTGTGGCCAGGAACAGACATGATGACACTGCTGGCAAAATCTTGTTGTTGGGGCCAAATACTACCCAACCTAACTCAGTCTTAGCGGCGTATGGTCCCTTCTTGGCTAAAAGCACGGTCGAAGTAGGCAGTCCTAGATGGCAATGGTCGAGACCAATGAGGAGCTTAGGTGTATGCCAGTATGGACACAATGGCAATTTCGATGGGTGACCGCCGTCGTCGAGCAAGTAGTTATTACTTAGACTTTGCATGGGTAGCTTCAAACTGGAGATCGCGTATACGTTACGCAGCATATGCTTTTGTGTTTGACCGATACCGCTTACATGTAGATTAACGACAACCGTAAGCTCCTGCGCTGCTCTTCCGCCAAGCCATTGTATATTTAATTGGCGTTGTTGGCCTTTCAATCCTAATTCCTTCATTAGGGCTCCATCCATCATTGTGATTTACGAGCAAAGCTGGGCATAGTTAATCGAGAATTTAACTTCGTTAATCGATAATTTTAAATTTCAAGATTGTTTCTAGTCTAGCGTGATGAGTTTACATTCGATTGAAAAAAGTTTACATGTTTTTTAAAGGTATGTTTTTCCCCTGTCAAATTTATATTTAATATTTAAAATCCAATCAAAACTGTATTTTTGAAGAATTATTATGTACATGAGAAAAATGCAAAATGCATACATGCGATTTAAATGGTTTTAAGAATTGATCTAGAAAAACTGGGAGACACGGGTACTTTTTTTAACCCCCTCTAACAGAATCTGTCAGTCCCGATCATGTGCGTTTTTTAGTGTCGAACGGTGTAATAACGTAATGACGCCAAAAAAAGTTGTTAACACCACGATAGAATATCCCAATAGTTCAGCAATTTGAATAGTGGAAGGGCGTTCAAATCTACGATCCATTTACTACTAAATTTAAAATCTAATTTGCATAACAACTAGTGATCGAAGAAGGAGAAAAACTAGAGAGTGGACTATCTTCGGCTATACCGAAGCTGAAATACCCCCACACATTAGGAAGAAGTACATCGAACATAAAAAATGTGGTCTCAAGACCCTATTTTGAGCCAATTATAGGTGGTTTTGGAGCCCGGACCATGTCCAAAATCCGTTTCTAAAAATTTCCAATCAAATCCACAAAAAAAAAATTGGTCTCAAGACCCCATTTAGACCCGTATATATGTGGCTTCGGAACCTCCGACCATGTCAAAAATACGTTTCTAAACATTTCCAATCGAATACAACCATAAAAAAGACTGGAAAAATGTTAACTTTTTTTTCGGTGTATGGGAGCCACGCCCAGTTTTTATCCGATTTGGCTGATTCACTAACTTGATCTCAGTATTCACGAGAAAAACATGTACCCAAAGTTTCAAGTCGATATCTCCAAAACTGCGACCGCTATCGTGCGGACGGACATCGCTAAATTGACGCCGGCGGTGATGCTGATCAAGAATATATATACTTTTCCATACCGGACACGCCTCCTTATGGGCGTTACAAACGTTGTGACAAAGTTATTATACCGTGCCACAGTGAGTGTGGGGGTATAAAAATAGAAATGGAAACTAGAGCATTGATAACAAAGCAAATGAAAGGGTAAACCACGGTGAAGTAAACCAGGTGAAGCAAGTAGCATTTTCCACTGCCAGACGTCAGATTTTCCCCCCTGCCGTACGTCATTGAAAGAGGAATTGAAATGATTTTGGCATACTGAAAAATTAGTTATATGCTGAAAAATGCAACGCTGATAAATGATTTTTGAATTGGAAAGAACGTCATTGAAAACGAAGGCAAAGAAAATCATAGAGATGACAGGAATTGAAATGATATCATTATTCATACTTGCCTCACCTGGTTTATTCCACTTATTAAGCGTCTTTGACATTCATTTTAATAAGAAAGATGCGGAATACTCAATAGACAATAGAGTTTTAACTTACTTTTATCCGTAGTGTCAGCAGGAGCCTGGTGAGAATGCGGAGTATCTGTGTTGTTGTTGGGAACTGTTTTTTTCTCTCTATTCCTTATGCATACTGGGTTAGTAAATTGTAAAATCAAAGCTCATTACAAAAGTATTAGCGAACAAAAGAGAATTTTACTATATTTAGCGAAAAAAAAATTACTTAAATTTTCTTAGCAACTTAGCTAATTTAAATATATATAAAAAAAAAAGTTTTTATTATTCTTATTTTTTTTATTTTTTTGATTTGGTTGACGATGTAGTGTTGTCACATTGACTTGACCCACTCTTCGTCGCAATCCCGACTTTGCCTCGCTACATTTGCACGTTGTGTATGGCTTTGGGAATTTGACGAAGCGGGTGCAGAAATAGCTTAGAAATTTGTATCTTGGTGCTTCAGACCGTGCTCTCCGCACTACGCTGATGCGTTTTAAAAAGCGTTTGAAAACGCTGTCTGCCGCCCCGAGTATATTTGTACGACGAATTTTGGGATTTTCTCGGAACATTATTTAGTTAGGAACGAATTACCTTGGTGTCTTCTACAGCTACCGAAAATCCAAAATGCATCGAAATTCTGTTTGGGGGTTTAGCGTAATTTAGTGTGTTGCCTTAAAACTGAAATTGGGCGGCATTTTACCTTTTATTTTATTTTCTCGAGTTCTCAGAAAAAATGTGATTACAACGGCTTCCGCGTGGAATCGCAAGAGAGAGTATTTTTTTCCTTTTACAGGAATATGGCACAGTTTAAAGTATTTGTGGAGCGGTTATTTTCGCAACTTTTTTATCTTGAAAACTTTTCACTAGTTACATTGATATAATATTCTGGTTTTTAAGCGATCAAGATCAAAGATCAAGTTGATATTTTAAAAATCAGGCAACCCAGTACAATGTAAACAAAGTAAAAATTAAGAATTCATACTGTTCCTTTTTTTAAAAAAGGGGAAAATAAAAAAGAGTAATAAACACGTTTTTTAAAATATAACCCTTTAACCGACTAATTTCAGCAATTTCGATTTAAAATTAGGAGTTTTTTGGCCACTTCAAAATCTGACATTAGGAACAAACCAGCCAAAAACCCTTAATTTCAAATCGAAATTGCGGAAATTAATTTAAAGGGACTTTATTTTCTGCTTTTTAGTCGGTTAAAGGGTTATATTTTAAAAAACTTGTTTTTTAATTTTTTTTTTTTTTGATTAGTTACATTGATTCGCCTCTGTACTTGAGTTTCACACATTTTATTCATTGGTTTTATTTTCCCCTGCCTCTCTTACGATCTTGGCAATCTTTCAGCAATTCTCATCGATTTTTTTTCTTTTTAAAAACGCTGGCTAGGATCTAGAAAACGTCAGTTTCGGAATCATTTCAGTCAGATTCTTTGATTGTTTCCATAGCAATATAATAAATAACAAACAAAATCTACTGCTGTGAAATCGCTTTGCGTTTTCGAAGCTAGATTTTTTTTAAATATCGAAATGGTTCTGAAATTAGATAGGGAATATCGCCTTTGTGTTCGCAGGCCTTAAAGAAAAGAAAATATGTCGGAGGCACGGTTGACAGATAAATATCTCACAATCTAACACAAAATCTCAAGCAAGACAACATCTTTTAAAAAATCATTCAAAAAATCTCACAGCAGTTAAAAAATCTCACCAAATCTCACATCACACACTAGTTAAAAAAATCTCACATCTTTTAGCAAAATAACAAAACCAATGTTTTCTTTAGCAAAATAACAAAACCAATGATATTTTTTTATTAAAAACAATCAAAAATGAACAATGCAGTCAATTTTTCTTTTATGTTGGTGAGGCCACCCATTGCCATGTGGAAGCCACCGCACAGACTCAGCAAGGCATGATAGCAGACAATCTCCGAGTGATAGGGCTTTGGTTGCTTCTTATTATTTTTGTGCTTTGGTTTGCGGATCTTAGCATTGCCGCTGCCACATTGAAATTTGCTCTTGTGATCAGCACACTCTAGCTTGGGCTATCAGATTGTTCTTGATGCCAATAAATATACAAAAACTCACCAATACAGTTTCAAGTTGGAACTTCCAATTCAGGATTAGGGTGCGGATGCAGTTGTACAACACCCAAGTGGCGAATCGCGTGCTCTACTTTAGAGTGGTTCGTTGTCTACGGCCACCTCGGTGGCTAAGATGCTCAGGTGCGAGTCCAGACTGGAGGCCTCCACTTGAATGCTATCAAACTCGATGAAACGTGCTAGATTGTCTTGCTCAGATATCCCGCACTGGCGTCATCCGAGGTTTGTGGATCTAAAGCAAGCAACCACTCATTATTATTGAAAATTTCAACTGATATTTTTTGTCGGCAACAGTTTCACTCCAAAATCCCGCTTTAAGGCCAGCGCACACAGAGCCGTTATTCGTGCGCAGGCGGTTTCGAAATTAATTTTATCAAAAATCATTGGTTTTTCGAAAATAAAGCATTTTTATACAGCAAACACAAAACAAACACAAAAAGCCAGTTTCAAAACCATTTCGAATCAGTTTGAAAATAAACTTGTTTACTGTATCCATAGTAAAAAATAAATAACAAACAAAATAGTCAATTTCAGAACCATTTCAAACAGACTTTTTGGTTGTTTCCATAGTAATATAATAAATAACAAACAAAATTTACTGCTGCGAAATCGCTGCCTTTGCGTTTTCGATGCTAGATTTTTTAAATATCGAAATGGTTCTGAAATTAGATAGCGAATATCGCCTCTGTGTGCGCTGGCCTTAAATTGGATGCCCATTAAACGTCAAAACAATAACGAAAAAGGGTTCCATGAGTGCAAAAAATATAATACGTTTGGTATATAGTATTATGGGTTCGCTGATAACTAATTTCTAACATAATTAAATAAAAAACAATCATTTTAAAGGCCTGCGCACACAGAGGCGATATTCGCTATCTAATTTCAGAACCATTTCGATATTTAAAAAATCTAGCTTCGAAAACGCAAAGTGTCTCATACAGGCAGCGATTTCGCAGCAGTAGATTTTGTTCGTTATTTATTATATTGCTATGGAAACAATCAAAATGCCTGACTGAAATGGTTCTGAAACTGACTATTTTGTTTTTTTATTTATTAGATTACTATGGAAACAGTCAAAAAGTTTATTTTCAAATGGATTCGAATTGGTTTTGAAACTGGCTTTTTGTGTTTGTTATTTATTATATTGCTATGGAAACAGGCTGTATAAAAACGCTCTATTTGCGAAAAACAATGATGTTTGACAAAATCAATTTCGTAACCGCCTACGGCACGAATAACGCCTCTGTGTGCGCAGACCTTAAAGCAAATTTAAAAAAACCCGTGAGAAAAAATCTCTTAATAGTTAAAAATCTCACAAAAATCTCACTTTTCACAAGGCGTTAAAAAATCTCAATGTGAGATAAATCTCACGAATCTGGCAACCGTGGTCGGGTCGCAGAAAGTAGTTTAGTGAAAGTGAAATGCAAAAATGACTTTTGAATGAAGTGTAAATATAAATTGCATTATGAGGGCAGTAGGCATGTCAATACCGGGATCCCGCTTCTTTATTAGTCCCGAAAATCCCGGGATTCGCACTGAGTAATCCCGGGATTTTCGGGACAAGTTTTATGAGCAATATTTTCAAAAATATGCCCTTTATATTGGGAAAAAATTAATCAATTAAGTTCTATCTGTTTAGAAACAATTTATAAATTCAGGAGCTTTTTCTATCATGAATAATTTATTTCTGAGTGGTTTAGTTTTAGCAAGGACCATAGTTTTTCATCCAAAAAATGTTGATAAGCATTCAGGAAAAAACTTCGAAAAGTCGGATATTTTTGGAAATTTAATGTGTTTCATTTGATTTTATAGGTTTGGAAAAATTATTTATTTTGTTTTAAAGAAAAAAATTTAATAAAATTGGCGAAAGGTTTATTGATATACTCGTACATAAACTATATGAGTTATACATATACAAATATGCAATACGCATTGCAGAAACTTGTACCAATGCGTGAAGGCAATTGAGGCATATTTTCATTACGTCAACAAATTTAAGCAAAAAATAGTTTCAACTGTTTGCTAATTAGTAGACTATAAAGCACTCAAATCCATTTTGTTTAAATGGAAATCGGATCAAAAAATACATCGAACATCGTTCGGGACATGAAATACAAATTCCAATTCCGTATATTAAAATGTTCGACAAAATGTTCAGGTCGAGAGTTGTTCGAGAAATGTGGATCAAACGACTCATTTTTAAAATGATCTTATTCTGATCCCAAGATTCCAAATCGATTCCAATTAGTATTTTATTCTACATATTTTAAAGTTATTCAAACTTTTTTCTAATATTCCCAATTCATAGGTGTGATAAATTCAATTTAAAAAACATCCAATAAAAACCTTGAATATTGTTAGATTATTTGCGCAATTTCCAAAATATTATAGTATGGGTATATTAAAAGCAATTCAATTCGATTTAATATAACATTTTTTTTACTGAATTTTGGTTGAATTGAAAAAAATCCAAATCCCGGGACTAATCCATCGCATTTTTCAATCCTGAAAATCCCGGGATTGGCAAAGGAAGCGGTTTGGGGTGAGCGGTTCCTCTTGGTCGGCTGTGACCGAAAAATGCGTGAGCGGACGTGAGTTCACTACGTTTTCATCGGCGACGTTCTCATGCGTAGGTAGTCATCTCCAATTGACTGGCTTTGTGGCGGCCAAGATTGCCGCAATGCGGTGTGCCACGAACGGTTTGTAACGGCGATGCTAACAGTAAGCAATTATTACCACTTTTTGAGTCACTCCACAGGACGGTGTGAGCAACGTCGACTGAATGCTCTTCAGCTATCGTAATCATTAGGCGCGTACCGAGGACAGCTGCTTGCAACTCCAGGCGTGGAATTGTCAACAGCTTCAATGGTGCGCTTTTTGCTTTGGCACACACAAATGACGTTTTCACTTCGTGAAGTACGTTGACTTCGCTGGCATCCTCGAATACATGGAGCTGGAGTTGTTGCGGGGCTCCATTCCTGAAGTAGAATCGCGGTACAAGAACCTCGATCACCTCTACCATAAGTTGCCGAAATTTCTGCCATGGCATGTGGATATCTTTTGGCAGTGGTTTGTACCATCGCACGCTTCTTCGTCATACCTCTCTAAGTAGCAACTTGGCACTAATAAAAAAGATTGACATCACAATGCTGAGCAGTTCCCTTTTTGGTTGGAGAATGCACCCCAGCTATGACCTCATTTTCGACGCCATGGAATTTCAGCTCACACTTGAATTCGTCGCTCGATGGTTGCCAGAGCATGCCCAGCACCTTTTCCATTGATAGGCTCTCTTTTGGTTTAATCGATAGAGTACCACTACTACCGCCAATAGCGCAAATTACTTCCGGAGAATGCGATGTGAAATTGCGCAGCTCAAACCCAGCAGCTTTGTGGATGTATCGTACCTGATTCGATATAGAAATAGCTTGCTCCACCGTTGCGAAGCTGTCGACGAAGTCATCTACGTAGTGATGCTCCAACATGGCCGCAACGGCTCGCTCCTCATGACATTCATTTTCCAAGGCATTTTTTTGTTTTGACGTAATGGGCTGCACGGGGCGAACACGCTGAACCAAATGTCATTACCGTCATATCGTACACACCAGCTGGCCTCGTATCGTCACCATCGCGCTACAAAAATCGTTATGCGCATCTGTCAGAATGCTGAATAACCACCTGATGGAACATCTTACGTATGTCGTCACATACGGCCACGGCATTCTCACGAAAAGAAACAGGATAGTTGCCAGCGGCTGATATTGCTGTGGTCCCTTCAACAACTATTCCGTTTACCGCTTCAAAGTGTGGCAGATACCAAGTTTTTGTCCCAGTGATGGCTGCTTCGGCCGCCTGCAGCTTACGTGCGTAGTTTATCTCAACATAGCTTTCAATGATTTATTTATATGCAGTAGCAAACGTGTCGTCTCGCTTCATCCGTTTTTCGATGCCAATTAATCGTCTCATGGTCATGGAGTAGCTATCAGGAAATTCAACGTTGTCCTGCTTCCACAACAAACCCGTTTGGAATCTGCGGCAATGCGTTTCGTGGTGCGCTGGAGAATTTCGTTTGCGCGCACCTCGTCAGCGCTAAGAACAGGCGGTGCAGCTTTCACTCCGAAACTTTCGGTTTCGAAATAGTCGGCGATGAGATGATGAAGATCAGATTCGTTCGGTGTGGCCAGGAACAGACATGATGACACTGCTGGCAAAATCTTGTTGTTGGGGCCAAATACTACCCAACCTAACTCAGTCTTAGCGGCGTATGGTCCCTTCTTGGCTAAATGCACGGTTGAAGTAGGCAGTCCTAAATGGCAATGGTCGAGACCAATGAGGAGCTTAGGTGTCACATCCCAGTATGGACACAATGGCAATTTCGATGGGTGACCGCCGTCGTCGAGCAAGTAGTTATTACTTAGACTTTGCATGGGTAGCTTCAAACTGGAGATCGCGTATACGTTACGCAGCATATGCTTTTGTGTTTGACCGATACCGCTTACATGTAGATTAACGACAACCGTAAGATCCTGCGCTGCTCTTCCGCCAAGCCATTGTATATTTAATTGGCGTTGTTGGCCTTTCAATCCTAATTCCTTCATTAGGGCTCCATCCATCATTGTGATTTACGAGCAAAGCTGGGCATCCAGGAATAGTTAATCAAAAATTTAACTTCGTTAAATTAAAAAGATAATTGTGTTGAAAAGTTAACTTCGTTAAAAGTTAAATTAAATAGTTAAATTCTCTATAGAAAATTTTTTTTTTAATGCCTACACTCACAGACCCTTTTTTCAAAACGAATTTGCCGACGCGTTTTTTTTTTATTGTCACTACGCACCCAGCGTTCCAAGTTGATAGGAAAATGTCGGCTGCGGCTAAACAGTTTCGCGACTACCGTAATCCAATCGGCGTGCGAACAAATCGATGTCAATATCGGTTGAGCCGACACAATCGACTCAATATTTCGCCGCCGACCAAGCGATACATTTGACGACGACTTGGAACTTTAAATTTTTGTCAACAACACGAAAGAGTTCTGTGTTTATAAATTTTCAACAGTGTGGCTAGGTAGATTATTAAAAATAGTATGAATTCTTAATTTTTACTTCTTTTTTTACATTCAATAATAAAAAAATTTTTTTCGTTTCAAAGTTAACTAATGCTAGTTAATCGAAGAAATTTTACTTAACTAAATGAACAAGTTAATGGTTTACGAAATTAACTGAAACGTTAAAAGTTAACCAAAAATTTAACTTCGTTAATTAACTATTAACGAATTAGCTAGTTAATGCCCAGCTTTGTTGACGAGCCTTCATCGAACAATGCGTGTGTATCAACGCGCTTGTTCGGGCCGAAAAGCGTGATTGGAAGCACCCTGAATAGCAGCTTACCGGTTTCGCTCGAAATTGTTTTGCAGTTCAACAATGGCTCAGTGGACACCTGAGGTTGTTCTGGCGGGCGATCGATGGTTTGGCTTGTCGCACCCAAATTGTCATGTAGCATTTTATGATGTCGAAATAAAAATGTTCCGGCTAGGGGGGGACTCTGCTTTAGCACAACTCTGTGGCTCTTCAAAAGCAGGAAATACTCGCAAATCCCATAGAAATATACGCCTGTGCAAATGGCGAATAGTTGAGTATGTGGCATATGTTTATTTCTAACAAAGTTAAAATACAAAAGTTACAAATAATTCAATTACAAATAACATACCGAAGTTTTCTCGCCCTCCGTTCTTCAAAGTTATAAACTAGTGTGACAAAAAAGGGAAAATGAAAGTAATCGATTACACTGTGCAACAATTTGAGGCAAATTTTTAAGAGCCTCTACGAAATTTTTGTGGGATGATAGTATTGTATGTGGCAGTAAAACCCTAGCTGGGTTTTACTCACCTCATCACTATTTTGTTTTGGAACGGTAATTTCTTGATCTTTCCTCCAGTTTTAAGGAATTGAAAATCGAACTAGTAGCTGTTGAGAAATCGGAATTTGAACGTTGAACGTTTTAATTTTTTTATATTTTTTTTTTTTTATTGTCTTTTTTATAAAAAAAATTCAAAAGTTTTTAAAGGCATACTTGATTCAAAGTTATAAATGAACATGTTTCCAAAGTGTTTTTTACACCCTGCACACTAGTGTCCAAGGGTATATTGTTTTTGTCACACCGTTTGTAACGCCCATAAGGTGGCGTGTCCGGTATGGAAAAGTATATATATTCTTGATCAGCATCACCTCCTGAGTTGATTTGTCCATGTCCGTCTGTCCGTCTGTCATTTCGCACGATAACTGTCATTTCGCACGATAACTGTCGTAGCTTTTGAGCTATCGACCCCAAATTTTTGGATTCCTCTTATTTTGGCAAATGATTGTTATTGAAAACGGGCAACATCGGATAAGAGCCACGCCTACCTCCCATGCAAAATGGCCGCCAATTTTATATTATTTTCGTTTATCTTGAGAATTACTTAACCGATCGCCTCCAAATTTTGGGATGCCTCTTATTTTGGCGAATGCTTGGACGGTATTGAAAATGGCCAACATCCACGCCTACCTCCCATACAAAATGGCCGCCAATTTTATATTATTTTCATTTATTTTGAGAAATACTGAACCGATTTGGATGCGGTTTTTTGCACTGGGTTGGAAATAAGGTCGGGAACGAAATGGGAATAAAACCGAAACGAAATGGAATTGGACCGGAACAAAATGGAATTGGTTGAATAATCGGAAAGCGAGAGTGGCACTGGGTGGTTCACAATAAGATCACATTTAAAAAACAGTACATTAATGGTCGTTTTGCAACAGTAGGTATTAATATAAGTAACACCATTCGACAAAAATAAAATTTTGGTAACGCACATGATCGGGACCGACAGATTCTGCGCTAGACTAGAAACAATTCAGAAATTTTAATTTTTTTTCTACATTTTTTCTACTTTAACATAAGTTTTTTTTGTGAAAAAAATTGTAAATTTCAAGATTGTTTCTAGTCTAGCGTTATGAGTTTACATTCGATTGTAAAAAGTTTACATGTTTTTTAAAGGTATGTTTTTCCCCTGTCAAATTTATATTTAATATTTAAAATCCAATCAAAACTGTATTTTTGAAGAATTATTATGTACATGAGAAAAATGCAAAATGCATAAATGCGATTTAAATGGTTTTAAGAATTGATCTAGAAAAACTGGGAGACACGGGTACTTTTTTTAACCCCTCTAACAGAATCTGTCAGTCCCGATCATGTGCGTTTTTTAGTGTCGAACGGTGTAATAACGTAATGACGCCAAAAAGTTGTTAACACCACGATAGAATATCACATTAGTTCAGCAATTTTAATAGTGGAAGGGCGTTCATATCTACGATCCATTTACTACTAAATTTAAAATCTAATTTGCATAACAACAAGTGATCGAAGAAGAAGAAAAAACAAATGGAAACAAAAGCATTGATAACAAAGCAAATGAAAGGGTAAACCACGGTGAAGTAAACCAGGTGAAGCAAGTAGCATTTTCCACTGCCAGACGTCAGATTTTCCCAGATGATTTTGGCATACTGAAAAATTAGTTATATGCTGAAAAATGCAACGCTGATAAATGATTTTTGAATTGGAAAGAACGTCATTGAAAACGAAGGCAAAGAAAATCATAGAGATGACAGGAATTGAAATGATATCATTATTCATACTTGCCTCACCTGGTTTATTCCACCGTGGGGTGAACTAATTACTTATTAAGCGTCTTTGACATTCATTTTAATAAGAAAGATGCGGAATACTCAATAGACAATAGAGTTTTAACTTACTTTTATCCGTAGTGTCAGCAGGAGCCTGGTGAGAATGCGGAGTATCTGTGTTGTTGTTGGGAACTGTTTTTTTCTCTCTATTCCTTATGCATACTGGGTTAGTAAATTGTAAAATCAAAGCTCATTACAAAAGTATTAGCGAACAAAAGTTAATTTTACTATATTTAGCGAAAAAAAAATTACTTAAATTTTCTTAGCAACTTAGCTAATTTAAATATATATAAAAAAAAAGATTTTATTATTCTTATTTTTTTTATTTTTTTGATTTGGTTGACGATGTAGTGTTGTCACATTGACTTGACCCACTCTTCGTCGCAATCCCGACTTTGCCTCGCTACATTTGCACGTTGTGTATGGCTTTGGGAATTTGACGAAGCGGGTGCAGAAATAGCTTAGAAATTTGTATCTTGGTGCTTCAGACCGTGCTCTCCGCACTACGCTGATGCGTTTTAAAAAGCGTTTGAAAACGCTGTCTGCCGCCCCGAGTATATTTGTACGACGAATTTTGGGATTCTCTCGGAACATTATTTAGTTAGGAACGAATTACCTTGGTGTCTTCTACAGCTACCGAAAATCCAAAATGCATCGAAATTCTGTTTCTTATATTGGGCGGCATTTTACCTTTTATTTTATTTTCTCGAGTTCTCAGAAAAAATGTGATTACAACGGCTACAGCGTGGAATCGCAAGAGAGAGTATTTTTTTCCTTTTACAGGAATATGGCACAGTTTAAAGTATCTGTGGAGCGGTTATTTTCGCTACTTTTTTATCTTGAAAACTTTTCACTACACGCAGAGAAAAAACATGGTTGACCTGATCATATTTTAAGGGGACCATATTATGATTGGCGAAATGATTGCACCAACCATGCCATGATTGCATACTAAACATTTACATGATTGCAGCTAACCATTTACATGATTGAAAATAAACATGTAATGATTGCAGCCCAAAATTTGCATGATGGTTACAATCATGTTAACCAATTTTTATTCAACTTTCAATTGAATTTCAACATCAACTTTTCAATTGTTTTAAATTATATTATTAATATTTCAATGTAATATTAGCTGATTGTTATATTATATTTAAGAAATAATAGTTCATATACATTTTTCTTTACTTACTTACGTTTGGCCGTGCCGAGATTTGAACCTGGGATACTTGGGTTGCTGTCGAAGCGCGTTAGCACGTTTAGCTACTACTGCCTTGAATTTCTTTTGTTCTAAATGCATACATATACTAATCATATCGATACCTTAAAGCGTAACCATCCTACGTCCATTTTTCCCAAACTGTAGAAAACGCAAAACAAGTTTTGAAATAAATTTTTCGTTATTGCAGTTCTGTTTTCGGGGTCCAATATTTTTCTTATGTAGCTTAATCCATCTTTGGAGTGTTGAAAAAAAGTTTGAGTGAAAACTCGTCATGGTTTTAAATTAAATGGAATTCTTCTGTGACATTGAAGTTTTCATACAAAATTTCATTATTTTGAGTTCTAAGAGGCCCAACTATACTATGTCCAATACAATTTTCGGGACATAGTATAACTGCTCTCTTTGAAATTGAATTTGTTTATTTATCAAAAACACAAACCAAAAATAATTTATTGCTTGAAACACTAGATGGAGCTGGTGTATTTTCATATCAAACAATCAAATTTCACAGTTTGAAAAAAAAAATGAAGGAATTTTAATGTGTCAAAAATCTAATACAAAAACCTTTTTTTATATTTTTATGGAATAAGCAAAGACAACAACTCAAAATTCGGACATTGCACATTTGGACTCTTATTAATATTAAATATCCAATCATATACATTATTGCCTCTAGCATGTTTTTGGCATAGTTGGAATCTAATCATAATATGTTCTCTGAAATCATAATATGGTCTCTATAATCATTAAAATATAATTTACATGAATACCCCAACCAACTATGGTCTATATAATCATAGTATTATTGTAGCAAGTATATATGATCGCTGCAATCATGCTCCAACCATATTTTTTCTCTGCGTGTAGTTATATTGATATAATATTCTGGTTTTTAAGCGATCAAGTTCGGACATGTTCACAAGTCCAATGTCACGATAGAAAAGAGCAAAGGAAAGAGATTTTCAAAGCCGGAAACTTACAGTTTTGGATTGTTTTGGTTTTACCAAATAAAAACTTAACTTTTACAAAAATAAGGTAATATGTGGATAGACAATCTGTGATTCGCTTTTATTTTCATATTTCTTATTTGCTTATTAGTACTGATAATAATGATAGTTGATATTTTAAAAATCAGGCAACCCAGTACAATGTAAACAAAGTAAAAATTAAGAATTCATACTGTTTCTTTTTTTAAAAAGGGGAAAATAAAAAAGAGTAATAAACACGTTTTTTAAAATATAACCCTTTTACCGACTAATTTCAGCAATTTCGATTTAAAATTAGGGGTTTTTTGGCCACTTCAAAATCTGACATTAGGAACAAACCAGCCAAAAACCCTTAATTTCAAATCGAAATTGCGAAAATTAATTTAAAGGGACTTTATTTTCTGCTTTTTAGTCGGTTAAAGGGTTATATTTTAAAAAACTTGTTTTTTAATCTATTTTTTTTTTGATTTAGTTACATTGATTCGCCTCTGTACTTGAGTTTCACACATTTTATTCATTGGTTTTATTTTCCCCTGCCTCTCTTACGATCTTGGCAATCTTTCAGCAATTCTCATCGATTTTTTTTCTTTTTAAAAACGCTGGCTAGGATCTAGAAAACGTCAGTTTCGGAATCATTTCAGTCAGATTCTTTGATTGTTTCCATAGCAATATAATAAATAACAAACAAAATCTACTGCTGTGAAATCGCTTTGCGTTTTCGAAGCTAGATTTTTTTTAAATATCGAAATTAGATAGGGAATATCGCCTTTGTGTTCGCAGGCCTTAAAGAAAAGAAAATATGTCGGAGGCACGGTTGACAGATAAATATCTCACAATCTAACACAAAATCTCAAGCAAGACAACATCTTTTAAAAAATCATTCAAAAAATCTCACAGCAGTTAAAAAATCTCACCAAATCTCACATCACACACTAGTTAAAAAAATCTCACATCTTTTAGCAAAATAACAAAACCAATGTTTTCTTTAGCAAAATAACAAAACCAATGATATTTTTTTATTAAAAACAATCAAAAATGAACAATGCAGTCAATTTTTCTTTTATGTTGGTGAGGCCACCCATTGCCATGTGGAAGCCACCGCACAGACTCAGCAAGGCATGATAGCAGACAATCTCCGGGTGATAGGGCTTTTGTTGCTTCTTATTATTTTTGTGCTTTGGTTTGCGGATCTTAGCATTGCCGCTGCCACCTTGATATTTGCTCTTGTGATCAGCACACTCTAGCTTGGGCTATCAGATTGTTCATTTGGAAAAATTTCCTTTGATACATCATTAAATCCCTTTCGGGCTTGACGTACCAATTTACAGATGTCCAGCTCTGTATCGCGGCAATCTTCGCAGGACCAACGAAGACCTTTTTTACCCTCGATCAGATCGACATGCACATTTGACGTGATAAAAGCTATCGCATACCCAACAAGAGACCATGCGTTCGTTATCGACTTTAATGGCACACTTACGGAAAGAGCAAGTCATATTTAAATGCAAAATTTATAAAAACTAAAATACAAAAAGTGTAAAAAAGTGTAAATTGTAACGAGACAAAATGTTGACTGGGAAAAGGCACTTTCAAATTATATTAAAACAAGTGCCTGAAAGTATGCTCTGAAAATATGATCAGTCTGAGAATGTGGAATCTATATAAAGCTGGTGACACAAGAAATGTCAAAAACAAAAAAAATTTGCAATTTTTGTTGTTGTGATACTTAGCTGACAGGAATTCACGGAAATATAGCACAAAACTTTGTTATTTGCACAAAACTTATTGCACTTAGCCAGAATTTAATTTATTTAAAAGGTTTTCAAAATAATAACTATTTAAAAATATTTATTCAAATCGCAGCAAAAAATTCACTTATGAACAAGTTGAACAGGGTTGCCATGTTATCTTACATATTGTTAAAGTTTTTGCTAAATAAAAACACTATTGTGGTTAAATATGTGATATACACATAAAAAAATGTTGATTTCAATTTAAATTTTGGATTTGGCTGTTTACTGCTTTAAATATTTTAAATTCTATACAGGAAATGAGATTCCAACAATTTGCATTACAACTACTCATCGTAAATACATGCTGCAAACGAACAACTCATAACATGCAAATCGCAACTAGTCCAACGCATCCTTTAAGTCGCACTTTCGTTCCTTTACTGCATATGCGCGACTAACCCAAAACAACTTAAAAAATTATCGCAAAGAAAGAATTTCTTAGACAACAAAACACACACGCAAATTCCCACGCAGCAAGAAAATTGGAGCCCACTTGTCTGTTCTACATGCAAACGTCGTCTACGCACGCACGCGACATTGTCGCCGACATCAAGGCGCGCCGCAGAAGAAAGTACCTCCTAATTGCGCACAAAAATAAGGGTGGTTTTTAGACATGTTTCATTCTGAAATATCTCACGGTCATTCGCTGCGCCAACATGGACCATCGACTGGAGGAATGTAAACCATAAACAAGCAATTTCTTTTTTTGTGGGATAAGCGAAGGAATGTGTGACATGGACACTTGTGTGTTTATTGTTGTTGTTTTCACAAAAGCGATAATATTATTATATATATATTTTAAATATGCTTCGAAATAAAATGAAGCCGTAAATTTATAAACAAATATTTTGCTCAAAATTTCTTCAAAATAATGTTTTGTACAAAATTCTTATGAAAAATGCTTTTTGGAAAAAAATCTGCATAACAACATTTTTTACAGAAAATTAATAAAAAGCTTTTTAGCGTAAAAGTCTGATGGCCGCTCCATCAGTTTTTCAAACTAAGCTTTCTTGCACCAAAATTCGTTCTCGTTCACTTTGCACGGCTTCTTCATGCAAAATTTTTTCCACGGCTTTTTCGCAAACACATTTTGTTCAGGGTTTTTTCAATCTGAGGGTGTCAAATGTGAAAATGTTGGTTACGATACATTTTTGAAATTGATGAAAATGTAAAGTTTGACCCTAAAAACCATTTGTTTCCCTACTTGTGTGAATTAATATAGTTCATGAACTCTTAAACTACACTAGGAGGTGTATCTATAGATACTAGGGTCGGCCGAAAAAACAAAAATTTTCGCGGATCAAAATGTAACAGTACGGAAATCATACATACAGCAGAACAAAAATTTAGTTCGGCTAACGTTTGACCGTCGCTTCCCAATTAAAAAAAAATTAGAACAAAATAAAAAAGTTTCAGTTGATTAAAGCCATCTTCGAAATTCGAAATCAACGACGAAAACTCCCATATACCTAGTTTGGTACGATTTCAGTGAAATTGGGTAACATAATATGTTATAAATATTATTTATGTTACAAAACATGATTTTTCACTTGTATGGCAGCTAGGCGAGGTAGTAGATCAATTTCATTTGCAATACCAACTCCCTCTAAGATATAAAAATATGAATCCAAAGTATGGACCGATCTTATCAATAAGAAGGACGGACAGTCGGAAAGGGCCAATTCAACTTAATTACCTATATATATAAATATGTTTTGTAACAAGTACAAAAAAAAATACAATAAGAATTAGTAGTGGTCCCACCTGCTCGCCCCAGGATGTTAAAATAAGCCACTTTTAAAGTAAAAAAAAACGTTTAAGAACACTTTTTTTGGATATGGATAATTGACCAATACCAAGGTCAATTAAGGTCTACTTCACACAATTTGCTAAATTAGGGTAAAAAAACAGGAGCTACTCGCTAATATTTCAAAATTCATATTTTGACTACACGGATTCCGAGGGGTTGGTCACTTTTAGAGCCCGACCGATAAGCATTTTCAGGCCGAAGCCGAAGCCGATGCCGAAGTTCAATTGGCAGCCTATTACTTCGGCCGACGCCGAAGTCCTATACCGAAGCCGAAGCCGATACTTAAATAAAAACCCTTTAAAAACTTGTTTTTTCGTGTATTTTCATTCAAATTCGAGTATATAAATACACATTTAGTTTTTTAAGGAACTAAAAATGTATTTAAACAAATAATAAAAGTAACCAAAAGAATTCACAAACAAATCCTAGGTCAAAACTAACAATAGCCTCAAATTATCCCATATATCCCGTGTAAGAACAATTGGATTTTTTAAAATCACTTTTAAAAATTTGGAGTAAATCTTAAAATAATGGGAATTTAAAAGCAATGGTAGAGAATTCTTCACAGAATAAATCCATCTAAGTAGCTGTTTTTTCAGGACTCCCCAAATCCGTCAGGTGATGGGCAAAGGATGTTCTAGTTGATTGTAAAAACCACCTGTGAAGCTTTGAACTTTAAATGTAAAATTTTACCAAAATCGGTCCCGGATTTCAGCACCTTTTCATATATGTTGGCGCAGCAATTTGGGCTACATTTCTAAAAGGTAGAATCCTTCCGTGAGCCTCCTACCCCTATATTTGAAATTTCATACAGTTTACCAGGACTCCTTTTAACATAGACATCAGGGCAAGTAGTAGCTTCTAAATCTATATTTAAAATTCAGTAATCCACCCAGAAAATGTCCAAGGATGTACTTTGTGGCAGTTTTAACCTCGTGCCACGCAATTTGAGGCGATATTCACTCAATATTCGATGATTACTAATTTAAATTTTAATCATATTTTTTGTTTTATGGGCCTCTTATATCCCATTGGAAATTCCATCAATTACACAATTTTACATTCAAGTCTCAAGAAAATCAGTAAGACCGTTTAGATGTGATGTGGGCTAGAAAATCGTATCGTAAAAAATTAGTTTTGGTTTTCGGTGTCGCAAAAATAAGGAAAAAAATTGAAAAGCTTTGGCCAAAACTTCGGCCATTTTTCGGAAAAACCGAAGCCGAATGTGCATTTTCGGCCGATAACGGCCGAAGCCGATGCCGAAGCCGATTAATCGGTCGGGCTCTAGTCACTTTAAATGAATCGCCTTATTGTTACTATGATATTAACCAGCTAAAGTTTTCCAATAATAAACTTACATTTTGCAATATTTTGTACCAAAGCACCGAAATCGTAAGTGCAATTTCAATATTTTCAGCTCAAAACTGTGTTCGAAAAACCATCGTAAGTCCATTTCCTAAGGATATACGCACGATTTTTATAATTTGACAAAGCAGTTATTAAACTAATGCCTTTTCATTGCTGTTTTTGAAAAAATATCTAAAAGAAAATAAAACCGAACGGCTGTGAAACGTTTTTTCGCCTCCTGAACAATTTGTTTTTTGTTGGATACGATGTTTTGTCTGTAATATGTTCTTATTTTAATAAATTTATTTGGTAGTATTTGGTTACTTATTTTAAAGAATTTATGGAAATATAGTTTTTGGAAATAGGCAAATGAATTTAAAGAAGGATTGAAACAATGTATTTAACTGAAACTTTCGTGATTTTAGTGTTAATCTGGCAACAGTATGGAAAAATTTGAATTTTGTATATTACTTAGTAAGCTTTGAATTCGTTAATTTTGATGGAATTCTTCTTCTTTAATTTTATTTATCGGTGAATTCGTGAAATGCGTGATTTATAAGTAGAGGAGGATGCCCACCTACTGGCACCCTAAAGTTTTGAGGCTATAACTTTCGTTTGAAACATAATTTCGCGGAGATCTCAGGTTCAATAGATAACAAGAATTTTTAACGGAACTTAAAAATTCCGAAAACTACGATTTTGGCAGTAGATCTAGCAAAAGTCTCCAAAATCGACCCTCCAAAAAAGGTGCCCAGCTACTGGCACCCATTTACAATTCGCTGTAAAAATATAAAATGAAGCATAAACACTAGTTTATTAATTTTTTTGTGTTGTTTATTCTTTCAGTAGTTCACTCTGACCATTTAAACTGAAAATAATCATTTGTGATATTGTATTTGCAAAATAAATGGAAATAAGTGAAAAAATGGGTTTAAATTATGTTTCGCTGCCTTCAGCTTTGCCCTCATATTCAGAACCGTAATTTTTGCAAGTGAAATAGCTCCTTTTGCATGTTGACACATTTGAAGTAAACAGCACGATGTTGTGTCAAGGGTGCCAGTAGGTGGGTACTTTAGCTATTCTTACAGAATCCCAGAATCCTTATCCCCATTTCACAATATTATTCCATTGTTTGTCGAAAACGTGAAGAATATAAACAATCTAAGAATTCCAATCATATTTTCCCTACTACATTGATGAAAAACTGTTGAAAATTCACTTAACAAAGATGAACAATTTTATATTTGCCTAAATTTTTTCGTATTTTTTACTTTTCGACGACCGCGCGACTACAGCAACATGTGCATACAACTCAATGATTTATGAAAAGTTAAGGGTTAATGAGATGACACTTTAATACCAGACACATTGTCGCTGTCATCGCCACGAACGTCAGAACTGATGGGTGCCAGTAGATGGGCACCCTCCCCTATTTAGTTAGAATTAAAAAAAAAATCGCGCGATTTTTCAATCGTTAGAGTTTGATTGATTGGGGCGTAGTAAAGCCCCGCAGGCGAAATTTTATTTATTTTTAGAGTCATGTAATGTTGTAGTGTTTGTAATAGTTGCAATGTTTGTAAGGGCTGTTCCAACAACAAATTACAACAACAAAGTGAGAACAACCAATTACAGAACAAGAACATTACAACAACAACATTACAACAACAACAACGTTGTAATAAAATATTACAATATTGTAAATATTGTAGTGTTTGAAAATTGCAAATGACAAAAATTGTGCCTAAAACGAATGAACAAATACATTCAAGGAAGAAGAAGAATTCATTCAAGAACGAAGAAGTGAATATTTTATATGGGAAAATTCGGAACTTTAAATGCAAATATCTCGGAAACTATAAGCCCTCAACTACACTTATGCCGCGCTTTAGCGTCTCGCTGAGCCTGCTCTACTGCTTCTGCCAGGCGTTGGCTTGTGCGTTATATGTCATGGGTTTTGGTGAGAACATGGCCACCAGCTCAGCCATGTTCTCACCAAAACACCAAAGGCTTGGAGCAACTCGTGGGCAATACGTGATTTCGCAACGGCCACTGAAGTTCATTTTACTGATGATACTGCTGATATCGGCCTTGGATTTCGCGGTACCTGGATCCTCGCCAATGAAGCTGCCCATTGGCGAGGATCCAGGTGAAGTTTTGAATAGATTTTTCGATAACAATTCTATAAGTTTTAAGTTCTTTTGTGGTAATTCCTTTCAGAGAATGGCTTTGGTGGTTGGGTCAGCAGTAATTTCGTGGAGAACCTTTGGCCAAAGTACGAAGATGGGTATTCGTGGTTCCGTGTTTTTGGCGTATTCTTTCCCACGGTCACAGGCATCTTGTCGGTCATCAACATAAGCGGAGATTTGCGTGCTCCATCGACTAATATTCCCAATGACACTTTGGCGGCTTTTGGCACTTTGTAAGTAAATTATGACTATTCAAAACATTTTTTATTTTACAATGAAATCAGTTTTTGTACGTGCAATTGATTACTTAACCCATTTCCGCCCACAGTTGCGTTTGCGCAACATTACGGCAAAAAATAGATACAACTTTTTTTTTTGAAAAAACAAAGATACCATTTCGTTAGTTAAGGTTCAATTTTTCTAAAAATATTGTATACAGAGACTTTTAACCACTCCCACGCCCCCACCAACACCATAAATAAAAATGACCTAAAAAATTTTGGTTTTTCAACGATTTTAAAAAAATATAACAACAAACTTTTTTATTGAAAACTTTTTGGTTTTATTTAGTTTGAAACTTTATCTAATGAAAACAAGAAAAAAGCAATCGCTGAAAGCAAAATAAATACTTGCATTGCAATTTTCCAAACAGTGTTGCGCAAACGCATCACTAGGCGGAAACGGTAGCAAAAATAAGATTTTTCTTGCTGGTATGCTTGACAATTGCGCAATCGATTCTATGCTCTGTCGCTAGAAAAAAGTAAAATTTTGACCCACCGGTCACCTGATATGATTTTAAGTCTAAGGACGCAGTAGGTAGTCCCACCCGGCATGATTCACCCAAAAAATTCAACGGACGCACTAGGTGGCTTCTGTAATCCCACCTGGCATGATTCACCCATAATATGCCAAGGAAGCACACGGTGGCTGCTGTAAACCCACCTGACATGATTCACCAAAAAAATAAAATTTCAAATTTTCTGGCGCGACTTAGTGATTGCTGACTTTTGAATTTTCTTTGCAAATGCAGTTTCGCAATCGATTCTATGTTTATCCAAACGCAAGCAAATGATATTTGAATTTTCTTATTCAAATTTTGTTGCACAGATATAGTGATCGCTGCCTTTTTCAATTTTTTTTGTGGCTATTTCGTTTATGAGTGAGTCATTTATGAAAAGTTTTTGAAGTGATACAAAAAATGACGAAACGTTTTTTGACGACTGCAGAAATCTGCGACAAGTTCGGTCATATCATTAAAAAAGATTCTGATGGGAATCGACTTCGATGCCATGTGTGCAGAAGTCAAACTATATATAGATGCAAAAGATGTAAAGTTGCATTACATGTTGCATGTATTTCCAAATATCATAACTAAATAATACAAATAAATGAAATTTTTTAATAAAAAGTCCTACATACATTCAAAGTTCTTTATTGCAGTTTTATATTCTACACCTTAGGGGCTACGGTCGAAAGTTTTTAACCTCCTATATTCTTCACATCCCCCAAATGGGTATGATATGTCCCCTCTATAGCCCCCTTACGACCCCCATATATCCACTATATGCATTCCTCATGTCCAATTATGTCCACATAGTTATCCCTATACGTACCTATAACGCCCCTATGTCCCGCCCATGATCATCCTTTCTTCGCTCTACGGTCTAACTATGTTGCCCCTATATCATCCCATGCCCCTCCATGAGCCCGTTATGTCCCCCGTCGATATCATACCCAATAAAAAAAAAGTAATGACATTTTTCAATATAATTGTCATACAAAGTACATATGAAAATTTAGACCCCATATCTGACCACTGATACGTTTGCGCAACAGGCTGGTTCTCCGGAAGTCAAACAAATTTGAAATTTCACGTGGAGTGTTTTTTGACCAAATTAACTAATCTCACCAGAAATCTCAAAAAATTCGAACTTTTTTTTGCTCTAAACGGAAATAAGTAAAAAAAATTTTGAATAAAATTTAAAAAAAAATTTATTTTTACTGCATTTTTTTTTAATTTAGTCCAATTGGAGAATAACGTTGGAAAACAAGTTGATAACTAACAATTTCTCAATTCGATAACAAAGTAAATCCCCATACAAAAAATGTTCCTTTTAAATTGAGAATGCTATTAACCGTATCTGAGCTGGTATTGAGAACTAACGTTGGAGATTTGAGAGAGCTTTTTGATATCAACTCGAGCTCAATTTGATATCGAACCGAAAGGTATTTCGGGAACAGAATCGAAGCTATGCACAGTGGCAGATTTTAAAAATTTAGGAGGATTTAATTCCAATATTTTGTTTGTCTTTTTGCTTTAGTTTTCTTTCAGAATGACAGAAAATTGTCCAAATAATAGACAAATGTGATAAAAAGCTAAGAAATGTAAGCAAAAAAAGGTAACGGTACTCGGAATGAAGGGTTTTTTTAAAGAATGTAAAAAGCTAATTTCTAATAGCTGCGTGGAGACAAAGTTCCAAGCATTGTTTTTCAATATTTTTAGCTACTTTTTTATTGTTTTTTTCATAGTTTCATTGTTAATTACAACGTATTAAAGGTTTTTTAAAACCAACTTGTGGAAATTATTAGCACCTTTTCAAGTAAATCAGTGTAGTGTTTTGCAGGCTATATTGTCAAAAAAATTAGTATGTTCAAATTTTGATATTTGTATGCTAACTAGTGATGTGCCGTGGTCATGTGACCGGTCAAATGACGGTCACGTGACGGTCACATGACGGTCAATGACCAAAACATTTATGACCATTTTATGACCGAAAAAAATATGAAAATATGTTATATAAATATTTTAATTATTACTTTGCAACCCTGTTTTTTCTCTCAAATGCAAAAGTTTTGCAACTCTATTCCAACTTTCAATAGCCAAAAACTAAAATTTACAACTGTGTTAACGCGCCAAAAAAAAAATAAATTTCTTTTTAGCAGTTAATCGAAAATTTCACATTTTATTGGTTTTTAAATACCAAATTGCACATTTTCTTATTGGTAAGACTTCAATAACTCAAATTGTAAACAAAATTAGAAGTTGCCCCAGATCTATTAAAAAAATATTGAAGTATAAATTCGGACCCAATCCAGCGAAAAAATCAAAGCAAACCAGCTCAAGCAGCAGCGATTCAGAGGTTGAAGAAATTACTGACGAGCAAAGCGAAAGTATGATAAAATTTATATTTTTAGTAAAATTTATTTCATATTAAAACTCCTTCGCTGATAATGCCGCAGTTTTAAGACAAAAACCAAAAGCGCCCAATACGCAAAGAATTTCTCACTTCTTCGACACAATGACAGAAAGAGATTCAAACAACCTTAAAATCCGCTAAAGCGGTTTTTGCATCTGCCCCTTTTAGCGTTAGGCATCGAAAAAGAATCTGACTCTCTTGGTCGTCGATTTGTGCAAGTTATTGGAATAGATTCAGGAACAGACGTTGGCAAAATTTGTTCAACGGGACTCGGTGAGCTCTGTATTACCTGTGGAATACAATTGAAGCCAAAATTCAGTTTCTCAAAAACACTTGAAGCTAACTGCGACGCATTTAAGTATGTCTGAATATCTTGTACTAAAGGTGGATGATTGTCAACACGAAAACGAAGTTATCAAAATCAACTTCGTTTTCGTGTTGACAATCATCCACCATTTTATAATTTGACCGGTTTCAATTTTTACTAAATACATCATTTTTCCAATTGTTTTTCCGATATTGGCTTTTATCCATTTATCCCCATTTGCGAATTTGCGAGCATATACATTTTCATTAACTTGAAATTTTCCTTCTGATGATTCAAACGGTTTGTTCGATGATGGTTTTAATAGAGATAACAATGTGCGATGTTGTCGGCCATGAAGTAATTCAGCTGGAGTTTTACCGGTTTTATTTGGAGTAGATCTGCATGTAGTGAGATAAGCTAATAGAGAATTTTGTATATCTTTACCATCTTGCATTTGTTTCTTGAATGCAACTTTAAAAATGCGCACAAACCGTTCTGCTTGACCATTCGAAGCAGGGTAAAAAGGCGCAGGAGCAAGATGTTGTACTCCATGAACTTTGCAAAAATTTTCAAAATCACCGGAAGTAAATTGAGTTCCATTGTCTGTTACTATAACTTCTGGCAAACCTTCCAAAGAAAATATGTTTTGTAACGCCTTAATAGTGGAAATACATGTAGAGTTCGGCATTTTAACGACATGTGGAAAACCAGAAAATGAGTAACGCAAATTAACCACATATAATTCTCAATAGGGCCAGCGTAATCCAAATGAATTCTTTGCCATGGACGCTCTGCCTCCGGCCACGGTGTGAATTGCTTCGGAGGATTCGAAGCAAATGTATTGCAAGCTGCACATGATGAAACCAAGTTTGATATATCTTTATCAATTGCAGGCCACCAACAATAGCGTCTAGCTAATTGCTTAGTACGGACAATTCCCCAATGCCCTTCGTGAAGAAGTTTGAGAACTTTACTTTGGAGTTTGGTTGGTACAACAACGCGATCAAAATCGGTTTGCAAAATTAACACTCCTTCGTTGCTTGTAAGATTCAAACGATGACGGAAAAATGGAATTAAGTCTTCATTATATTCCTTCTCAGGCCAACCATTCTCGACGTAGTTTAAAATTTTGCTTACAACTGGATCAGCTCGTGACATACTAGCAAGTACATATGCGTCGACTGGAAACATTTGAGTGTGCTCTACAGCATTCAATTCAAATACTTTTTCCGACTTGTCAAAGTCATCATCACCTTTGTATGGCAATCTAGATAACGCATCTGCATTTCCGGTTTGGGCGTTCGGAACCATCTGGGTAAAGGTGTGAGATAACAGCACCTATACCATACGATGATGCATCTGTTGCTAGAATGATTGGAAGTGAATCATCAAAATGTACAAGACTTGTCATTTCAATAATCTTGTTCAACATTCCAAACAAACTTCTGATTCTTCTTACGTAGTAAATTAAGAGGACCGCAAACCGTTGAGTAGTTCTTAATAAAACTGCAATAATAGTTGACTTTTCCCATAAATGACTGCAGCTCTGCTATATTTGTGGGACGTGGCAAATTCTTGATTGCCTCTGTATTTGTTTCGGACTGCTGAATACCAGCTGCACTTATAATATGGCCTAGATATTCTACCGTTGGCTTCATGAATGCACATTTTTCTAAATTGCATCGCAATCCGTTGTCTTGCAATCTTTGAAATAATAATTTAAGATTCTCCAGATGCTCTTCATCTGATCCGCTCGTGCAAATAATGTCATCTAAATAATTGACACAGCCGGGAATACCGCTGATGATTTGCTCAACCAATCGTTGAAAAATTGCAGGCGCACTTGCAACACCGAATGGCAAGCGTTGGTATTGAAAAAGTCCAAGAGGAGTGTTTACGACAACTAACACTTTTGATTCTTCATCCAATTCAATTTGTAAATACGCATCAGATAAATCTATCTTCGAAAAGTGCTTCCCATTTTTGAGCTTGTGAAACAGGTCTCTAACTCGCGGAATTGGATACTGCTCCACGTCCATTTGAGGGTTGATTGTGACTTTAAAATCACAGCAGACTCTAATTTTGTTGTTTGGTTTAGGAGCAATCACGAGTGGAGAAGCTCATTGGCTGTATTTAATTGGCTTCCAAATGCCTAATTCGGTTAAACGCTTAGCTTCTTGCTTGAAACTATCGGGTAAATCGTATGGAATTGACCGAGGTTTGAAAAACTTTGGTCTAGCGTCTTTTTTCATAAAAATGTGAGCTTTTAATTAAGTGCAACAACCCAGCTCCTTCTTGAAAAATTGATTATATTCGTCGCAAAGCGACTTAACTCCAACGTGCTCACTAATTCGAAAAACTTGAATAGATTTGTATTCGTCATACCAGTTCAATCCAAAAATATTGGTACATGATTCAGAATTAGCAACGATAAGCTCCAGATTCTTTACTTCATCATCTATCTTAACCTTCGCATGTATTGCACCCAAAATTGGTACCTCTACAGAACCATATCCAAATAATTTAGTAGACGTGTTGTAAAGTACAGGTTTGTGTAAAGCTTCATACCAGACTTGGGAAATTGAGCGACCATTACCATTACCATTATCATTACAGGTAATGAAACTTTATTTCATTACCATTACTGCAATGGTAATTGTAATGGTAATGGTAATGAAGTAATGAAAATTTCATTGCAATGGTAATGAAATTACCATTATTTCATTGCGATAGTAATGATAATGAAGTAATGAAATTTCCATTACTTCATTACTTCATTACCTATCTGCCCCAATTGCGTTTTTGCCACTTTTCGGGCAAATCATGCCAAGTTTAATTGTAGCTACCATCAAGTGTGTCCATGGTCATTTTGTGGATGATTAATATCAGTTGCGATTAGGACAGCTTCTGAGTGCGTCCTTGGACATTTTATAGAAGAATCATGTCAGGTGGGATTAGGCCAGCTTCTAAGTGCGTCCTTGGACATTTTTTGGACGAATCATGTCTGGTGGGATTAGGAAAGCTTCTGAGTGCGTCCTTGGACATTTTTTGGGTGAATCATGTCAGGTGGGATTAGGACAGTTTCTAAGTGCGTCCTTGGACATTTTATGGAAGAATCATGTCAGGTGGGATTAGGACAGCTTCTAAGTGCGTCCTTGGACATTTATTGGGTGAATCATGTCAGGTGGGTTTAGGACAGTTGGGATTATAACAGCTTCTGAGTGCGTCCTTGGACTTGGTGGGATTAGGATAACAACATATACATTTGGTATAACTTTTATTTGATATATTGCTGTTAAAAATATTTCCTGACTTGATGCATCCATAAAATGTCCAAGGACGCACTCAGAAGCTGTCCTAATCCCACCTGGCACGATTCACCCAAAAAATGTCCAAGGACGCACTCAGAAGCTGTCCTAATCCCATCTGACATGATTCATCCATAAAATGTCCAAGGACGCACTCAAAAGCTGTTATAATCCCACCTGACATGATGCATCCATAAAATGTCCAAGGACGCACTCAGAAGCTGTCCTAATCCCACCCGACATGATTCACCCAAAAAATGTCCAAGGACGCACTCAGAAGCTGTCCTAATCCCACCTGACATGATTCACCCAAAAAATGTCCAAGGACGCACTCAGAAGCTGTCCTAATCCCACCTGACATGATTC